>JARKHS020036761.1:0-43413 GCA_030143305.2 Amblyomma americanum | reverse complement strand
GCCCTGGTGTTGACAGCGCCTCGTAACTTGTAATTTGCAGAAGACATCGAGCCGTCGACCAATAATTTGACACCATACGATGACCAGACGATACCACCTGTGGTCGCCGCCTTTCCTGCCGCCGCGTTAACCTGGGACGGCGCGTCCATCGCCAAGGCGGTCACGGACGCGTCTAAGAACGTAGGTGGCCTCTTGCTGCTGTGCTCCCCGTTTAAGTGTTTGTGCGGTGGATTCCATCTTTCCCGTAACGATTACGAAACTTGTTCTTTGTTCTTACGATGCACCTTTTTTTCTTCGCAGGTTCCAGAGTTCCCGGACATTGCCTCATCATCACAAGCACTAGGGTACGAGTCACAGCGGTCTCATTACACAGGGTTGACATCCAACAACTCTGCACTTGTTCCTGTTCAAGGTTCATTGCCTTCAGACTTCTTTATCACGAGTCAAGGTAAAGGAACTTTTGCTCAAGTTTCTCGGCCCTGTTACTGACACTGCCTCGTAACTTGTAATTTGCAGAAGACATCGAGCCGTCGACCAATAATTTGACACCAGACGATACCACGTGTGGTCGCCGCCTTTCCTGCCGCCGCGTTAACCTGGGACAGCGCGTCCATCGCCATGGCGGCCACAGACGCGTCTAAGAACGCAGGTGGCATCTTTCTGCTGTGCTCCCCGTTTAAGTCTCTGTGCGGTGGACTCCGTCTTTCCCGTAACGATTACGAAACATGTTCTTAGTTCTTACGATGCACCTTTTTTGTTCGCAGGTTCCAGTGTTCCCGGACGTCGCCTCATCATCACAAGCACTAGGGTACGAGTCACAGCGGTCTCATTACACAGGGTTCACATCCAGCAACTCTGCACTTGTTCCTGCTCAAGGTTCATTGCCTTCAGACTTCTTTATCACGAGTCAAGGTAAAGGAACTTTTGCTCAAGTTTCTCTGCCCTGTTGCTGACACTGCCTCGTAACTTGTAATTTGCAGAAGACATCGAGCCGTCGACCAATAATTTGACACCATACGATGACCAGACGATACCACCTGTGGTCGCCGCCTGTCCTGCCGCCGCGTTAACCTGGGACGGCGCGTCCATCGCCATGGCGGTCACGGACGCGTCTAAGAACGTAGGTGGCCTCTTGCTGCGGTGCTCCCCGTTTAAGTGTCTGTGCGGTGGACTCCGTGTTTCCCGTAACGATTACGAAACATGTTCTTAGTTCGTACGATGCACCTTTTCTTGTTCTCAGGTTCCAGAGTTCCCGGACGTCGCCTCATCATCACAAGCACTAGGGCACAAGTCACAGCAGTGTCATTACGCAGAGTTCACATCCAACAACTCTG
Source organism: Amblyomma americanum (assembly GCA_030143305.2). Lineage (NCBI taxonomy): Eukaryota > Metazoa > Arthropoda > Arachnida > Ixodida > Ixodidae > Amblyomma > Amblyomma americanum. Next base: position 42,079 of record JARKHS020036761.1, on the reverse strand, counting down.
CACTTGTTGGTGCTCAAGGTTCATTGCCTTCAGACTTCTTTATCACGAGTCAAGGTAAACAAATTTTGCTCATGTTTCTCGGCCCTGTTGCTGACACCGCCTCGTAACTTGTAATTTGCAGAAGACATCGAGCCGTGGACCAGTAATTTGACACCATACGATGACCAGACAATACCATCGGTGGTCGCCGACTTTCCTGCCGCCGCGTTATCCGGGGACGGCACGTGCATCGCTATGGCGGTCACGGACTCGTCTAAGAACGTAGGTGGCTTCTTGCTGCTGTGCTCCCCGTTTAAGTGTCTGTGCGGCGGACTCCTTCTTTCCCGTAACGATTACGAAACATGTTCTTAGTTCTTACGATGCACCTTTTTTTTGTTCTCAGGTTCCAGAGTTCCCGGACATCGCCTTATCATCACAAGCACTAGGGTGCGAGTCACAGCAGTCTCATTACACAGGGTTAACATCCTACAACTCTGCACTTGTTCCTGCTCAAGGTTCATTGCCTTCAGACTTCTTTATCACGAGTCAAGGTAAAGTTTTGCTCAAGTTTCTCGGCCGTGGTGTTGACAGCGCCTCGTACCTTGTAATTTGCAGAAGACATCGAGCCGTCTACCAATAATTTGACACCATACGATGACCAGACGATACCACCTGTGGTCGCCGCCTTTCCTGCCGCCGCGTTAACCTGGGATGGCGCGTCCATCGCCAAGGCGGTCACGGACGCGTCTATGAACGTAGGTGGCCTCTTGCTGCTGTGCTCCCCGTTTAAGTGTTTGTGCGGTGACTCCGTCTTTCCCGTAACGATTACGAAACATGTTCTTAGTTCTTACGATGCACCTTTTTTGTTCGTAGGTTCCAGAGTTCCCGGACGTCGCCTCATCATCACAAGCACTAGGGTACGAGTCACAGCAGTGTCATTACACAGGGTTCACATCCAACAACTCTGCACTTGTTCCTGCTCAAGGTTCATTGCCTTCAGACTTCTTTATCACGAGTCAAGGTAAACAAAGTTTTGCTCAAGTTTCTCGGCCCTGGTGTTGACAGCGCCTTGTAACTTGTAATTTGGAGAAGACATCGAGCCGTCGACCAATAATTTGACACCATACGATGACCAGATGATACCACCTGTGGTCGCCGCCTTTCCTGCCGCCGCGTTAACCTGGGATGGCGCGTCCATCGCCAAGGCGGTCACGGACGCGACTAAGAACGTAGGTGGCCTCTTGCTGCTGTGCTCCCCGTTTAAGTGTTTGTGCGGTGGATTCCATCTTTCCCGTAACGATTACGAAACATGTTCTTTGTTCTTACGAAGCACCTTTTTTTCTTCGCAGGTTCCAGAGTTCCCGGACATCGCCTCATCATCACAAGCACTAGGGTACGAGTCACAGCGGTCTCATTACACATGGTTCACATCCAACAACTCTGCACTTGTTCCTGTTCAAGGTTCATTGCCTTCAGACTTCTTTATCACGAGTCAAGGTAAAGGAACTTTTGCTCAAGTTTCTCGGCCATGTTGCTGACACTGCCTCGTAACTTGTAAATTGCAGAAGACATCGAGCCGTGGACCAATAATTTGACACCATACGATGACCAGACGATTCCACCTGTGGTCGCGGCCTTTCCTGCCGCCGCGTTAACCTGGGACGGCGCGTCCATCGCCATGGCGGTCACGGACGCGTCTAAGAACGTAGGTGGCCTCTTGCTGCTGTGCTCCCCGTTTAAGTGTCTGTGCGGTGGACTCCGTCTTTCCCGTTACGATTACGAAACATGTTCTTAGTTCTTACGATGCACCTTTTTTTGTTCTCAGGTTCCAGAGTTCCCGGACGTCGCCTCATCATCACAAGCACTAGGGTGCGAGTCACAGCGGTCTCATTACTTAGGGTTCACATCCAACAACTCTGCACTTGTTCCTGCTCAAGGTTCATTGCCTTCAGACTTCTTTATCACGAGTCAAGGTAAAGGAACTTTTGCTCAAGTTTCTCGGCCATGTTGCTGACACTGCCTCGTAACTTGTAAATTGCAGAAGACATCGAGCCGTGGACCAATAATTTGACACCATACGATGACCAGACGATTCTACCTGTGGTCGCGGCCTTTCCTGCCGCCGCGTTAACCTGGGACGGCGCGTCTATCGCCATGGCGGTCACGGACGCGTCTAAGAACGTAGGTGGCCTCTTGCTGCTGTGCTCCCCGTTTAAGTGTCTGTGCGGTGGACTCCGTCTTTCCCGTTACGATTACGAAACATGTTCTTAGTTCTTACGATGCACCTTTTTTTGTTCGCAGGTTCCAGAGTTCCCGGACATCGCCTCATCATCACAAGCACTAGGGTACGAGTCACAGCGGTCTCATTACACAGGGTTGACATCCAACAACTCTGCACTTGTTCCTGTTCAAGGTTCATTGCCTTCAGACTTCTTTATCACGAGTCAAGGTAAAAGAACTTTTGCTCAAGTTTCTCTGCCCTGTTGCTGACACTGCCTCGTAACTTGTAATTTGCAGAAGACATCGAGCCGTCGTCCAATAATTTGACACCAGACGATACCACCTGTGGTCGCCGCCTTTCCTGCCGCCGCGTTAACCTGGGACAGCACGTCCATCGCCATGGCGGTCACGGACGCGTCTAAGAACGTAGGTGGCCTCTTGCTGCTGTGCTCCCCGTTTAAGTGTCTGTGCGGTGGACTCCGTCTTTCCCGTTACGATTACGAAACATGTTCTTAGTTCTTACGATGCACCTTTTTTGTTCTCAGGTTCCAGAGTTCCCGGACGTCGCCTCATCATCACAAGCACTAGGTTGCGAGTCACAGCGGTCTCATTACTTAGGGCTCACATCCAACAACTCTGCACTTGTTCCTGCTCAAGGTTCATTGCCTTCAGACTTCTTTATCACGAGTCAAGGTAAAGTTTTGCTCAAGTTTCTCGGCCGTGGTGTTGACAGCGCCTCGTAGCTTGTAATTTGCAGAAGACATCGAGCCGTCTACCAATAATTTGACACCATACGATGACCAGACGATACCACCTGTGGTCGCCGCCTTTCCTGCCGCCGCGTTAACCTGGGATGGCGCGTCCATCGCCAAGGCGGTCACGGACGCGTCTATGAACGTAGGTGGCCTCTTGCTGCTGTGCTCCCCGTTTAAGTGTTTGTGCGGTGACTCCGTCTTTCCCGTAACGATTACGAAACATGTTCTTAGTTCTTACGATGCACCTTTTTTGTTCGTAGGTTCCAGAGTTCCCGGACGTCGCCTCATCATCACAAGCACTAGGGTACGAGTCACAGCGGTCTCATTACACATGGTTCACATCCAACAACTCTGCACTTGTTCCTGTTCAAGGTTCATTGCCTTCAGACTTCTTTATCACGAGTCAAGGTAAAAGAACTTTTGCTCAAGTTTCTCTGCCCTGTTGCTGACACTGCCTCGTAACTTGTAATTTGCAGAAGACATCGAGCCGTCGACCAATAATTTGACACCAGACGATACCACCTGTGGTCGCCGCCTTTCCTGCCGCCGCGTTAACCTGGGACAGCACGTCCATCGCCATGGCGGTCACGGACGCGTCTAAGAACGTAGGTGGCCTCTTGCTGCTCTGCTCCCCGTTTAAGTGTCTGTGCGGTGGACTCCGTCTTTCCCGTTACGATTACGAAACATGTTCTTAGTTCTTACGATGCACCTTTTTTTGTTCTCAGGTTCCAGAGTTCCCGGACGTCGCCTCATCATCACAAGCACTAGGGTGCGAGTCACAGCGGTCTCATTACTTAGGGTTCACATCCAACAACTCTGCACTTGTTCCTGCTCAAGGTTCATTGCCTTCAGACTTCTTTATCACGAGTCAAGGTAAAGGAACTTTTGCTCAAGTTTCTCGGCCATGTTGCTGACACTGCCTCGTAACTTGTAAATTGCAGAAGACATCGAGCCGTGGACCAATAATTTGACACCATACGATGACCAGACGATTCTACCTGTGGTCGCGGCCTTTCCTGCCGCCGCGTTAACCTGGGACGGCGCGTCTATCGCCATGCCGGTCACGGAAGCGTCTAAGAACGTAGGTGGCCTCTTGCTGCTGAGCTCCCCGTTTAAGTGTCTGTGCGGTGGACTCCGTCTTTCCCGTTACGATTACGAAACATGTTCTTAGTTCTTACGATGCACCTTTTTTTGTTCGCAGGTTCCAGAGTTCCCGGACATCGCCTCATCATCACAAGCACTAGGGTACGAGTCACAGCGGTCTCATTACACAGGGCTGACATCCAACAACTCTGCACTTGTTCCTGTTCAAGGTTCATTGCCTTCAGACTTCTTTATCACGAGTCAAGGTAAAAGAACTTTTGCTCAAGTTTCTCTGCCCTGTTGCTGACACTGTCTCGTAACTTGTAATTTGCAGAAGACATCGAGCCGTCGACCAATAATTTGACACCAGACGATACCACCTGTGGTCGCCGCCTTTCCTGCCGCCGCGTTAACCTGGGACAGCACGTCCATCGCCATGGCGGTCACGGACGCGTCTAAGAACGTAGGTGGCCTCTTGCTGCTGTGCTCCCCGTTTAAGTGTCTGTGCGGTGGACTCCGTCTTTCCCGTTACGATTACGAAACATGTTCTTAGTTCTTACGATGCACCTTTTTTTGTTCTCAGGTTCCAGAGCTCCCGGACGTTGCCTCATCATCACAAGCACTAGGGTGCGAGTCACAGCGGTCTCATTACTTAGGGTTCACATCCAACAACTCTGCAATTGTTCCTGCTCAAGGTTCATTGCCTTCAGACTGCTTTATCACGAGTCAAGCTAAAGGAACTTTTGCTCAAGTTTCTCGGCCATGTTGCTGACACTGCCTCGTAACTTGTAAATTGCAGAAGACATCGAGCCGTGGACCAATAATTTGACACCATACGATGACCAGACGATTCTACCTGTGGTCGCGGCCTTTCCTGCCGCCGCGTTAACCTGGGACGGCGCGTCTATCGCCATGCCGGTCACGGACGCGTCTAAGAACGTAGGTGGCCTCTTGCTGCTGTGCTCCCCGTTTAAGTGTCTGTGCGGTGGACTCCGTCTTTCCCGTTACGATTACGAAACATGTTCTTAGTTCTTACGATGCACTTTTTTTGTTCGCAGGTTCCAGAGTTCCCGGACATCGCCTCATCATCACAAGCACTAGGGTACGAGTCACAGCGGTCTCATTACACAGGGTTGACATCCAACAACTCTGCACTTGTTCCTGTTCAAGGTTCATTGCCTTCAGACTTCTTTATCACGTGTCAAGGTAAAGGAACTTTTGCTCAAGTTTCTCGGCCCTGTTGCTGACACTGCCTCGTAACTTGTAATTTGCAGAAGACATCGAGCCGTCGACCAATAATTTGACACCATACGATGACCAGACGATACCACCTGTGGTCGCCGACGTTCCTGCCGCCGCGTTATCCGGGGACGCGAGTCCATCGCCGTGGCGGTCACGGACGCGTCTGAGAACGTAGGCGGCCTCTTGCTCCTTTGTTCCCCGTTTAAGTGTCTGTGCGGTGGACTCCTTTCCCGTAACGATTACGAAACATGTTCTTAGTTCTTACGATGCACCTTTTTTGTTCTCAGGTTCCAGAGTTCCCGGACGTCGCCTCATCATCACAAGCACTAGGGTACGAGTCACAGCAGTCTCATTACAGAGTTCACATCCAACAACTCTGCACTTGTTCCTGCTCAAGATTCATTGCCTTCAGACTTCTTTATCACGAGTCAAGGTAAACAAAGTTTTGCTCAAGTTTCTCGGCCCTGTTGCTGACACCGCCTCGTAACTCGTAATTTGCAGAAGACATCGAGCCGTCGACCAATAATTTGACACCATATGATGGCCAGACGATACCACCTGTGGTCGCCGCCTTTCCTGCCGCCGCGTTATCCGGGAACGGCACGTCCATCGCCATGGCGGTCACGGACGCGTCTAAGAACGTAGGCGGACTCTTGCTGCTGTGCTCCCCGTTTAGGTGTCTGTGCGGTGGACTCCGTCTTTCCCGTAACGATTATGCAACATGTTCTTAGTTCTTACGATGCACCTTTTTTTTGTTCTCAGGTTCCAAAGTTCCCAAACGTCGCCACATCATCACAAGCACTAGGGTACAAGTCACAGCAGTGTCATTACACACGGTTCACATCCTACAACTCTGCACTTGTTCCTGCTCAAGGTTCATTGTCTTCAGACTTCATCACGAGTCAAGGTAAACAAATTTTTGCTCAAGTTTCTCGGCCCTGTTGCTGACACCGCCTCGTAACTTGTAATTTGCAGAAGACATCGAGCCGTCGACCAATTATTTGACACCATACGATGACCAGACAATACCATCGGTGGTCGCCGCCTTTCCTGCCGCCGCGTTATCCGGGGACGGCACATCAATCGCTATGGCGGTCACGGACTCGTCTAAGAACGTAGGTGGCTTCTTGCTGCTGTGCTCCCCGTTTAAGTGTCTGTGCGGCGGACTCCTTCTTTCCCGTAACGATTACGAAACATGTTCTTAGTTCTTACAATGCACCTTTTTTTGTTCTCAGGATCCAGAGTTCCCGGACGTCGCCTCATCATCACAAGCACTAGGGTACGAGTCACAGCGGTCTCATTACGTAGGGTTCACATCCAACAACTCTGCACTTGTTCCTGCTCATGATTCATTGCCTTCAGACTTCTTTATCACGAGTCAAGGTAAACAAAGTTTTGCTCAAGTTTCTCGGTCCTGTTGCTGACACCGCCTATAACTTGTAATTTGCAGAAGACATCGAGCCCTCGACAAATAATTTGACACCATACGATGACCAGACGATACCACCTGTGGTCGCCGCCTTTCCTGCCGCCGCGTTAGCCTGGGATGGCGCGTCCATCGCCATGGCGGTCACGGACGCATCTGAGAACGTAGGCGGCCTCTTGCTCCTTTGTTCACCGTTTAAGTGTCTGTGCGGTGGACTCCTTTCCCGTAACGATTACGAAACATGTTCTTAGTTCTTACGATGCACCTTTTTTGTTCTCAGGTTCCAGAGTTCCCGGACGTCGCCTCATCATCACAAGCACTAGGGTACCAGTCACAGCAGTCTCATTACAGAGTTCACATCCAACAACTCTGCACTTGTTCCTGCTCAAGATTCATTGCCTTCAGACTTCTTTATCACGATTCAAGGTAAACAAAGTTTTGCTCAAGTTTCTCGGCCCTGTTGCTGACACCGCCTCGTAACTCGTAATTTGCAGAAGACATCGAGCCGTCGACCAATAATTTGACACCATACGATGGCCAGACGATAACCCCTGTGGTCGCCGCCTTTCCTGCCGCCGCGTTATCCGGGAAAGGCACGTCCATCGCCATGGCGGTCACGGACGCGTCTAAGAACGTAGGTGGACTCTTGCTGCTGTGCTCCCCGTTTAAGTGTCTGTGCGGTGGACTCCGTCTTTCCCGTAACGATTATGCAACATGTTCTTAGTTCTTACAATGCACCTTTTTTTTTTCTCAGGTTCCAAAGTTCCCAAACGTCGCCACATCATCACAAGCACTAGGGTACAAGTCACAGCAGTGTCATTACACAGGGTTCACATCCTACAACTCTGCACTTGTTCTTGCTCAAGGTTCATTGTCTTCAGACTTCATCACGAGTCAAGGAAAACAAAGTTTTGCTCAAGTTTCTCGGCCCTGTTGCTGACATCGCCTCGTAACTTGTAATTTGCAGAAGACATCGAGCCGTCGACCAATAATTTGACACCATACGATGACCAGACGATACCACCTGTGGTCGCCGCCTTTCCTGCCGCCGCGTTAACCTGGGATGGCGCGTACATCGCCATGGCGGTCACGGACGCGTCAGAGAACGTCGGCGGCCTCTTGCTCCTTTGTTCCCCGTTTAAGTGTCTGTGCGGTTGACTCCTTCTTTCCCGTAACGATCACGAAACATGTTCTTAGTTCTTACAATGCACCTTTTTTGTTCTCAGGTTCCAGAGTTCCCGGACGTTGCCTCATCATCACAAGCACTAGGGTACGAGTCACAGCGGTCTCAGTACACAGGGTTCACAACCAACAACTCTGCACTTGTTCCTGCTCAAGGTTCATTGCCTTCAGACTTCTTTATCACGAGTCAAGGTAAAGGAAGTTTTGCTCAAGTTTCTCGGCCCTGTTGCCGACACCGCCTCGTAACTTGTAATTTGCAGAAGACATCGAGCCGTCGACCAATTATTTGACACCACACGATGACCAGACAATACCATCGGTGGTCGCCGCCTTTCCTGCCGCCGCGTTATCCGGGGACGGCACGTCAATCGCTATGGCGGTCACAGACTCGTCTAAGAACGTAGGTGGCTTCTTGCTGCTGTGCTCCCCGTTTAAGTGTCTGTGCGGCGGACTCCTTCTTTCCCGTAACGATTACGAAACATGTTCTTAGTTCTTACGATGCACCTTTTTTTTGTTCTCAGGTTCCAGAGATCCCGGACATCGCCTCATCATCACAAGCACTAGGGTGCGAGTCACAGCGGTCTCATTACTTAGGGTTCACATCCAACAACTCTGCACTTGTTCCTGCTCAAGGTTCATTGCCTTCAGACTTCTTTATCATGAGCCAAGGTAAAGGAAGTTTTGCTCAAGTTTCTCGGCCCTGTTGCTGACACCGCCTCGTAACTTGTAATTTGCAGAAGACATCCAGCCGTCGACCAATAATGTGACACCATACGATGGCCAGACGATACCACCTGTGGTCGCCGCCTTTCCTGCCGCCGCGTTAACCTGGGATGGCGCGTCCATCGCCGAGGCGGTCACGGACGCGTCTATGAACGTAGGTGGCCTCTTGCTGCTGTGCTCCCCGTTTAAGTGTTTGTGAGGTGACTCCGTCTTTCCCGTAACGATTACGAAACATGTTGTTAGTTCTTACGATGCACCTTTTTTTGTTCGTAGGTTCCAGAGTTCCCGCACGTCGCCTCATCATCACAAGCACTAGGGTACGAGTCACAGCGGTCTCATTACACATGGTTCACATCCAACAACTCTGCACTTGTTCCTGTTCAAGGTTCATTGCCTTCAGACTTCTTTATCACGAGTCAAGGTAAAGGAACTTTTGCTCAAGTTTCTCGGCCATGTTGCTGACACTGCCTCGTAACTTGTAAATTGCAGAAGACATCGAGCCGTGGACCAATAATTTGACACCATACGATGACCAGACGATTCTACCTGTGGTCGCGGCCTTTCCTGCCGCCGCGTTAACCTGGGACGGCGCGTCTATCGCCATGCCGGTCACGGAAGCGTCTAAGAACGTAGGTGGCCTCTTGCTGCTGAGCTCCCCGTTTAAGTGTCTGTGCTGTGGACTCCGTCTTTCCCGTTACGATTACGAAACATGTTCTTAGTTCTTACGATGCACCTTTTTTTGTTCGCAGGTTCCAGAGTTCCCGGACATCGCCTCATCATCACAAGCACTAGGGTACGAGTCACAGCGGTCTCATTACACAGGGCTGACATCCAACAACTCTACACTTGTTCCTGTTCAAGGTTCATTGCCTTCAGACTTCTTTATCACGAGTCAAGGTAAAAGAACTTTTGCTCAAGTTTCTCTGCCCTGTTGCTGACACTGTCTCGTAACTTGTAATTTGCAGAAGACATCGAGCCGTCGACCAATAATTTGACACCAGACGATACCACCTGTGGTCGCCGCCTTTCCTGCCGCCGCGTTAACCTGGGACAGCACGTCCATCGCCATGGCGGTCACGGACGCGTCTAAGAACGTAGGTGGCCTCTTGCTGCTGTGCTCCCCGTTTAAGTGTCTGTGCGGTGGACTCCGTCTTTCCCGTTACGATTACGAAACATGTTCTTAGTTCTTACGATGCACTTTTTTTTGTTCGCAGGTTCCAGAGTTCCCGGACATCGCCTCATCATCACAAGCACTAGGGTACGAGTCACAGCGGTCTCATTACACATGGTTGACATCCAACAACTCTGCACTTGTTCCTGTTCAAGGTTCATTGCCTTCAGACTTCTTTATCACGTGTCAAGGTAAAGGAACTTTTGCTCAAGTTTCTCGGCCCTGTTGCTGACACTGCCTCGTAACTTGTAATTTGCAGAAGACATCGAGCCGTCGACCAATAATTTGACACCATACGATGACCAGACGATACCACCTGTGGTCGCCGACTTTCCTGCCGCCGCGTTATCCGGGGACGCGAGTCCATCGCCGTGGCGGTCACGGACGCGTCTGAGAACGTAGGCGGCCTCTTGCTCCTTTGTTCCCCGTTTAAGTGTCTGTGCGGTGGACTCCTTTCCCGTAACGATTACGAAACATGTTCTTAGTTCTTACGATGCACCTTTTTTGTTCTCAGGTTCCAGAGTTCCCGGACGTCGCCTCATCATCACAAGCACTAGGGTACGAGTCACAGCAGTCTCATTACAGAGTTCACATCCAACAACTCTGCACTTGTTCCTGCTCAAGATTCATTGCCTTCAGACTTCTTTATCACGAGTCAAGGTAAACAAAGTTTTGCTCAAGTTTCTCGGCCCTGTTGCTGACACCGCCTCGTAACTCGTAATTTGCAGAAGACATCGAGCCGTCGACCAATAATTTGACACCATATGATGGCCAGACGATACCACCTGTGGTCGCCGCCTTTCCTGCCGCCGCGTTATCCGGGAACGGCACGTCCATCGCCATGGCGGTCACGGACGCGTCTAAGAACGTAGGCGGACTCTTGCTGCTGTGCTCCCCGTTTAAGTGTCTGTGCGGTGGACTCCGTCTTTCCCGTAACGATTATGCAACATGTTCTTAGTTCTTACGATGCACCTTTTTTTTGTTCTCAGGTTCCAAAGTTCCCAAAAGTCGCCACATCATCACAAGCACTAGGGTACAAGTCACAGCAGTGTCATTACACAGGGTTCACATCCTACAACTCTGCACTTGTTCCTGCTCAAGGTTCATTGTCTTCAGACTTCATCATGAGTCAAGGTAAACAAAGTTTTGCTCAAGTTTCTCGGCCCTGTTGCTGACACCGCCTCGTAACTTGTAATTTGCAGAAGACATCGAGCCGTCGACCAATAATTTGACACCATACGATGACCAGACGATACCACCTGTGGTCGCCGCCTTTCCTGCCGCCGCGTTAACCTGGGATGGCGCGTCCATCGCCATGGCGGTCACGGACGCGTCTGAGAACGTAGGCGGCCTCTTGCTCCTTTGTTCCTCGTTTAAGTGTCTGTGCGGTGGACTCCTTCTTTCCCGTAACGATCACGAAACATGTTCTTAGTTCTTACAATGCACCTTTTTTGTTCTCAGGTTCCAGAGTTCCCGGACGTTGCCTCATCATCACAAGCACTAGGGTACGAGTCACAGCGGTCTCAGTACACAGGGTTCACATCCACCAACTCTGCACTTGTTCCTGCTCAAGGTTCATTGTCTTCAGACTTCATCACGAGTCAAGGTAAACAAAGTTTTGCTCAAGTTTCTCGGCCCTGTTGCTGACACCGCCTCGTAACTCGTAATTTGCAGAAGACATCGAGCCGTCGACCAATAATTTGACACCATATGATGGCCAGACGATACCACCTGTGGTCGCCGCCTTTCCTGCCGCCGCGTTATCCGGGAACGGCACGTCCATCGCCATGGCGGTCACGGACGCGTCTAAGAACGTAGGCGGACTCTTGCTGCTGTGCTCCCCGTTTAAGTGTCTGTGCGGTGGACTCCGTCTTTCCCGTAACGATTATGCAACATGTTCTTAGTTCTTACGATGCACCTTTTTTTTGTTCTCAGGTTCCAAAGTTCCCAAACGTCGCCACATCATCACAAGCACTAGGGTACAAGTCACAGCAGTGTCATTACACAGGGTTCACATCCTACAACTCTGCACTTGTTCCTGCTCAAGGTTCATTGTCTTCAGACTTCATCACGAGTCAAGGTAAACAAAGTTTTGCTCAAGTTTCTCGGCCCTGTTGCTGACACCGCCTCGTAACTTGTAATTTGCAGAAGACATCGAGCCGTCGACCAGTAATTTGACACCATACGATGACCAGACGATACCACCTGTGGTCGCCGCCTTTCCTGCCGCCGCATTAACCAGGGACGGCGCGTCCATCGCCATGGCGGTCACGGACGCGTCTGAGAACGTCGGCGGCCTCTTGCTCCTTTGTTCCCCGTTTAAGTGTCTGTGCGGTGGACTCCTTCTTTCCCGTAACGATCACGAAACATGTTCTTAGTTCTTACAATGCACCTTTTTTGTTCTCAGGTTCCAGAGTTCCCGGACGTCGCCTCATCATCACAAGCACTAGGGTACGAGTCACAGCGGTCTCAGTACACAGGGTTCACAACCAACAACTCTGCACTTGTTCCTGCTCAAGGTTCATTGCCTTCAGACTTCTTTATCACGAGTCAAGGTAAAGGAAGTTTTGCTCAAGTTTCTCGGCCCTGTTGCTGACACCGCCTCGTAACTTGTAATTTGCAGAAGACATCGAGCCGTCGACCAATAATTTGACACCATACGATGACCAGACATACCACCTGTGGTCGCCGCCTTTCCTGCCGCCGCGTTAACCGGGGACGGCACGTCCATCGCCATGGCGGTCACGGACGCGTCTAAGAACGTAGGTGGCCTCTTGCTGCTGTGCTCCCCGTTTAAGTGTCTGTGCGGTGGACTCCGTCTTTCCCGTAACGATTACGAAACATGTTCTTAGTTCTTACGATGCACCTTTTTTTGTTCTCAGGATCCAGAGTTCCCGGACGTCGCCTCATCATCACAAGCACTAGGGTACGAGTCACAGCGGTCTCATTACTTATGGTTCACATCCAACAACTCTGCACTTGTTCCTGCTCATGATTCATTGCCTTCAGACTTCTTTATCACGAGTCAAGGTAAACAAAGTTTTGCTCAAGTTTCTCGGTCCTGTTGCTGACACCGCCTCGTAACTTGTAATTTGCAGAAGACATCGAGCCGTCGACAAATAATTTGACACCATACGATGACCAGACGATACCACCTGTGGTCGCCGCCTTTCCTGCCGCCGCGTTAGCCTGGGATGGCGCGTCCATCGCCATGGCGGTCACGGACGCATCTGAGAACGTAGGCGGCCTCTTGCTCCTTTGTTCCCCGTTTAAGTGTCTGTGCGGTGGACTCCTTTCCCGTAACGATTACGAAACATGTTCTTAGTTCTTACGATGCACCTTTTTTGTTCTCAGGTTCCAGAGTTCCCGGACGTCGCCTCATCATCACAAGCACTAGGGTACGAGTCACAGCAGTCTCATTACAGAGTTCACATCCAACAACTCTGCACTTGTTCCTGCTCAAGATTCATTGCCTTCAGACTTCTTTATCACGAGTCAAGGTAAACAAAGTTTTGCTCAAGTTTCTCGGCCCTGTTGCTGACACCGCCTCGTAACTCGTAATTTGCAGAAGACATCGAGCCGTCGACCAATAATTTGACACCATACGATGGCCAGACGATACCACCTGTGGTCGCCGCCTTTCCTGCCGCCGCGTTATCCGGGAACGGCACGTCCATCGCCATGGCGGTCACGGACGCGTCTAAGAACGTAGGTGGCTTCTTGCTGCTGTGCTCCCCGTTTAAGTGTCTGTGCGGTGGACTCCGTCTTTCCCGTAACGATTACGAAACATGTTCTTAGTTCTTACGATGCACCTTTTTTTTGTTCTCAGGTTCCAGAGTTCCCGGACGTCGCCTCATCATCACAAGCACTAGGGTGCGAGTCACAGCAGTGTCATTACACAGGGTTCACATCCTACAACTCTGCACTTGTTCCTGCTCAAGGTTCATTGCCTTCAGACTTCTTTATCACGAGTCAAGGTAAAAAAGTTTTGCTCAAGTTTCTCGGCCGTGGTGTTGACAGCGCCTCGTAGCTTGTAATTTGCAGAAGACATCGAGCCGTCGACCAATAATTTGACACCATACGATGACCAGACGATACCACCTGTGGTCGCCGCCTTTCCTGCCGCCGCGTTAACCTGGGATGGCGCGTCCATCGCCGAGGCGGTCACGGACGCGTCTATGAACGTAGGTGGCCTCTTGCTGCTGTGCTCCCCGTTTAAGTGTTTGTGAGGTGGACTCCGTCTTTCCCGTAACGATTACGAAACATGTTGTTAGTTCTTACGATGCACCTTTTTTGTTCGTAGGTTCCAGAGTTCCCGCACGTCGCCTCATCATCACAAGCACTAGGGTACGAGTCACAGCGGTCTCATTACACATGGTTCACATCCAACAACTCTGCACTTGTTCCTGTTCAAGGTTCATTGCCTTCAGACTTCTTTATCACGAGTCAAGGTAAAGGAACTTTTGCTCAAGTTTCTCGGCCCTGTTGCTGACACCGCCTCGTAACTTGTAATTTGCAGAAGACATCGAGCCGTCGACCAATAATTTGACACCATACGATGACCAGACGATACCACCTGTGGTCGCCGCCTTTCCTGCCGCCGCGTTAACCTGGGATGGCGCGTCCATCGCCATGGCGGTCACGGACGCGTCTGAGAACGTAGGCGGCCTCTTGCTGCTGTGCTCCCCGTTTAAGTGTCTGTGCGGTGGACTCCGTCTTTCCCGTAACGATCACGAAACATGTTCTTAGTTCTTACAATGCACCTTTTTTTGTTCTCAGGTTCCAGAGTTCCCGGACGTTGCCTCATCATCACAAGCACTAGGGTACGAGTCACAGCGGTCTCAGTACACAGGGTTCACATCCAACAACTCTGCACTTGTTCCTGCTCAAGGTTCATTGCCTTCAGACTTCTTTATCACGAGTCAAGGTAAACAAAGTTTTGCTCAAGTTTCTCGGCCCTGTTGCTGACACCGCCTCGTAACTCGTAATTTGCAGAAGACATCGAGCCGTCGACCAATAATTTGACACCATATGATGGCCAGACGATACCACCTGTGGTCGCCGCCTTTCCTGCCGCCGCGTTATCCGGGAACGGCACGTCCATCGCCATGGCGGTCACGGACGCGTCTAAGAACGTAGGCGGACTCTTGCTGCTGTGCTCCCCGTTTAAGTGTCTGTGCGGTGGACTCCGTCTTTCCCGTAACGATTATGCAACATGTTCTTAGTTCTTACGATGCACCTTTTTTTTGTTCTCAGGTTCCAAAGTTCCCAAACGTCGCCACATCATCACAAGCACTAGGGTACAAGTCACAGCAGTGTCATTACACAGGGTTCACATCCTACAACTCTGCACTTGTTCCTGCTCAAGGTTCATTGTCTTCAGACTTCATCACGAGTCAAGGTAAACAAAGTTTTGCTCAAGTTTCTCGGCCCTGTTGCTGACACCGCCTCGTAACTTGTAATTTGCAGAAGACATCGAGCCGTCGACCAGTAATTTGACACCATACGATGGCCAGACGATACCACCTGTGTTCACCGCCTTTCCTGCCGCCGCGTTATCCGGGGACGGCGCGTCCATCGCCATGGCGGTCACGGACGCGTCTGAGAACGTAGGCGGCCTCTTGCTCCTGTGCTCCCCGTTTAAGTGTCTGTGCGGTGGACTCCGTCTTTCCCGTAACGATTATGCAACATGTTCTTAGTTCTTACAATGCACCTTTTTTTTTCTCAGGTTCCAAAGTTCCCAAACGTCGCCACATCATCACAAGCACTAGGGTACAAGTCACAGCAGTGTCATTACACAGGGTTCACATCCTACAACTCTGCACTTGTTCCTGCTCAAGGTTCATTGTCTTCAGACTTCATCACGAGTCAAGGAAAACAAAGTTTTGCTCAAGTTTCTCGGCCCTGTTGCTGACACCGCCTCGTAACTTGTAATTTGCAGAAGACATCGAGCCGTCGACCAATAATTTGACACCATACGATGACCAGACGATACCACCTGTGGTCGCCGCCTTTCCTGCCGCCGCGTTAACCTGGGATGGCGCGTCCATCGCCATGGCGGTCACGGACGCGTCAGAGAACGTCGGCGGCCTCTTGCTCCTTTGTTCCCCGTTTAAGTGTCTGTGCGGTTGACTCCTTCTTTCCCGTAACGATCACGAAACATGTTCTTAGTTCTTACAATGCACCTTTTTTGTTCTCAGGTTCCAGAGTTCCCGGACGTTGCCTCATCATCACAAGCACTAGGGTACGAGTCACAGCAGTCTCAGTACACAGGGTTCACAACCAACAACTCTGCACTTGTTCCTGCTCAAGGTTCATTGCCTTCAGACTTCTTTATCACGAGTCAAGGTAAAGGAAGTTTTGCTCAAGTTTCTCGGCCCTGTTGCCGACACCGCCTCGTAACTTGTAATTTGCAGAAGACATCGAGCCGTCGACCAATTATTTGACACCACACGATGACCAGACAATACCATCGGTGGTCGCCGCCTTTCCTGCCGCCGCGTTATCCGGGGACGGCACGTCAATCGCTATGGCGGTCACGGACTCGTCTAAGAACGTAGGTGGCTTCTTGCTGCTGTGCTCCCCGTTTAAGTGTCTGTGCGGCGGACTCCTTCTTTCCCGTAACGATTACGAAACATGTTCTTAGTTCTTACGATGCACCTTTTTTTTGTTCTCAGGTTCCAGAGATCCCGGACATCGCCTCATCATCACAAGCACTAGGGTGCGAGTCACAGCGGTCTCATTACTTAGGGTTCACATCCAACAACTCTGCACTTGTTCCTGCTCAAGGTTCATTGCCTTCAGACTTCTTTATCATGAGCCAAGGTAAAGGAAGTTTTGCTCAAGTTTCTCGGCCCTGTTGCTGACACCGCCTCGTAACTTGTAATTTGCAGAAGACATCCAGCCGTCGACCAATAATGTGACACCATACGATGGCCAGACGATACCACCTGTGGTCGCCGCCTTTCCTGCCGCCGCGTTATCCGGGGACGGCACGTCCATCGCCAAGGCGGTCACGGACGCGTCTAAGAACGTAGGTGTCCTCTTGCTGCTGTGCTCCCCGTTTAGGTGTCTGTGCGGTGGACTCCGTCTTTCCCGTAACGATTATGCAACATGTTCTTAGTTCTTACGATGCACCTTTTTTGTTCTCAGGTTCCAGAGTTCCCAGACGTCGCCACATCATCACAAGCACTAGGGCACAAGTCACAGCAGTGTCATTACACAGGGTTCACATCCAACAACTCTGCACTTGTTGGTGCTCAAGGTTCATTGCCTTCAGACTTCTTTATCACGAGTCAAGGTAAACAAATTTTGCTCATGTTTCTCGGCCCTGTTGCTGACACCGCCTCGTAACTTGTAATTTGCAGAAGACATCGAGCCGTCGACCAGTAATTTGACACCATACGATGACCAGACAATACCATCGGTGGTCGCCGACTTTCCTGCCGCCGCGTTATCCGGGGACGGCACGTGCATCGCTATGGCGGTCACGGACTCGTCTAAGAACGTAGGTGGCTTCTTGCTGCTGTGCTCCCCGTTTAGGTGTCTGTGCGGCGGACTCCTTCTTTCCCGTAACGATTACGAAACATGTTCTTAGTTCTTACGATGCACCTTTTTTTTTGTTCTCACGTTCCAGAGTTCCCGGACATCGCCTTATCATCACAAGCACTAGGGTGCGAGTCACAGCAGTCTCATTACACAGGGTTAACATCCTACAACTCTGCACTTGTTCCTGCTCAAGGTTCATTGCCTTCAGACTTCTTTATCACGAGTCAAGGTAAAGTTTTGCTCAAGTTTCTCGGCCGTGGTGTTGACAGCGCCTCGTAGCTTGTAATTTGCAGAAGACATCGAGCCGTCTACCAATAATTTGACACCATACGATGACCAGACGATACCACCTGTGGTCGCCGCCTTTCCTGCCGCCGCGTTAACCTGGGATGGCGCGTCCATCGCCGAGGCGGTCACGGACGCGTCTATGAACGTAGGTGGCCTCTTGCTGCTGTGCTCCCCGTTTAAGTGTTTGTGAGGTGACTCCGTCTTTCCCGTAACGATTACGAAACATGTTGTTAGTTCTTACGATGCACCTTTTTTTGTTCGTAGGTTCCAGAGTTCCCGCACGTCGCCTCATCATCACAAGCACTAGGGTACGAGTCACAGCGGTCTCATTACACATGGTTCACATCCAACAACTCTGCACTTGTTCCTGTTCAAGGTTCATTGCCTTCAGACTTCTTTATCACGAGTCAAGGTAAAGGAACTTTTGCTCAAGTTTCTCGGCCCTGTTGCTGACACCGCCTCGTAACTTGTAATTTGCAGAAGACATCGAGCCGTCGACCAATATATTTGACACCATACGATGACCAGACGATACCACCTGTGGTCGCCGCCTTTCCTGCCGCCGCGTTAACCTGGGATGGCGCGTCCATCGCCATGGCGGTCACGGACGCGTCTGAGAACGTAGGCGGCCTCTTGCTCCTTTGTTCCTCGTTTAAGTGTCTGTGCGGTGGACTCCTTCTTTCCCGTAACGATCACGAAACATGTTCTTAGTTCTTACAATGCACCTTTTTTGTTCTCAGGTTCCAGAGTTCCCGGACGTTGCCTCATCATCACAAGCACTAGGGTACGAGTCACAGCGGTCTCAGTACACAGGGTTCACATCCAACAACTCTGCACTTGTTCCTGCTCAAGGTTCATTGTCTTCAGACTTCATCACGAGTCAAGGTAAACAAAGTTTTGCTCAAGTTTCTCGGCCCTGTTGCTGACACCGCCTCGTAACTCGTAATTTGCAGAAGACATCGAGCCGTCGACCAATAATTTGACACCATATGATGGCCAGACGATACCACCTGTGGTCGCCGCCTTTCCTGCCGCCGCGTTATCCGGGAACGGCACGTCCATCGCCATGGCGGTCACGGACGCGTCTAAGAACGTAGGCGGACTCTTGCTGCTGTGCTCCCCGTTTAAGTGTCTGTGCGGTGGACTCCGTCTTTCCCGTAACGATTATGCAACATGTTCTTAGTTCTTACGATGCACCTTTTTTTTGTTCTCAGGTTCCAAAGTTCCCAAACGTCGCCACATCATCACAAGCACTAGGGTACAAGTCACAGCAGTGTCATTACACAGGGTTCACATCCTACAACTCTGCACTTGTTCCTGCTCAAGGTTCATTGTCTTCAGACTTCATCACGAGTCAAGGTAAACAAAGTTTTGCTCAAGTTTCTCGGCCCTGTTGCTGACACCGCCTCGTAACTTGTAATTTGCAGAAGACATCGAGCCGTCGACCAGTAATTTGACACCATACGATGACCAGACGATACCACCTGTGGTCGCCGCCTTTCCTGCCGCCGCATTAACCAGGGACGGCGCGTCCATCGCCATGGCGGTCACGGACGCGTCTGAGAACGTCGGCGGCCTCTTGCTCCTTTGTTCCCCGTTTAAGTGTCTGTGCGGTGGACTCCTTCTTTCCCGTAACGATCACGAAACATGTTCTTAATTCTTACAATGCACCTTTTTTGTTCTCAGGTTCCAGAGTTCCCGGACGTCGCCTCATCATCACAAGCACTAGGGTACGAGTCACAGCGGTCTCAGTACACAGGGTTCACAACCAACAACTCTGCACTTGTTCCTGCTCAAGGTTCATTGCCTTCAGACTTCTTTATCACGAGTCAAGGTAAAGGAAGTTTTGCTCAAGTTTCTCGGCCCTATTGCCGACACCGCCTCGTAACTTGTAATTTGCAGAAGACATCGAGCCGTCGACCAATTATTTGACACCATACGATGACCAGACAATACCATCGGTGGTCGCCGCCTTTCCTGCCGCCGCGTTATCCGGGGACGGCACATCAATCGCTATGGCGGTCACGGACTCGTCTAAGAACGTAGGTGGCTTCTTGCTGCTGTGCTCCCCGTTTAAGTGTCTGTGCGGCGGACTCCTTCTTTCCCGTAACGATTACGAAACATGTTCTTAGTTCTTACAATGCACCTTTTTTTGTTCTCAGGATCCAGAGTTCCCGGACGTCGCCTCATCATCACAAGCACTAGGGTACGAGTCACAGCGGTCTCATTACTTAGGGTTCACATCCAACAACTCTGCACTTGTTCCTGCTCATGATTCATTGCCTTCAGACTTCTTTATCACGAGTCAAGGTAAACAAAGTTTTGCTCAAGTTTCTCGGTCCTGTTGCTGACACCGCCTATAACTTGTAATTTGCAGAAGACATCGAGCCGTCGACAAATAATTTGACACCATACGATGACCAGACGATACCACCTGTGGTCGCCGCCTTTCCTGCCGCCGCGTTAGCCTGGGATGGCGCGTCCATCGCCATGGCGGTCACGGACGCATCTGAGAACGTAGGCGGCCTCTTGCTCCTTTGTTCCCCGTTTAAGTGTCTGTGCGGTGGACTCCTTTCCCGTAACGATTACGAAACATGTTCTTAGTTCTTACGATGCACCTTTTTTGTTCTCAGGTTCCAGAGTTCCCGGACGTCGCCTCATCATCACAAGCACTAGGGTACCAGTCACAGCAGTCTCATTACAGAGTTCACATCCAACAACTCTGCACTTGTTCCTGCTCAAGATTCATTGCCTTCAGACTTCTTTATCACGATTCAAGGTAAACAAAGTTTTGCTCAAGTTTCTCGGCCCTGTTGCTGACACCGCCTCGTAACTCGTAATTTGCAGAAGACATCGAGCCGTCGACCAATAATTTGACACCATACGATGGCCAGACGATAACCCCTGTGGTCGCCGCCTTTCCTGCCGCCGCGTTATCCGGGAAAGGCACGTCCATCGCCATGGCGGTCACGGACGCGTCTAAGAACGTAGGTGGACTCTTGCTGCTGTGCTCCCCGTTTAAGTGTCTGTGCGGTGGACTCCGTCTTTCCCGTAACGATTATGCAACATGTTCTTAGTTCTTACAATGCACCATTTTTTTTTCTCAGGTTCCAAAGTTCCCAAACGTCGCCACATCATCACAAGCACTAGGGTACAAGTCACAGCAGTGTCATTACACAGGGTTCACATCCTACAACTCTGCACTTGTTCCTGCTCAAGGTTCATTGTCTTCAGACTTCATCACGAGTCAAGGAAAACAAAGTTTTGCTCAAGTTTCTCGGCCCTGTTGCTGACACCGCCTCGTAACTTGTAATTTGCAGAAGACATCGAGCCGTCGACCAATAATTTGACACCATACGATGACCAGACGATACCACCTGTGGTCGCCGCCTTTCCTGCCGCCGCGTTAACCTGGGATGGCGCGTCCATCGCCATGGCGGTCACGGACGCGTCAGAGAACGTCGGCGGCCTCTTGCTCCTTTGTTCCCCGTTTAAGTGTCTGTGCGGTTGACTCCTTCTTTCCCGTAACGATCACGAAACATGTTCTTAGTTCTTACAATGCACCTTTTTTGTTCTCAGGTTCCAGAGTTCCCGGACGTTGCCTCATCATCACAAGCACTAGGGTACGAGTCACAGCAGTCTCAGTACACAGGGTTCACAACCAACAACTCTGCACTTGTTCCTGCTCAAGGTTCATTGCCTTCAGACTTCTTTATCACGAGTCAAGGTAAAGGAAGTTTTGCTCAAGTTTCTCGGCCCTGTAACCGACACCGCCTCGTAACTTGTAATTTGCAGAAGACATCGAGCCGTCGACCAATTATTTGACACCACACGATGACCAGACAATACCATCGGTGGTCGCCGCCTTTCCTGCCGCCGCGTTATCCGGGGACGGCACGTCAATCGCTATGGCGGTCACCGACTCGTCTAAGAACGTAGGTGGCTTCTTGCTGCTGTGCTCCCCGTTTAAGTGTCTGTGCGGCGGACTCCTTCTTTCCCGTAACGATTACGAAACATGTTCTTAGTTCTTACGATGCACCTTTTTTTTGTTCTCAGGTTCCAGAGATCCCGGACATCGCCTCATCATCACAAGCACTAGGGTGCGAGTCACAGCGGTCTCATTACTTAGGGTTCACATCCAACAACTCTGCACTTGTTCCTGCTCAAGGTTCATTGCCTTCAGACTTCTTTATCATGAGCCAAGGTAAAGGAAGTTTTGCTCAAGTTTCTCGGCCCTGTTGCTGACACCGCCTCGTAACTTGTAATTTGCAGAAGACATCCAGCCGTCGACCAATAATGTGACACCATACGATGGCCAGACGATACCACCTGTGGTCGCCGCCTTTCCTGCCGCCGCGTTATCCGGGGACGGCACGTCCATCGCCAAGGCGGTCACGGACGCGTCTAAGAACGTAGGTGTCCTCTTGCTGCTGTGCTCCCCGTTTAGGTGTCTGTGCGGTGGACTCCGTCTTTCCCGTAACGATTATGCAACATGTTCTTAGTTCTTACGATGCACCTTTTTTGTTCTCAGGTTCCAGAGTTCCCAGACGTCGCCACATCATCACAAGCACTAGGGCACAAGTCACAGCAGTGTCATTACACAGGGTTCACATCCAACAACTCTGCACTTGTTGGTGCTCAAGGTTCATTGCCTTCAGACTTCTTTATCACGAGTCAAGGTAAACAAATTTTGCTCATGTTTCTCGGCCCTGTTGCTGACACCGCCTCGTAACTTGTAATTTGCAGAAGACATCGAGCCGTCGACCAGTAATTTGACACCATACGATGACCAGACAATACCATCGGTGGTCGCCGACTTTCCTGCCGCCGCGTTATCCGGGGACGGCACGTGCATCGCTATGGCGGTCACGGACTCGTCTAAGAACGTAGGTGGCTTCTTGCTGCTGTGCTCCCCGTTTAGGTGTCTGTGCGGCGGACTCCTTCTTTCCCGTAACGATTACGAAACATGTTCTTAGTTCTTACGATGCACCTTTTTTTTGTTCTCAGGTTCCAGAGATCCCGGACATCGCCTCATCATCACAAGCACTAGGGTGCGAGTCACAGCAGTCTCATTACACAGGGTTAACATCCTACAACTCTGCACTTGTTCCTGCTCAAGGTTCATTGCCTTCAGACTTCTTTATCACGAGTCAAGGTAAAGTTTTGCTCAAGTTTCTCGGCCGTGGTGTTGACAGCGCCTCGTAGCTTGTAATTTGCAGAAGACATCGAGCCGTCTACCAATAATTTGACACCATACGATGACCAGACGATACCACCTGTGGTCGCCGCCTTTCCTGCCGCCGCGTTAACCTGGGATGGCGCGTCCATCGCCGAGGCGGTCACGGACGCGTCTATGAACGTAGGTGGCCTCTTGCTGCTGTGCTCCCCGTTTAAGTGTTTGTGAGGTGACTCCGTCTTTCCCGTAACGATTACGAAACATGTTGTTAGTTCTTACGATGCACCTTTTTTGGTCGTAGGTTCCAGAGTTCCCGCACGTCGCCTCATCATCACAAGCACTAGGGTAGAGTCACAGCGGTCTCATTACACATGGTTCAAATCCAACAACTCTGCACTTGTTCCTGTTCAAGGTTCATTGCCTTCAGACTTCTTTATCACGAGTCAAGGTAAAGGAACTTTTGCTCAAGTTTCTCGGCCATGTTGCTGACACTGCCTCGTAACTTGTAAATTGCAGAAGACATCAGGCCGTGGACCAATAATTTGACACCATACGATGACCAGACGATTCCACCTGTGGTCGCGGCCTTTCCTGCCGCCGCGTTAACCTGGGACGGCGCGTCCATCGCCATGGCGGTCACGGACGCGTCTAAGAACGTAGGTGGCCTCTTGCTGCTGTGCTCCCCGTTTAAGTGTCTGTGCGGTGGACTCCGTCTTTCCCGTTACGATTACGAAACATGTTCTTAGTTCTTACGATGCACCTTTTTTTGTTCTCAGGTTCCAGAGTTCCCGGACGTCGCCTCATCATCACAAGCACTAGGGTACGAGTCAAAGCAGTGTCATTACACAGGGTTCACATCCAACAACTCTGCACTTGTTCCTGCTCAAGGTTCATTGCCTTCAGACTTCTTTATCACGAGTCAAGGTAAAGGAACTTTTGCTCAAGTTTCTCGGCAATTTGACACCATACGATGACCAGACGATTCTACCTGTGGTCGCGGCCTTTCCTGCCGCCGCGTTAACCTGGGACGGCGCGTCCATCGCCATGGCGGTCACGGACGCGTCTAAGAACGTAGGTGGCCTCTTGCTGCTGTGCTCCCCGTTTAAGTGTCTGTGCGGTGGACTCCGTCTTTCCCGTTACGATTACGAAACATGTTCTTATTTCTTACGATGCACCTTTTTTTGTTCGCAGGTTCCAGAGTTCCCGGACATCGCCTCATCATCACAAGCACTAGGGTACGAGTCACAGTGGTCTCATTACACAGGGTTGACATCCAACAACTCTGCACTTGTTCCTGTTCAAGGTTCATTGCCTTCAGACTTCTTTATCACGAGTCAAGGTAAACAAAGTTTTGCTCAAGTTTCTCGGTCCTGTTGCTGACACCGCCTCGTAACTTGTAATTTGCAGAAGACATCGAGCCGTCGACAAATAATTTGACACCATATGATGACCAGACGATACCACCTGTGGTCGCCGCCTTTCCTGCCGCCGCGTTAGCCTGGGATGGCGCGTCCATCGCCATGGCGGTCACGGACGCATCTGAGAACGTAGGCGGCCTCTTGCTCCTTTGTTCCCCGTTTAAGTGTCTGTGCGGTGGACTCCTTTCCCGTAACGATTACGAAACATGTTCTTAGTTCTTACGATGCACCTTTTTTGTTCTCAGGTTCCAGAGTTCCCGGACGTCGCCTCATCATCACAAGCACTAGGGTACGAGTCACAGCAGTCTCATTACAGAGTTCACATCCAACAACTCTGCACTTGTTCCTGCTCAAGATTCATTGCCTCCAGACTTCTTTATCACGAGTCAAGGTAAACAAAGTTTTGCTCAAGTTTCTCGGCCCTGTTGCTGACACCGCCTCGTAACTCATAATTTGCAGAAGACATCGAGCCGTCGACCAATAGTTTGACACCATACGATGGCCAGACGATACCACCTGTGGTCGCCGCCTTTCCTGCCGCCGCGTTATCCGGGAAAGGCACGTCCATCGCCATGGCGGTCACGGACGCATCTGAGAGCGTAGGCGGCCTCTTGCTCCTTTGTTCCCCGTTTAAGTGTCTGTGCGGTGGACTCCTTTCCCGTAACGATTACGAAACATGTTCTTAGTTCTTACGATGCACCTTTTTTGTTCTCAGGTTCCAGAGTTCCCGGACGTCGCCTCATCATCACAAGCACTAGGGTACGAGTCACAGCAGTCTCATTACAGAGTTCACATCCAACAACTCTGCACTTGTTCCTGCTCAAGATTCATTGCCTTCAGACTTCTTTATCACGAGTCAAGGTAAACAAAGTTTTGCTCAAGTTTCTCGGCCCTGTTGCTGACACCGCCTCGTAACTCATAATTTGCAGAAGACATCGAGCCGTCGACCAATAGTTTGACACCATACGATGGCCAGACGATACCACCTGTGGTCGCCGCCTTTCCTGCCGCCGCGTTATCCGGGAAAGGCACGTCCATCGCCATGGCGGTCACGGACGCGTCTAAGAACGTAGGTGGACTCTTGCTGCTGTGCTCCCCGTTTAAGTGTCTGTGCGGTGGACTCCGTCTTTCCCGTAACGATTATGCAACATGTTCCTAGTTATTACGATGCACCTTTTTTTTTGTTCTCAGGTTCCAAAGTTCCCAAACGTCGCCACATCATCACAAGCACTAGGGTACAAGTCACAGCAGTGTCATTACACAGGGTTCACATCCTACAACTCTGCACTTGTTCCTGCTCAAGGTTCATTGTCTTCAGACTTCATCACGAGTCAAGGAAAACAAAGTTTTGCTCAAGTTTCTCGGCCCTGTAGCTGACACCGCCTCGTAACTTGTAATTTGCAGAAGACATCGAGCCGTCGACCAATAATTTGACACCATACGATGACCAGACGATACCACCTGTGGTCGCCGCCTTTCCTGCCGCCGCGTTAACCTGGGATGGCGCGTCCATCGCCATGGCGGTCACGGACGCGTCTGAGAACGTAGGCGGCCTCTTGCTCCTTTGTTCCCCGTTTAAGTGTCTGTGCGGTGGACTCCTCCTTTCCCGTAACGATCACGAAACACGTACTTAGTTCTTACAATGCACCTTTTTTGTTCTCAGGTTCCAGAGTTCCCGGACGTTGCCTCATCATCACAAGCACTAGGGTACGAGTCACAGCCGTCTCAGTACACAGGGTTCACAACCAACAACTCTGCACTTGTTCCTGCTCAAGGTTCATTGCCTTCCGACTTCTTTATCACGAGTCAAGGTAAAGGAAGTTTTGCTCTTGTTTCTCGGCCCTGTTGCTGACACCGCCTCGTAACTTGTAATTTGCAGAAGACATTGAGCCGTCGACCAGTAATTTGACACCATACGATGACCAGACGATACCACCTGTGGTCGCCGCCTTTCCTGCCGCCGCATTAACCAGGGACGGCGCGTCCATCGCCATGGCGGTCACGGACGCGTCTAAGAACGTAGGTGGCCTCTTGCTGCTGTGCTCCCCGTTTAAGTGTCTGTGCGGTGGACTCCGTCTTTCCCGTAACGATTATGAATGTTCTTAGTTCTTACGATGCACCTTTTTTTGTTCTCAGGATCCAGAGTTCCCGGACGTCGCCTCATCATCACAAGCACTAGGGTACGAGTCACAGCGGTCTCATTACTTATGGTTCACATCCAACAACTCTGCACTTGTTCCTGCTCATGATTCATTGCCTTCAGACTTCCTTATCACGAGTCAAGGTAAACAAAGTTTTGCTCAAGTTTCTCGGTCCTGTTGCTGACACCGCCTCGTAACTTGTAATTTGCAGAAGACATCGAGCCGTCGACAAATAATTTGACACCATACGATGACCAGACGATACCACCTGTGGTCGCCGCCTTTCCTGCCGCCGCATTAGCCTGGGATGGCGCGTCCATCGCCATGGCGGTAACGACGCATCTGAGAACGTAGGCGGCCTCTTGCTCCTTTGTTCCCCGTTTAAGTGTCTGTGCGGTGGACTCCTTTCCCGTAACGATTACGAAACATGTTCTTAGTTCTTACGATGCACCTTTTTTGTTCTCAGGTTCCAGAGGTCCCGGACGTCGCCTCATCATCACAAGCACTAGGGTACGAGTCACAGCAGTCTCATTACAGAGTTCACATCCAACAACTCTGCACTTGTTCCTGCTCAAGATTCATTGCCTTCAGATTTCTTTATCACGAGTCAAGGTAAACAAAGTTTTGCTCAAGTTTCTCGGCCCTGTTGCTGACACCGCCTCGTAACTCGTAATTTGCAGAAGACATCGAGCCGTCGACCAATAATTTGACACCATACGATGGCCAGACGATACCACCTGTGGTCGCCGCCTTTCCTGCCGCCGCGTTATCCGGGAAAGGCACGTCCATCGCCATGGCGGTCACGGACGCGTCTAAGAACGTAGGTGGACTCTTGCTGCTGTGCTCCCCGTTTAAGTGTCTGTGCGGTGGACTCCGTCTTTCCCGTAACGATTATGCAACATGTTCTTAGTTCTTACGATGCACCTTTTTTTTGTTCTCAGGTTCCAAAGTTCCCAAACGTCGCCACATCATCACAAGCACTAGGGTACAAGTCACAGCAGTGTCATTACACAGGGTTCACATCCTACAACTCTGCACTTGTTCCTGCTCAAGGTTCATTGTCTTCAGACTTCATCACGAGTCAAGGAAAACAAAGTTTTGCTCAAGTTTCTCGGCCCTGTTGCTGACACCGCCTCGTAACTTGTAATTTGCAGAAGACATC
Source organism: Amblyomma americanum (assembly GCA_030143305.2). Lineage (NCBI taxonomy): Eukaryota > Metazoa > Arthropoda > Arachnida > Ixodida > Ixodidae > Amblyomma > Amblyomma americanum. Next base: position 14,565 of record JARKHS020036761.1, on the reverse strand, counting down.
GAGCAGTCGACCAATAATTTGACACCATACGATGACCAGACGGTACCACCTGTGGTCGCCGCCTTTCCTGCCGCCGCGTTAACCTGGGATGGCGCGTCCATTGCCATGGCGGTCACGGACGCGTCTGAGAACGTAGGCGGCCTCTTGCTCCTTTGTTCCCCGTTTAAGTGTCTGTGAGGTGGACTCCTTCTTTCCCGTAACGATCACGAAACATGTTCTTAGTTCTTACAATGCACCTTTTTTGTTCTCAGGTTCCAGAGTTCCCGGACGTTGCCTCATCATCACAAGCACTAGGGTACGAGTCACAGCGGTCTCAGTACACAGGGTTCACATCCAACAACTCTGCACTTGTTCCTGCTCAAGGTTCATTGCCTTCAGACTTCTTTATCACGAGTCAAGGTAAAGGAAGTTTTGCTCTTGTTTCTCGGCCCTGTTGCTGACACCGCCTCGTAACTTCTAATTTGCAGAAGACATCGAGCCGTCGGCCAGTAATTTGACACCATACGATGACCAGACGATACCACCTGTGGTCGCCGCCTTTCCTGCCGCCGCATTAACCAGGGACGGCGCGTCCTTCGCCATGGCGGTCACGGACGCGTCTAAGAACGTAGGTGGCCCCTTGCTGCTGTGCTCCCCGTTTAAGTGTCTGTGCGGTGGACTCCGTCTTTCCCGTAACGATTATGAAACATGTTCTTAGTTCTTACGATGCACCTTTTTTTGTTCTCAGGATCCAGAGTTCCCGGACGTCGCCTCATCATCACAAGCACTAGGGTACTAGTCACAGCGGTCTCATTACTTAGGGTTCACATCCAACAACTCTGCACTTGTTCCTGCTCATGATTCATTGCCTTCAGACTTCTTTATCACGAGTCAAGGTAAACAAAGTTTTGCTCAAGTTTCTCGGTCCTGTTGCTGACACCGCCTCGTAACTTGTAATTTGCAGAAGACATCGAGCCGTCGACAAATAATTTGACACCATACGATGACCAGACGATACCACCTGTGGTCGCCGCCTTTCCTGCCGCCGCGTTAGCCTGGGATGGCGCGTCCATCGCCATGGCGGTCACGGACGCATCTGAGAACGTAGGCGGCCTCTTGCTCCTTTGTTCCCCGTTTAAGTGTCTGTGCGGTGGACTCCTTTCCCGTAACGATTACGAAACATGTTCTTAGTTCTTACGATGCACCTTTTTTGTTCTCAGGTTCCAGAGTTCCCGGACGTCGCCTCATCATCACAAGCACTAGGGTACGAGTCACAGCAGTCTCATTACATAGTTCACATCCAACAACTCTGCACTTTTTCCTGCTCAAGGTTCATTGCCTTCAGACTTCTTTATCACGAGTCAAGGTAAACAAAGTTTTGCTCAAGTTTCTCGGCCCTGGTGTTGACAGCGCCTCGTAACTTGTAATTTGCAGAAGACATCGAGCCGTCGACCAATAATTTGACACCATACGATGACCAGACGATACCACCTGTGGTCGCCGCCTTTCCTGCCGCCGCGTTAACCTGGGACGGCGCGTCCATCGCCAAGGCGGTCACGGACGCGTCTAAGAACGTAGGTGGCCTCTTGCTGCTGTGCTCCCCGTTTAAGTGTTTGTGCGGTGGATTCCATCTTTCCCGTAACGATTACGAAACATGTTCTTTGTTCTTACGATGCACCTTTTTTTCTTCGCAGGTTCCAGAGTTCCCGGACATCGCCTCATCATCACAAGCACTAGGGTACGAGTCACAGCGGTCTCATTACACAGGGTTGACATCCAACAACTCTGCACTTGTTCCTGTTCAAGGTTCATTGCCTTCAGACTTCTTTATCACGAGTCAAGGTAAAGGAACTTTTGCTCAAGTTTCTCGGCCCTGTTACTGACACTGCCTCGTAACTTGTAATTTGCAGAAGACATCGAGCCGTCGACCAATAATTTGACACCAGACGATACCACCTGTGGTCGCCGCCTTTCCTGCCGCCGCGTTAACCTGGGACAGCGCGTCCATCGCCATGGCGGCCACAGACGCGTCTAAGAACGCAGGTGGCATCTTTCTGCTGTGCTCCCCGTTTAAGTCTCTGTGCGGTGGACTCCGTCTTTCCCGTAACGATTACGAAACATGTTCTTAGTTCTTACGATGCACCTTTTTTGTTCGCAGGTTCCAGTGTTCCCGGACGTCGCCTCATCATCACAAGCACTAGGGTACGAGTCACAGCGGTCTCATTACACAGGGTTCACATCCAGCAACTCTGCACTTGTTCCTGTTCAAGGTTCATTGCCTTCAGACTTCTTTATCACGAGTCAAGGTAAAGGAACTTTTGCTCAAGTTTCTCTGCCCTGTTGCTGACACTGCCTCGTAACTTGTAATTTGCAGAAGACATCGAGCCGTCGACCAATAATTTGACACCATACGATGACCAGACGATACCACCTGTGGTCGCCGCCTGTCCTGCCGCCGCGTTAACCTGGGACGGCGCGTCCATCGCCATGGCGGTCACGGACGCGTCTAAGAACGTAGGAGGCCTCTTGCTGCGGTGCTCCCCGTTTAAGTGTCTGTGCGGTGGACTCCGTGTTTCCCGTAACGATTACGAAACATGTTCTTAGTTCGTACGATGCACCTTTTCTTGTTCTCAGGTTCCAGAGTTCCCGGACGTCGCCTCATCATCACAAGCACTAGGGTACGAGTCACCGCGGTCTCATTACATAGGGTTCACATCCAACAACTCTGCACTTGTTCCTGCTCAAGATTCATTGCCTTCAGACTTCTTTATCACGAGTCAAGGTAAACAAAGTTTTGCTCAAGTTTCTCCGCCCTGTTGCTGACACCGCCTCGTTACTTGTAATTTGCAGAAGACATCGAGCCGTCGACCAATAATTTGACACCATACGATGGCCAGACGATACCACCTGTGGACGCCGCCTTTCCTGCCGCCGCGTTATACGGGAACGGCACGTCCATCGCCATGGCGGTCACGGACGCGTCTAAGAACGTAGGTGGCCTCTTGCTGCTGTGCCTCCCATTTAAGTGTCTGTGCGGTGGACTCCGTCTTTCCCGTAACGATTATGCAACATGTTCTTAGTTCTTACGATGCACCTTTTTTTGTTCTCAGGTTCCAGAGTTCCCAGACGTCGCCACATCATCACAAGCACTAGGGCACAAGTCACAGCAGTGTCATTACGCAGGGTTCACATCCAACAACTCTGCACTTGTTGGTGCTCAAGGTTCATTGCCTTCAGACTTCTTTATCACGAGTCAAGGTAAACAAATTTTGCTCATGTTTCTCGGCCCTGTTGCTGACACCGCCTCGTAACTTGTAATTTGCAGAAGACATCGAGCCGTGGACCAGTAATTTGACACCATACGATGACCAGACAATACCATCGGTGGTCGCCGACTTTCCTGCCGCCGCGTTATCCGCTATGGCGGTCACGGACTCGTCTAAGAACGTAGGTGGCTTCTTGCTGCTGTGCTCCCCGTTTAAGTGTCTGTGCGGCGGACTCCTTCTTTCCCGTAACGATTACGAAACATGTTCTTAGTTCTTACGATGCACCTTTTTTTTGTTCTCAGGTTCCAGAGTTCCCGGACATCGCCTTATCATCACAAGCACTAGGGTGCGAGTCACAGCAGTCTCATTACACAGGGTTAACATCCTACAACTCTGCACTTGTTCCTGCTCAAGGTTCATTGCCTTCAGACTTCTTTATCACGAGTCAAGGTAAAGTTTTGCTCAAGTTTCTCGGCCGTGGTGTTGACAGCGCCTCGTAGCTTGTAATTTGCAGAAGACATCGAGCCGTCTACCAATAATTTGACACCATACGATGACCAGACGATACCACCTGTGGTCGCCGCCTTTCCTGCCGCCGCGTTAACCTGGGATGGCGCGTCCATCGCCAAGGCGGTCACGGACGCGTCTATGAACGTAGGTGGCCTCTTGCTGCTGTGCTCCCCGTTTAAGTGTTTGTGCGGTGACTCCGTCTTTCCCGTAACGATTACGAAACATGTTCTTAGTTCTTACGATGCACCTTTTTTGTTCGTAGGTTCCAGAGTTCCCGGACGTCGCCTCATCATCACAAGCACTAGGGTACGAGTCAGAGCGGTCTCATTACACATGGTTCACATCCAACAACTCTGCACTTGTTCCTGTTCAAGGTTCATTGCCTTCAGACTTCTTTATCACGAGTCAAGGTAAAGGAACGTTTGCTCAAGTTTCTCGGCCATGTTGCTGACACTGCCTCGTAACTTGTAAATTGCAGAAGACATCGAGCCGTGGACCAATAATTTGACACCATACGATGACCAGACGATTCCACCTGTGGTCGCGGCCTTTCCTGCCGCCGCGTTAACCTTGGACGGCGCGTCCATCGCCATGGCGGTCACGGACGCGTCTAAGAACGTAGGTGGCCTCTTGCTGCTGTGCTCCCCGTTTAAGTGTCTGTGCGGTGGACTCCGTCTTTCCCGTTACGATTACGAAACATGTTCTTAGTTCTTACGATGCACCTTTTTTTGTTCTCAGGTTCCAGAGTTCCCGGACGTCGCCTCATCATCACAAGCACTAGGGTGCGAGTCACAGCGGTCTCATTACTTAGGGTTCACATCCAACAACTCTGCACTTGTTCCTGCTCAAGGTTCATTGCCTTCAGACTTCTTTATCACGAGTCAAGGTAAAGGAACTTTTGCTCAAGTTTCTCGGCCATGTTGCTGACACTGCCTCGTAACTTGTAAATTGCAGAAGACATCGAGCCGTGGACCAATAATTTGACACCATACGATGACCAGACGATTCTACCTGTGGTCGCGGCCTTTCCTGCCGCCGCGTTAACCTGGGACGGCGCGTCTATCGCCATGGCGGTCACGGACGCGTCTAAGAACGTAGGTGGCCTCTTGCTGCTGTGCTCCCCGTTTAAGTGTCTGTGCGGTGGACTCCGTCTTTCCCGTTACGATTACGAAACATGTTCTTAGTTCTTACGATGCACCTTTTTTTGTTCGCAGGTTCCAGAGTTCCCGGACATCGCCTCATCATCACAAGCACTAGGGTACGAGTCAAAGCGGTCTCATTACACAGGGTTGACATCCAACAACTCTGCACTTGTTCCTGTTCAAGGTTCATTGCCTTCAGACTTCTTTATCACGAGTCAAGGTAAAAGAACTTTTGCTCAAGTTTCTCTGCCCTGTTGCTGACACTGCCTCGTAACTTGTAATTTGCAGAAGACATCGAGCCGTCGACCAATAATTTGACACCAGACGATACCACCTGTGGTCGCCGCCTTTCCTGCCGCCGCGTTAACCTGGGACAGCACGTCCATCGCCATGGCGGTCACGGACGCGTCTAAGAACGTAGGTGGCCTCTTGCTGCTCTGCTCCCCGTTTAAGTGTCTGTGCGGTGGACTCCGTCTTTCCCGTTACGATTACGAAACATGTTCTTAGTTCTTACGATGCACCTTTTTTTGTTCTCAGGTTCCAGAGTTCCCGGACGTCGCCTCATCATCACAAGCACTAGGGTGCGAGTCACAGCGGTCTCATTACTTAGGGTTCACATCCAACAACTCTGCACTTGTTCCTGCTCAAGGTTCATTGCCTTCAGACTTCTTTATCACGAGTCAAGGTAAAGGAACTTTTGCTCAAGTTTCTCGGCCATGTTGCTGACACTGCCTCGTAACTTGTAAATTGCAGAAGACATCGAGCCGTGGACCAATAATTTGACACCATACGATGACCAGACGATTCTACCTGTGGTCGCGGCCTTTCCTGCCGCCGCGTTAACCTGGGACGGCGCGTCTATCGCCATGCCGGTCACGGAAGCGTCTAAGAACGTAGGTGGCCTCTTGCTGCTGAGCTCCCCGTTTAAGTGTCTGTGCGGTGGACTCCGTCTTTCCCGTTACGATTACGAAACATGTTCTTAGTTCTTACGATGCACCTTTTTTTGTTTGCAGGTTCCAGAGTTCCCGGACATCGCCTCATCATCACAAGCACTAGGGTACGAGTCACAGCGGTCTCATTACACAGGGCTGACATCCAACAACTCTGCACTTGTTCCTGTTCAAGGTTCATTGCCTTCAGACTTCTTTATCACGAGTCAAGGTAAAAGAACTTTTGCTCAAGTTTCTCTGCCCTGTTGCTGACACTGTCTCGTAACTTGTAATTTGCAGAAGACATCGAGCCGTCGACCAATAATTTGACACCAGACGATACCACCTGTGGTCGCCGCCTTTCCTGCCGCCGCGTTAACCTGGGACAGCACGTCCATCGCCATGGCGGTCACGGACGCGTCTAAGAACGTAGGTGGCCTCTTGCTGCTGTGCTCCCCGTTTAAGTGTCTGTGCGGTGGACTCCGTCTTTCCCGTTACGATTACGAAACATGTTCTTAGTTCTTACGATGCACCTTTTTTTGTTCTCAGGTTCCAGAGCTCCCGGACGTTGCCTCATCATCACAAGCACTAGGGTGCGAGTCACAGCGGTCTCATTACTTAGGGTTCACATCCAACAACTCTGCAATTGTTCCTGCTCAAGGTTCATTGCCTTCAGACTTCTTTATCACGAGTCAAGCTAAAGGAACTTTTGCTCAAGTTTCTCGGCCATGTTGCTGACACTGCCTCGTAACTTGTAAATTGCAGAAGACATCGAGCCGTGGACCAATAATTTGACACCATACGATGACCAGACGATTCTACCTGTGGTCGCGGCCTTTCCTGCCGCCGCGTTAACCTGGGACGGCGCGTCTATCGCCATGCCGGTCACGGACGCGTCTAAGAACGTAGGTGGCTTCTTGCTGCTGTGCTCCCCGTTTAAGTGTCTGTGCGGTGGACTCCGTCTTTCCCGTTACGATTACGAAACATGTTCTTAGTTCTTACGATGCACTTTTTTTTGTTCGCAGGTTCCAGAGTTCCCGGACATCGCCTCATCATCACAAGCACTAGGGTACGAGTCACAGCGGTCTCATTACACAGGGTTGACATCCAACAACTCTGCACTTGTTCCTGTTCAAGGTTCATTGCCTTCAGACTTCTTTATCACGTGTCAAGGTAAAGGAACTTTTGCTCAAGTTTCTCGGCCCTGTTGCTGACACTGCCTCGTAACTTGTAATTTGCAGAAGACATCGAGCCGTCGACCAATAATTTGACACCATACGATGACCAGACGATACCACCTGTGGTCGCCGACTTTCCTGCCGCCGCGTTATCCGGGGACGCGAGTCCATCGCCGTGGCGGTCACGGACGCGTCTGAGAACGTAGGCGGCCTCTTGCTCCTTTGTTCCCCGTTTAAGTGTCTGTGCGGTGGACTCCTTTCCCGTAACGATTACGAAACATGTTCTTAGTTCTTACGATGCACCTTTTTTGTTCTCAGGTTCCAGAGTTCCCGGACGTCGCCTCATCATCACAAGCACTAGGGTACGAGTCACAGCAGTCTCATTACAGAGTTCACATCCAACAACTCTGCACTTGTTCCTGCTCAAGATTCATTGCCTTCAGACTTCTTTATCACGAGTCAAGGTAAACAAAGTTTTGCTCAAGTTTCTCGGCCCTGTTGCTGACACCGCCTCGTAACTCGTAATTTGCAGAAGACATCGAGCCGTCGACCAATAATTTGACACCATATGATGGCCAGACGATACCACCTGTGGTCGCCGCCTTTCCTGCCGCCGCGTTATCCGGGAACGGCTCGTCCATCGCCATGGCGGTCACGGACGCGTCTAAGAACGTAGGCGGACTCTTGCTGCTGTGCTCCCCGTTTAAGTGTCTGTGCGGTGGACTCCGTCTTTCCCGTAACGATTATGCAACATGTTCTTAGTTCTTACGATGCACTTTTTTTTTGTTCTCAGGTTCCAAAGTTCCCAAACGTCGCCACATCATCACAAGCACTAGGGTACAAGTCACAGCAGTGTCATTACACAGGGTTCACATCCTACAACTCTGCACTTGTTCCTGCTCAAGGTTCATTGTCTTCAGACTTCATCACGAGTCAAGGTAAACAAAGTTTTGCTCAAGTTTCTCGGCCCTGTTGCTGACACCGCCTCGTAACTTGTAATTTGCAGAAGACATCGAGCCGTCGACCAATAATTTGACACCATACGATGACCAGACGATACCACCTGTGGTCGCCGCCTTTCCTGCCGCCGCGTTAACCTGGGATGGCGCGTCCATCGCCATGGCGGTCACGGACGCGTCTGAGAACGTAGGCGGCCTCTTGCTCCTTTGTTCCTCGTTTAAGTGTCTGTGCGGTGGACTCCTTCTTTCCCGTAACGATCACGAAACATGTTCTTAGTTCTTACAATGCACCTTTTTTGTTCTCAGGTTCCAGAGTTCCCGGACGTTGCCTCATCATCACAAGCACTAGGGTACGAGTCACAGCGGTCCCAGTACACAGGGTTCACATCCAACAACTCTGCACTTGTTCCTGCTCAAGGTTCATTGTCTTCAGACTTCATCACGAGTCAAGGTAAACAAAGTTTTGCTCAAGTTTCTCGGCCCTGTTGCTGACACCGCCTCGTAACTCGTAATTTGCAGAAGACATCGAGCCGTCGACCAATAATTTGACACCATATGATGGCCAGACGATACCACCTGTGGTCGCCGCCTTTCCTGCCGCCGCGTTATCCGGGAACGGCACGTCCATCGCCATGGCGGTCACGGACGCGTCTAAGAACGTAGGCGGACTCTTGCTGCTGTGCTTTCCGTTTAAGTGTCTGTGCGGTGGACTCCGTCTTTCCCGTAACGATTATGCAACATGTTCTTAGTTCTTACGATGCACCTTTTTTTTGTTCTCAGGTTCCAAAGTTCCCAAACGTCGCCACATCATCACAAGCACTAGGGTACAAGTCACAGCAGTGTCATTACACAGGGTTCACATCCTACAACTCTGCACTTGTTCCTGCTCAAGGTTCATTGTCTTCAGACTTCATCACGAGTCAAGGTAAACAAATTTTTGCTCAAGTTTCTCGGCCCTGTTGCTGACACCGCCTCGTAACTTGTAATTTGCAGAAGACATCGAGCCGTCGACCAGTAATTTGACACCATACGATGACCAGACGATACCACCTGTGGTCGCCGCCTTTCCTGCCGCCGCATTAACCAGGGACGGCGCGTCCATCGCCATGGCGGTCACGGACGCGTCTGAGAACGTCGGCGGCCTCTTGCTCCTTTGTTCCCCGTTTAAGTGTCTGTGCGGTGGACTCCTTCTTTCCCGTAACGATCACGAAACATGTTCTTAGTTCTTACAATGCACCTTTTTTGTTCTCAGGTTCCAGAGTTCCCGGACGTCGCCTCATCATCACAAGCACTAGGGTACGAGTCACAGCGGTCTCAGTACACAGGGTTCACAACCAACAACTCTGCACTTGTTCCTGCTCAAGGTTCATTGCCTTCAGACTTCTTTATCACGAGTCAAGGTAAAGGAAGTTTTGCTCAAGTTTCTCGGCCCTATTGCCGACACCGCCTCGTAACTTGTAATTTGCAGAAGACATCGAGCCGTCGACCAATTATTTGACACCATACGATGACCAGATAATACCATCGGTGGTCGCCGCCTTTCCTGCCGCCGCGTTATCCGGGGACGGCACATCAATCGCTATGGCGGTCACGGACTCGTCTAAGAACGTAGGTGGCTTCTTGCTGCTGTGCTCCCCGTTTAAGTGTCTGTGCGGCGGACTCCTTCTTTCCCGTAACGATTACGAAACATGTTCTTAGTTCGTACAATGCACCTTTTTTGTTCTCAGGTTCCAGAGTTCCCGGACGTCGCCTCATCATCACAAGCACTAGGGTACCAGTCACAGCAGTCTCATTACAGAGTTCACATCCAACAACTCTGCACTTGTTCCTGCTCAAGATTCATTGCCTTCAGACTTCTTTATCACGATTCAAGGTAAACAAAGTTTTGCTCAAGTTTCTCGGCCCTGTTGCTGACACCGCCTCGTAACTCGTAATTTGCAGAAGACATCGAGCCGCCGACCAATAATTTGACACCATACGATGGCCAGACGATAACCCCTGTGGTCGCCGCCTTTCCTGCCGCCGCGTTATCCGGGAAAGGCACGTCCATCGCCATGGCGGTCACGGACGCGTCTAAGAACGTAGGTGGACTCTTGCTGCTGTGCTCCCCGTTTAAGTGTCTGTGCGGTGGACTCCGTCTTTCCCGTAACGATTATGCAACATGTTCTTAGTTCTTACAATCCACCTTTTTTTTTTCTCAGGTTCCAAAGTTCCCAAACGTCGCCACATCATCACAAGCACTAGGGTACAAGTCACAGCAGTGTCATTACACAGGGTTCACATCCTACAACTCTGCACTTGTTCCTGCTCAAGGTTCATTGTCTTCAGACTTCATCGCGAGTCAAGGAAAACAAAGTTTTGCTCAAGTTTCTCGGCCCTGTTGCTGACACCGCCTCGTAACTTGTAATTTGCAGAAGACATCGAGCCGTCGACCAATAATTTGACACCATACGATGACCAGACGATACCACCTGTGGTCGCCGCCTTTCCTGCCGCCGCGTTAACCTGGGATGGCGCGTACATCGCCATGGCGGTCACGGACGCGTCAGAGAACGTCGGCGGCCTCTTGCTCCTTTGTTCCCCGTTTAAGTGTCTGTGCGGTTGACTCCTTCTTTCCCGTAACGATCACGAAACATGTTCTTAGTTCTTACGATGCACCTTTTTTTTGTTCTCAGGTTCCAGAGATCCCGGACATCGCCTCATCATCACAAGCACTAGGGTGCGAGTCACAGCGGTCTCATTACTTAGGGTTCACATCCAACAACTCTGCACTTGTTCCTGCTCAAGGTTCATTGCCTTCAGACTTCTTTATCATGAGCCAAGGTAAAGGAAGTTTTGCTCAAGTTTCTCGGCCCTGTTGCTGACACCGCCTCGTAACTTGTAATTTGCAGAAGACATCCAGCCGTCGACCAATAATGTGACACCATACGATGGCCAGACGATACCACCTGTGGTCGCCGCCTTTCCTGCCGCCGCGTTAACCTGGGATGGCGCGTCCATCGCCGAGGCGGTCACGGACGCGTCTATGAACGTAGGTGGCCTCTTGCTGCCGTGCTCCCCGTTTAAGTGTTTGTGAGGTGACTCCGTCTTTCCCGTAACGATTACGAAACATGTTGTTAGTTCTTACGATGCACCTTTTTTTGTTCGTAGGTTCCAGAGTTCCCGCACGTCGCCTCATCATCACAAGCACTAGGGTACGAGTCACAGCGGTCTCATTACACATGGTTCACATCCAACAACTCTGCACTTGTTCCTGTTCAAGGTTCATTGCCTTCAGACTTCTTTATCACGAGTCAAGGTAAAGGAACTTTTGCTCAAGTTTCTCGGCCATGTTGCTGACACTGCCTCGTAACTTGTAAATTGCAGAAGACATCGAGCCGTGGACCAATAATTTGACACCATACGATGGCCAGACGATTCTACCTGTGGTCGCGGCCTTTCCTGCCGCCGCGTTAACCTGGGACGGCGCGTCTATCGCCATGCCGGTCACGGAAGCGTCTAAGAACGTAGGTGGCCTCTTGCTGCTGAGCTCCCCGTTTAAGTGTCTGTGCTGTGGACTCCGTCTTTCCCGTTACGATTACGAAACATGTTCTTAGTTCTTACGATGCACCTTTTTTTCTTCGCAGGTTCCAGAGTTCCCGGACATCGCCTCATCATCACAAGCACTAGGGTACGAGTCACAGCGGTCTCATTACACAGGGCTGACATCCAACAACTCTGCACTTGTTCCTGTTCAAGGTTCATTGCCTTCAGACTTCTTTATCACGAGTCAAGGTAAAAGAACTTTTGCTCAAGTTTCTCTGCCCTGTTGCTGACACTGTCTCGTAACTTGTAATTTGCAGAAGACATCGAGCCGTCGACCAATAATTTGACACCAGACGATACCACCTGTGGTCGCCGCCTTTCCTGCCGCCGCGTTAACCTGGGACAGCACGTCCATCGCCATGGCGGTCACGGACGCGTCTAAGAACGTAGGTGGCCTCTTGCTGCTGTGCTCCCCGTTTAAGTGTCTGTGCGGTGGACTCCGTCTTTCCCGTTACGATTACGAAACATGTTCTTAGTTCTTACGATGCACCTTTTTTTGTTCTCAGGTTCCAGAGCTCCCGGACGTTGCCTCATCATCACAAGCACTAGGGTGCGAGTCACAGCGGTCTCATTACTTAGGGTTCACATCCAACAACTCTGCACTTGTTCCTGCTCAAGGTTCATTGCCTTCAGACTTCTTTATCACGAGTCAAGCTAAAGGAACTTTTGCTCAAGTTTCTCGGCCATGTTGCTGACACTGCCTCGTAACTTGTAAATTGCAGAACACATCGAGCCGTGGACCAATAATTTGACACCATACGATGACCAGACGATTCTACCTGTGGTCGCGGCCTTTCCTGCCGCCGCGTTAACCTGGGACGGCGCGTCTATCGCCATGCCGGTCACGGACGCGTCTAAGAACGTAGGTGGCCTCTTGCTGCTGTGCTCCCCGTTTAAGTGTCTGTGCGGTGGACTCCGTCTTTCCCGTTACGATTACGAAACATGTTCTTAGTTCTTACGATGCACTTTTTTTTGTTCGCAGGTTCCAGAGTTCCCGGACATCGCCTCATCATCACAAGCACTAGGGTACGAGTCACAGCGGTCTCATTACACATGGTTCACATCCAACAACTCTGCACTTGTTCCTGCTCAAGGTTCATTGCCTTCAGACTTCTTTATCACGTGTCAAGGTAAAGGAACTTTTGCTCAAGTTTCTCGGCCCTGTTGCTGACACTGCCTCGTAACTTGTAATTTGCAGAAGACATCGAGCCGTCGACCAATAATTTGACACCATACGATGACCAGACGATACCACCTGTGGTCGCCGACTTTCCTGCCGCCGCGTTATCCGGGGACGCGAGTCCATCGCCGTGGCGGTCACGGACGCGTCTAAGAACGTAGGCGGACTCTTGCTGCTGTGCTCCCCGTTTAAGTGTCTGTGCGGTGGACTCCGTCTTTCCCGTAACGATTATGCAACATGTTCTTAGTTCTTACGATGCACCTTTTTTTTGTTCTCAGGTTCCAAAGTTCCCAAACGTCGCCACATCATCACAAGCACTAGGGTACAAGTCACAGCAGTGTCATTACACAGGGTTCACATCCTACAACTCTGCACTTGTTCCTGCTCAAGGTTCATTGTCTTCAGACTTCATCACGAGTCAAGGTAAACAAAGTTTTGCTCAAGTTTCTCGGCCCTGTTGCTGACACCGCCTCGTAACTTGTAATTTGCAGAAGACATCGAGCCGTCGACCAGTAATTTGACACCATACGATGACCAGACGATACCACCTGTGGTCGCCGCCTTTCCTGCCGCCGCATTAACCAGGGACGGCGCGTCCATCGCCATGGCGGTCACGGACGCGTCTGAGAACGTCGGCGGCCTCTTGCTCCTTTGTTCCCCGTTTAAGTGTCTGTGCGGTGGACTCCTTCTTTCCCGTAACGATCACGAAACATGTTCTTAATTCTTACAATGCACCTTTTTTGTTCTCAGGTTCCAGAGTTCCCGGACGTCGCCTCATCATCACAAGCACTAGGGTACGAGTCACAGCGGTCTCAGTACACAGGGTTCACAACCAACAACTCTGCACTTGTTCCTGCTCAAGGTTCATTGCCTTCAGATTTCTTTATCACGAGTCAAGGTAAACAAAGTTTTGCTCAAGTTTCTCGGTCCTGTTGCTGACACCGCCTATAACTTGTAATTTGCAGAAGACATCGAGCCGTCGACAAATAATTTGACACCATACGATTACCAGACGATACCACCTGTGGTCGCCGCCTTTCCTGCCGCCGCGTTAGCCTGGGATGGCGCGTCCATCGCCATGGCGGTCACGGACGCATCTGAGAACGTAGGCGGCCTCTTGCTCCTTTGTTCCCCGTTTAAGTGTCTGTGCGGTGGACTCCTTTCCCGTAACGATTACGAAACATGTTCTTAGTTCTTACGATGCACCTTTTTTGTTCTCAGGTTCCAGAGTTCCCGGACGTCGCCTCATCATCACAAGCACTAGGGTACCAGTCACAGCAGTCTCATTACAGAGTTCACATCCAACAACTCTGCACTTGTTCCTGCTCAAGATTCATTGCCTTCAGACTTCTTTATCACGATTCAAGGTAAACAAAGTTTTGCTCAAGTTTCTCGGCCCTGTTGCTGACACCGCCTCGTAACTCGTAATTTGCAGAAGACATCGAGCCGTCGACCAATAATTTGACACCATACGATGGCCAGACGATAACCCCTGTGGTCGCCGCCTTTCCTGCCGGCGCGTTATCCGGGAAAGGCACGTCCATCGCCATGGCGGTCACGGACGCGTCTAAGAACGTAGGTGGACTCTTGCTGCTGTGCTCCCCGTTTAAGTGTCTGTGCGGTGGACTCCGTCTTTCCCGTAACGATTATGCAACATGTTCTTAGTTCTTACAATGCACCTTTTTTTTTTCTCAGGTTCCAAAGTTCCCAAACGTCGCCACATCATCACAAGCACTAGGGTACAAGTCACAGCAGTGTCATTACACAGGGTTCACATCCAACAACTCTGCACTTGTTGGTGCTCAAGGTTCATTGCCTTCAGACTTCTTTATCACGA
>JARKHS020036760.1:29828-72786 GCA_030143305.2 Amblyomma americanum | reverse complement strand
GTATAGTCCAGCACCGGAATACAAAATAGAGAAAGAGCGTATAGAATACGAATGGAAAGAAAGTGAGGGAAAAGTTAAAGAAGAAAGCAGATTCCGAAGACTGCTTCCTAAAGAACGCACGCGTCTCAGCCCGAGCCGTGGATAGCGCCAGTGAGTGACCCGGGTTGTTGGCATTCAGAGCACGCTCGCCTCATACGTATGTCCGCTCCATTCTCTCCCGGCTCAAGAGAAAGCCCCGGGCGATTTCCTTTCGCGAATCGTACGGAACACGTTGAAACGGACGTGGCAAGAGCAAGGAGTGGGTTAAGGGGAGAGAAAGAATTGAGGAGTCCCGTTACTTTCACATCAGCATGCGCGTCACACGTGAGTAGAGTGCATGCGTTTCGGAGAGCGCACCTTGAGAGATATCGCAACGGATAAGGAGCTGCACGAAAAGAAAATAATCTCCCTCCGTTCGGTGTCTTTCTTTTTTCTCCTTTTTCTTATTTGTTCTGCTCTTCCTTCACGTTTGCATTGTTCATCCAGCCTTCGGCGTTGGCCGAAGGGCTTTGTTTGGATATTTAAAACTCTTTAGCCCGAGCGGGGGTCGACGCTATCACAATGGGGTAGCGCGGATATTTTATTGTTCTAACCTTGTTCGCACGACGGGATCCTTCCTGCCCGTGCGTGCACGTTCAATCCTAATAGGTGTTTTATGTCTGTGTACTTTCAATATTTGTCGAGCGCTGCTTACGTGTTGATGGCGTACTGTTCGACGGAGCCATCGACTTGTAGGAGTGGGCGATTATGAGAACGAGGGGCGTGAGGCAAAGGCGGAACAATGAAAGGTTTAGACGGGGAAAAGTCCGCTAGGAATTAAGCACGCAAAGTTTGAAATGGAGTCCGAGGAAAAAAAAAACGATTATTTGAACAAAGCTTGCAGCACGTGAACACGCATTTGGAAAAGCTTGAGAATAAAAAGATATGAAAAGAGCACAAATCACAGAAGAAAATGCCCATGGGAATACCTATTTTCTAAACTCATTATTTTCATCCACTAAGTAAAGCAGAGATTCAGACTAGCCCCTTGAGCCCAGTCTCCGTATATACGTTATGATCTCGCCTCACCTGAGGAGAGATATTGGGCTGAAACGTAATAAAAGTTACAAATAACGCGCACCTGGGCGCGGGCGGTCGGCTACCACAGAAAAATAAAAGTATACAGCTTTCCCAAAATATTCTTAGCTGGAGAAAAGTTCGCACCCCTCCCCGTTGCAATCTGGGGCCACTCTAGGATGAAGAATTACTGGGACCACAATTTGCAACCTTTTTTTTTTCAATGGGATAGTATAAGAGGTCCCGTTATCGAGAAAAGCCGGCGTCCGTACGTTTTTCCGTGTCATTAAAATTATGTTTGCCCACAACACCTGCCCACCATGGCAGGTGGCAATGAAATTTCTTCAAATCACTTGAATGCAAAAGCCACCTACCCACCGTGGCACTGCGCATCGGCTCATTGGTCGAGAGATAGACAGCCTTCTAGAGAACTGTCTGCGCAAAAATGAACCTCACGGGACCTCGGGAAGAGCGATCTGGGTACGTCTCACTAGCCCCAGCTGACGGGGCAGTTGCGCATTGCTTTACAGCTTAGTGATAAGAGCTCCCCGTGATCTATAAATATGTGAAAGAGAAGGAGTGCTTGTGCGGGAAGGATCTAATACGTATTATGGCATTAAGGGTAGGTTAGACGTCGTCCAAGATTTTTTTTTTTTTCAGATTAATTGCCTTGCCTCTGCGAAAGGTCAGCGTCACCTTCGGTACTTAAGCCAGCAAATTACATTAATTTCTAGTTATTATCCCTGACGTCACAGACAACAGCCACCAGTAATAAAGAAGTTTAAACAATGAATCGAAAAATAAAAACCTCAGCAAAAGATGGTGCCTGGCCCACCATTTGCCCAAAATGGGACGACCTTCAGAAGCCAAGGCGGGACCGAACGGATAAACAACTCGAAATAGACGTTCTTGTAGAGCAGCAAATCATATCGAGTGATCATGGCTTAAGCCCACGATATTAAAGTGGATTTCGCCACGTGTAAATAGAACGTCAACAACCTGCGTTTAGGTATAGCTGGCAGAGCGGCACTTGGTCCAAGTACGCACGTCGTCAAGGCCGAAAAGCGACGATTATAAACGCACACAAGCGGTCCCGAATTTCAGCCCGGTTTCCTTTCTACATACCAACACGGCTGATTATCGCGCAAAGAAAAACGAACTCAACGGAATCAGTGGTTAAGGAAAACTGCCCCGCATAATATCACCCTCGCCACCCCTACATCCTCGCCAAATAGTCTACGCGTGGCGTTAATATGAACACTAATGATGTACTCTCAAGGAGCAACACTATACTATAGGCAGCTCAATCATCTCTTTCTCAGCTTGGAGAAAGATGAGGCAGAGAAAAGTGCGAAAAAAAAAAAAACATCGCTCACACCACTTCCCTTCCAAATAGCCTGTATTTATCGTCCTAATCCAAGTAAGAGGGGATGCTCTGCTCTCAAACCAACTACGCAGCGTAGCGGCTCAATCTTCGTCACATCGCATCGGATAATCTAACACTCTCTAACACGGTAAGGTGAGAGGGTGGGGGGGGGGGGGGGAGGGGTGAGTGGTATGCGTTCAGGAAGTTCGCATCGCAACCCGGCTCCATATACGGGGCTTGTGTATCAAGGAAGCAAGGATCACACCGGGGACGAAGCCGTGAAAAGATGAATTCAAAGCCGCCGCTAATCAAGGTCGTGCTAAGCGCAGCAAGGCCACACAACACAACACGGCCGCCATCAACACCTCCCCCCACACTCCACCAGCATTGTGGATGCCAGGTGCCCAACTTAGCAAGGGCTGCTATATAGTGATCCTTATAAGGAAGGGTGTGTGAGGGGGGGGGGGGGGGGGAGCATAGGCGGAAAGCTCGCATGCCTACGTACACCGTACGGGTGGCAAAAAAGGAAAAAAAAGAGACGGGGGGGGGGGGGGGGGGGGCAACCAGGTCACGCGGAAGCTCGCGCGGCTCGCTGCTGCTGCTTTGCTGGTGTGCAGCTCGTGACCGCGTAAGCGGGAATCCTCGAAGTGTACATAAGTGCTACGTCCAGCAGGAGACGAGCGCGGGAGCCAGGGCGTGTTTTGATCGCTTCGCGCCTGCTCGGTCGAGGTGGTGGCGGTCGAGGTGGTGGCGCAAGGTCTTCCCTATTGAAAGTGAAAGGTGTCCGCATGCGGTGTCAAGGTCGTGGCTAACCGACCGTCCTCTCGCCGCAGCCGCCCGCCAAGCTCGTTAATGTAAAGCCCTCCCCTCCGGCCTGAACAGCCGGCGTCTCGCAATGCGAGCGAGCGAGCGAGCTTTTTAATCTTTTTTTTTTGCGCTTTTGCTTTTTTAACCGGCCTCGCGCCGCGTCTCTCCCATTCGACCTTGCAACGCACAACCGCGCCGCATCTGCCGCGTTGAGACTAAAAAAGAAAGAGAAGATAGAAAGAGAAAGATAGAAAGGTGGGAGAATGAAAGAAGGCGTCGCAACCGCCTCGCAAATTAACGTCCGGTTCAAGTGCGGAGAGAGCCCGGCGCGCGGTTTCGTAATGAAAACACGTCCGCTTGCCACCACCCAACGATGAGCCGAGAGATGTGTGCGTGTGTGCGGACGCGAATGTGCACTCTCGGAGCCGCGCTGTGCTCGCCAATTATTGCGCGTGTAACTATGAACTTTGATCTGAGATGTTTGCCCACGTTCGCCGGTCAGCTGTGCCTACGCGCTGTTGACACAGAAGGCTGGTATGCGCGTCGGGAACGGCCTTTGATATAAATAGTCGTCAACGTGCAACCTTGATTGACTGGCAAAACATAAAAAGAGAGAATCGAGAAGCAGCTGGAAAGAACGAAGACGAAAAAAAAAGGGGGGGAAGAGAAAATGAATCTTGCTGTAGATTAAAGCAGATATACTTTAACCTATACCGTCCTTGACTGCCGATGATTGCGTAAGGCATTCACTGCCTTGTGAAATTTCTCGTTTATAACAACACCCCACAGCGCCCGTTAGCTGTAATGCGTTGTTTGAGATGCTTTAATGGATTTGAGTTCCTGTTGAGTGCCTCTAAAACTTGTCGTACCCAACAAAGTTACCTGAGCCGTTAAAATTCCTCCCCCGCGCTTCAACTTGGCGCCACTGAAAACGCCCGTTACCGCCGCAAGAGCACATACACTCTGCTACAGCTACGAATTAATGCGCGTGCAGTTACGAAAGCAGCCGTTTCACAGTTCATCATAAGCCAGAGGGAAAAAAGCATTTAAATATAAAGACAGGTAGACAACTTCTACGCGCTCAAACTACAGCCCTTTGACGTCAACATGGAACATACTTTCCCACAGCGACGGATTATATAGGTCACTTTTAGAGAGGGCAGCTGTGAGGGGGAAGGGGGGGGGGAGTGATCCTCTGTAATCCATGTATTTCTTGGTCTTTTTACGCAAAAGAAAAAAAAAAGAGGGGGATTCAGCATGTTTTTTTTAATGTAAAATTTCTGGCTTGAGGGGCCTAAATCCGCTCCTGCTTTTCTCATTTTCCAAGCGGGCTAAGAATAAATCCAATGACGGTGAACGTTTTTGTTGGTATGCTGTATGCTCTCGCAGACAAGATGACAACGAGGTCTATACTAAACACTCCCTGGCGGAAGGGAATAAAAGTGCCACAGGGGTTAGTCTCTTTGGGAACTAACTGCTTGGCCAGAGCCATTAGTTCCTCCAAGAGCAGGCACTACTTCTCCCTCCCCATTGCATTGAGTAACCGTTCGTCGCGAGGGCTAAATGGTGCGGTTAGCCCCATTTAACCGCTTTGAAGTTCGTAGTTTATTTCTTCTAAGTTAATTAACTTTGAACTGGCGCTCAAGAAAACATCGGCGTTGGCAACTATTCTAATTAGACAAAAAATACAGAAACTCGTTTAAGCGCTATGCGTCTTTCGTGTCTGCAAACCATTTTCCGATAGTCCCTGCGGTGTTCGTGACTGGCGAAAGTAGAGGCGATGTTGCGGAAAGGGAAAGGGGGGGGGGGGGGGGTTGAATTGCGCGGTTTATTTATCTTTATTTCTGCCCAATCCTGCCTAATATATGGCACTCGGACGCTTACCCGCCAATTTCCTAGATATATGTGTCTTCTTGTCATTAAGAGCATAACAAAAACAAACCTTGAAGCCATTAAACGAGCCGGCAACTTTCCGCGCACGCAAAAACTGCCTCTTCGTGCACATATAGACAGCCAGGCAGGCAGGCATTAAAAAAAACGGCGTGAAAACTGCCGCTGACGAAAGGGGGACCCGCTGTCGTCGGACCAAGCAGCGAATACGCGGGCTTCCTGGCAGCCAAGAAGGAGGAAGGAGAAGGAGGGAAGGAGAGGACTGGGGAAGGGGGGGGGGGAATGAAATGTGTAGCAGCAGCATGCAGCGACCACTTTTGCCGCTCGCCTAATTGGCCGCGCTGCTCCCGGGGCAGTCGGTGCATGCGGCATAGTAGACGCCATGCACAGTGGCGGTATCTGGGTTAATCGCGACGCCCGGCTGGTTACAAAATATACGGGGTGTGTGCGCGCGCGCGCGAAGATGCCGGCCGGGCCCGCGCATAAGCCGAGGGCGGCGGAGAACGTTCATAACGAAGGGGCTGCGTGCCGTCCCCTGCGTCTGTCCTGCTCCCACTGGCCCGCCCAGCGGAAGGAAAGAGATAGGAGACCCTCGTCATTATGTCCGCCGAGAGGAGCGGCCAGCATTGGCACCCAACAGAAGCGGGGCCGCACCGAGGATCAGCCCTGGGCACATATAGGCTCCGAGGCTGCCGGAGAGGAGACGCCGGGAGGGCGGGGGATGTGGATGCTGTTGTTTGAAGATGATGAGTATACGGGGGCCAAGTGACATTGAGAAAATTGCGACCACTGATGGCGCTCTCCGAGCGTCGTATATATGCCGCGTTGATGCCTGTGTAGCGAGAAGAGTCAAAGGACCTGCGTACTCTTCGCTCTCGCCTAAGGCGAAGGACTGGCAGCGGCTGTGGTGCACTCTTTAACTCACGCCCGGACCTATAGAGCCAGAGACAACAAGTGGTGCATCGTTGAACGCAGTCGCTGTGCAGTCCGCATCTCCCTTACGTCACAGGAACATCTGGACAACGTGCTTGGACGTGAATACTGGAGCTTTGCAGCAATTAGGCACGGAGATGCCGTTTACCTCGGGTAAGGTGGTCTATTCAGCTATCGCCGTGAAGGAGGGGAATGCATTGAAGGTCGAAGTCAATGGGATTGATTATTATTATTATTATTATTATTATTATTATGTAGTAGTAGTAGTAGTAGTAGTAGTAGTAGTAGTAGTAGTAGTAGTAGTAGTAGTTAGTAATATTTCAACGGCGAAAGGGCAGCTTGGCCAAAAAGAGCGCTATGCAAAATGTGTTTCGTGGCTTGCACGAGGCGGCGCCAAAGATCCATTTCCCAAAGCATTTCACCCTCCGGAGAACCCGAACACTAGACCAGGGGAAAGCTTGCAACCATGGGAAAATCGGTGGGTACCCGGCTGCAGTGGGGATCGAACATCGCACCTGCCGCACACGAAGTGGATGCTCAAACCACGAGGCCACCGCTGCGGTTAGCGAAGGAAATCAACGAGACGACGTTGTCTATGACTTCGACACTGCGAAAGAAAGCACTGAACGTGCTACAGGGCTTACAGCCTTTCGAGGACTAACAAAGGAGAGGATTAATGAGGTCCTATCGAGGAATATTCTCGATTTAATTCGATGCCACATTTGCAGGAGTTTGTCGTTTGTCGTATTATTGGTCATTTCCTTTTACTGTGGTAGCATTAGAAACTTCATCGGGGGAAAAAAAAAAGTTGCATCGGTCATAAAAATCGCCCACTGGCTGGAGGTAAGTGACCTCCCCAAACTGGATAATTCCCATTGGATGACGAGAAGCACGTCACTTCCGGTAAACGCATCAACAGCGTGAGATGTTATCACTGCCAACACATAATGTAATTAGGTGTTTCTGTCAAGTTTTCTAACTGAGGACATAAACTTTTCGTAGTCCGCGCTGAGCTGGCGGACTGATTGCGGGCTTTTAGCAAGACAAAAAGAAAAGCAAAAAAAAAAGCGCCATCTTTCTTTTCTTAGCTCAGACATACGTCCGTCTGGAGATCAGAAGAAGGACCGCTGCCCGAGGTAGACATCCGCGCACTTGTCTCCCTCGCGTGGCCGGCACAGTACGCGTCTCGCGCGCTTTCCGAGCGAAAGCAGCGGGTGTCGTCGTTTGGCGCTCTTCACTGACGCGTCGGGCTGTCACGAAACGACGCGACAAACAGCGCTCGACGCGAAGACGCCGCCGCGCATTGTCGGCTGACAGCCGGTCTCTCGGGGCCGACTCCGCGCCTATGACACTTTCCAGGAAGTTGCTCCCATCAGCCGGTCTTTTGTTGTGCAAATCGACCTCACTGTCTCCCTTGGCAGTTCGTGTCCGCATACGCAACGCCGGCGAGTTCAGGAGCCCCTCGCGGGAGCAACACCCGAGGCAAGGAATTGCTTACTCAAAGGAAGTAGTAAGAAGAGACGAGTTACGATCTTACATGGTTGAGCCGCAATAGCAAGAACAATACCAAAAAGTAGAAAAATAAAAGTGCTCATAGTGTGACAGTGCGTTCTAGGTCTTTCTTTCGGCTAAAGCGCGTCTGTGAGAGGACTTTCTTTTTCTCTTTCTTTCTTTTTCTAACTAAAAAAATGGAAAAAGAAAACGAGGGAGTTCAAGTGCTCATGCACTTAGCTAAGTTTAATCTTACTATATAGCTTTCAGTAATCCAAACCTGTACAGTTTGGCCGGTCAGTTTTACCGAGAGACGCGCGAAAAGAAAAAAAAAATCTCGTACAACGCGAGCAGAGCAAGTCACACCACGAACGTAAATGGTGTTGTCGGTACTAAACAGCCATAGGAGCGAAAAGCAAGAAAGGAAAGAAAAATATACAAGGCAGTGAACCATTCTCAACACGGGCGATAACTACTTTTGCCTCTTTCAGCACGACTATAGTCCCGGGAGTAATTTACAGCACCACGATCATCCGGGCTCTTAAATTGCCCAGCACTCACTTTCATGCTTTTCCAGCTTCGGCAGGAGAGCAACACACATCTAGGGAAAGTGCGGAGGGGCGGGGGGGGGGGGGGTGCACACACGTGTGCGTTTTTCTTTACAGCTTGTGCCCACTCACGCACGCACACAGTACCACGAGCAGCGCAGCAGAGCGCTTATAGGCTAAGAGAAGAGGGGCCACAGCATCGCCAACCCGCACGCCAAAGAACCCGAGGCGTACTTTCTTGTACGTTTAATTCTTGCCTCACCCCTAGCACGATGGCCCTCTTTCCCAGAGCGCATACCGCGACCCGTGGGCCTCGGTGCACACTCACACACGGCCGGTCGTACTGGGGTGGAGGCGAGATTTATTGACCGGCCGCAAACACAACCTGGATTTCCTGCTAGCGCGTCCAGGCCTCGAAAACGAGAAGACGGCAGAGATCCCCGGCATCGGCTGCGGGGCACGAGGTGGGATGGAGGAGGGGGGGAGGAGTTAGTGTGTCTCGGCTCTGGATATTTATACGCGCACACGACTTACTGCCCCCGGCTCCGGCTGTGTGAACACGCATGCGCACCTTCGCACGAGGCTTACATAACGAGGCCCGGCTAAGACAACCGGCGCAGTGGGCTGGCGCCACCGTCCCCGAATCCAACGTCGGGGACACATAAAGCATGTCTCCGCGAACGCGCAAGCACTCCGCGGCCCCGTCTCGGCTCGGCTTGGCTATACAAGACTCGAAGTCGGCTGAAGAAAACTCAGCCGCAGCAGTATAGGAGCCACTGTGGGCCTTCTCTTCCGCCGCGGTTTGATGCACGGCTGGACCTCACGGACCATGCAGCGTCCCCGAGATGCAGTCATTTATTGAATACGCCCCGGGAGGGGAGAGGGAGACCCGCAAAAGGTAGATAGAAAGGGGGAGCTAGCCATGGGGTAAACACGTGAGAGGTCGAAGGGGGAGCGAGGACTGTGGGTGAAGTGGTGGTTGGCTCGTGATGGAGAGCGGTGAGTCGGGAGAACACAGGAGGACAGGGGCCGCTTTTGCGTAATGCGGATTCCTCGGGTACTCACTCCTAATGCTGCGCTGCATAACTCTCTCCCTCTCTCTGCGAGGTGCACGCATAGGTAGCGAGACCGCCGCGGACGGAGGTTGTTGTCTTATGCGGGACGTCCCACAGCGAGCACCCACTCCGCATTCGGCGAGCACCGGCGCCGGCTCACAACCTACCCCCCCCCCCCCCTTTTTTTTATTGCCTTGTTTTTTTTATTTATTTCGCTCGCTTTCCACTGGTGTTTATCACCGACCGCACGTTTCCTCGAGCTCCATTTTCTTAATTGTTTACATTTTCTGGCCGGTTTGCGCACGCGAGACATACTAGATAGACCCTATAGGATACGACCTGTCTCTCCATTCGTTTTTATTACTTTTTTCACGCTCGCGTCTCTTAAGGGCGGGACATTATTTCGCGCGCTCTTTAAAAAGCAAGGTCAGCATGCAAATGGCGGTGGAAGATCGCCACACGGCATGCATCATGCTGGTGAACCAGACGATAACGTAGAAAAGCTCCTCCGTGCTTTATGGCAGGCCGTGTCACGCAGACTGATGCGACGAGTTCGCGCGAAAACGCGATCATTACGAGCCTTGATCTCTGAGACTGCTTCTTCGCCAGGCTTTGCATGTGTGGCTGTATAAGCGCGCATTTTTGCTGCTGATATACGATGTGCCAGGAGCCGGAAAGAAAGTGAATTCCACTGAAAATTAATCACTGGTGCAACCTTTTCCATCACATACCACGCGCTACTTTTTCCAGACGCCTTTCGCGCTCATGCGGAGGCAAAACACCGGCTGTCACGATGTTATCTAACGATTTCGCTTTCACGCAGCTTTCTTGGAGCGGAGAAAACGAACCCGTGTCTGCCTGAGCGCGTCAACCTCCGGGAAATGGACACCATTCTCGCTGCCGTGTCTTTGGGTCTGTAGAGATTTTGAACGGTCACGCTTGTCGAGGATATTATTTGTGCTGTGTTGTGCTTCCCAGTGGCATGGTGCAGTGTGTTGCGGTGTCATGGTTATCGCGTGGTGTGGTGGGGTGCCGTGCTTTGCGGTGCGGTGGGACGCGGTCTAGTGCACTGTAGCATAGTGGGGTGTGATGTGGTGCGGTGCAGTGCGCAGTGCCCACTGCTCGGTATTACACAATACTGCATTCAGCGCAACGCAGCCTAGCGCTGCAGAACTCTAGGAAACAAAGCGCAGTGCCCTGCTGCAATGCACTGCGCTCTGTTTCCTAGAGTTCTGCAGCGCTAGACTGCGTTGCGCTGAGTGCAGTATTGTGTAATACCGAGCAGTATTTCTGCGCTGTACTGTGCAGTCATGTCGCTCGCCCTATCCTGCCGTGGGTGCGTCAAATCACGGATATGGTATCGTATAGTATTACTGCTTCCAAAGAACCTTATATAAGTATCAACACAGCAAAGTTGCAAACACAGTTAAAAAGTCATTAGCCTTATTTAATTGCCATCTCACAAATATAAGAGTTCAGTGACTATTAACGCACAACTGTTAAACTCAAATTCACTACACGTTATCCTTCTCATGCATCCTTATTAATCTCTCACTACGTCTACCTGAGGTGGTGTTTCGACAGTGACGTACACGCGTGCCTTCAACGTTACTTCTTTAGGAATCCTACCGTACACGCATAAGAACGAGGGAGAAATGACCACGTAGCTTCTTTGCGCGCGTAAATGGCAACATTAAGCAGAACGATTGAAAAGCAGCGGCTTCTAACGTCCAGCGACGCCCCGCGAACGGAGCGCTCGAAAACGCGGAGGTAGCAATTACCGGCATGTTTGCGCAAGGCCAGATCCGCCTTCACTCTATAGCTACATCCTTCTTATCCTCTGCTACAGCTGACACATGTGTCAGCCTCGCGGTTAAAGCATGCGGACGTTACAAATCAAGCTGTGCCGTTTTACCTGCCGTCTCTGTACTTGACTGCGGAATAGCCTGCATGGCGATGCATGCGTGTTTGCCAATTCCGCTTCAGTGGCGTACACGACGGCGGTTATAGCTTGCGCGTAGAGAGACGACTAATAACCGCAAATAATATTTCGTGACATTCGGGAGAGGATGACGCCTCTTGGTGACTACGTGAGTGCCACGCGATTGGCTCAAGAATAGACAGCGTTTAACTAGCAGTAATTTCTTATTTATTCCCTGAGCAATACCCAGTGCGAAGAAGCATTTTTTTTTCGTTATGATCACACGCCAACAGAGCTTACTTTATAAGGGCGTACAGTTATTTCGTCAAAATGTCGAGCAACTCGCCACTGCCTTATAGAGTTCACACCCGTACAGTGGTCGGCTGGTTGGCTTAAACGCAGTGGCACACTTAGCTGCAGCAGCATACATGCGATTTTTGAGAAACGCCGCCCTATTCGCCAATGTCGCAAAAAGCAGATACTTGGCTGTATTTTTTAGGGATCGTTTTTTCCGCTTGCATACACAGCAATTCTGGACAAAAGCATTTTTGAGCAGGAAACAATTTACGGACTGAATTTTTATCATGTGATAAAATATTTCACTATAGCAATCAATAAATCCGCAGATCACCCGACAGCAGTCTTGTATTTTTTTTTTCTATTCACATTTTTGCTATCGCCAAAAGCCTTCCCCACAGATTTTCTACGACAGTCTTAACTGTTTGGTGCGATCGCTGGAAACACTTTAAAAGAAAGATTTTGCTACATATCAGAGTAATGGACCATTACCGTCAATATTTCCATAACAGTGTCTTACAATTTTCCAATTTTCAAAATTTTTTCCCGAGAAAAGTGGACTTGTTCCGCCCTAGATGCAAGAAGCCGCCTAATGGATTTGCTTATCAGTTACACAGTCTGATGCCATACGCTGAAGGACCTTAAAGATGGATAGGGGAATGTAGCTGCTACAGAAGAAAGGGCCTCTGAACGGCTTCAGCAAAAGAAAAAAAAATATGGCAGTGTTCTCTGAAAGTTCATCTTTTGAGAGTTCATTTTCAAAAGTGTTCGCGGTCATTGCAAGTATGCTGTTAACAGCCTCTAACGCATGCGACCTATAAAAAAATAATGACAACTGCGGCTGCTGTAACGGCCTCTGCGATCCAACGGAACACATATTATATTGCATTCCTGTTGAAAAGTACCTAATGTCTGGCCTTCGGTTGATCTGACTCGGTCGTGCACGAAGGTATACACATGCCATACAGCTACTCTGGTGATGTGAAAACACGAAGCTATAAATAGCTTATATGATAAGAGGGAGACGTATACCGATTGACAAGAAAGAAAAAAAAACACGCCTATCACCTTGTGAGATGACCGTATACCTTCCCACAAGGAAACGAATACATCCGTCCCGAGAAGCCATATAAAAGACAGCTCGCGTACAATTTACGCGAATCTTTGTTCAAACTATATCATTAGTAAGGCTTTCATACGACGCACCGCCCAGGCTTCCTTGCAAACGAGTCAAGGAAAGGATTTATTCTGCGATCGGACTGTCAAAGCGCTGTCAGATTCGGCGAAGAGATCTGCCCACACGGAATAGATACAGTGACGCGCGCGCACTCGAGTCGCACGGTATCTTCCCCGATCTTTCCTTCTCCTGTCATTGTTCGAGACGGGTGGCTGCGTCGCGCATGAGCACACAAGGGAGCGCTTAATCACGGGTTGCCCGCTTCACCGCCGAATCACCTCCATCGACGGAGACCGGCCGCACTCGTTTATATAGCGGGTCTATGGGAAGGAAATGGATGGCCATATGGGCTACTGCTCGCAAGTCCGTTCAAGGACGTCTGCCTGTCCAGGAAGCTAAGAGAGGGGCATAAATACGTTTTGTGCGGGAACTAGTTTCGTGCAGCGTTGCCACAGCTGAATAGCGTAAAAAAAAAGGCAGTTTTCCCATGTGCTGATGGGTGTATAATATGCCATATAATATTGTTTCGGGTCATTATTAAACAGCAAAGCGTTTAGTACCAGCGGAAATTGCATATACGAGGACGGTTCTTTAGTTGTTCACGAACATGCGCGAAAGGACAAGGAAAAAAAAAACGCAAGTTCCGCTAACTTCCATCTGTTGCGTATGGCAAAGCTGTTGCTGTATGGCTGTTGCTGCATGTTGATGACACTGAGGAAAATGAATGATTTTTATATATATATATATATATATATATATATATATATATATATATATATATATATATATATATATATATATATATATAATATATATATATATATATATATATATCATATATCGTTTTTCTTGACGTCATCCAATTAAGTGAATCACTAAAAAGTCGGAAATTAGCACTCGTGATGTTGTTTTCTGTGCCTGTCTTCGTATATGTGCGCCTGTTCGTGATATAAACGAACTCAACACCAGCTATTCCAAGTCACTTCTTATGCTTTGGCCAAGCTACATGGTTCGAAGATTGCTTGCGGCTAATGCCTGCCCTGCGAAAACATGTGCGCAATTGCGGCCGCTGCAGAAGTTACGAGTAGTTTGTTTGGGCGTTCAGGTGAATGCAGTGCATGCCAATCCGAAACGTGCTGACGGTTTTTCAGCGTAAAAGGACGAGGAGAAAGTGTCCCTCCACTTTTACCTCGCGCTTGTACTTTTACGCTGAAAAACCACGACGTTAAGAGTCTGAGTAGTGAGGATTCTCAGTGTAAACATTCGTTAGGGTCTTCGTTGGCAGGGGATCAGAAAGGCACTGCGCTTTACTGGGCAGTCTAAGCAGAGAAGGACAAATGAGAAGTGCTGCACCGAAATCGCAGTGCGATGCGCAGTCAGTCTGTGCGAAATCGAGGAGCGCACACTCACTCCTCCGTCGGCGGAAGACGGCCTCACACGAGTCTCACTAACGCAAATGCGCCGCTTAACCCAGATTTCTTACGGACACCTGCACTGAGTGCGGTGAGCCAATGACAGGGTATACCGCCGATAGGGATTGTGCAGCTAGAAGATGCAGCAGCCCCGTCGGCGCCAATAAAGCCCGCATCACTGGCCCCGATGATCGCTCTTTTTCGCAAAGGGGCCAATGTCGCTCTGTCGTATAATTTCGTCCCCCGAAAACCGATGTTTATCCCAGCGATCTCCCTCTCTCCACTTTCTCTCTCCCGCTGTGTGTGCTGGGGGAGGGGGGGGGGGGGGTGGCACGAGATCGTACTCTATACACAAGATGCAGGATGTACCTTACTGGCACAGGATGCAGGAGATTAAGCTTTCAATGACTTCTGTTCATGGACGCTTGCAAGAGAACTCGGCACGCATGGTCGGCGGCAGCTTTCCGTTCTATATACTGTACCGGCCATCTTTCGTCAGCTGTCACTCCGCGTTGTTTAATTTGTGTCTGTGCAGTGACCTCAAAGCGCATACGCATAGGTATACTTTTTACAAGAATAAAATAATGCTTTCGGGCATGCATATATTAATGAGGCAATGTTGCGCGCCGTAAATGAAAATCCCCTCAATTGTACCGAGAAATTAATATTTCCGCTCCTTTTTCCCTGCAGCAGCTTGAAAAATACAGCAGTTCCAAAAAAAGAAAACGATCACATTTTAGTTGTTAAAATTTCCTGAAACTCCGCAAACATTCTCTTTACGCCAAATTTTATTCCTCAAATTCCCTGAAGAAGGAAAAATTTCCAGAACTGAACATCGCGGCCGCATACACAGTGTACACAGTGAGCAGCGCACGTCCTGAGCAAAGTATGCGCTGCGCTTTCATCCCGGCCGCAGCGGTCGCATTCTGATGGAGGCAAAATGCATAAATGCCCGCGTGCTGTGCGATGTCAGAGCACGTTTAGGAACCCCAGTTAGACGCAATTAATTCAGAGCTTTCTACAACGCAGCGTCCTATAGTAGGCCAAGAGCAGGTTTAGGACCTCAAACCCAGCGTAGTTATACACCATACTTTGGAAAAACGGCGACTGCCTTATGTTGCCTCTACGTTGCGCATGAGAGCGGATGTACATATACGCTAATTCCTTATAAAAATGGTCTATGGATAGTCTATGGACTACTTATAGACTCTATTGCCTTCCTGTAGATATTTATTTTCGTCTATTCATAGTCTATAGACAGAAGTCTACTAAAAGTGTATGGACATGAAGTCATAGATTGTCTATAGACTGTCTATAGAATTTGTATCGGCTACGGGCAGTCTATAGACTTCATAGACAGAAGTCTATGGACAGTCTATGGACTGTCTAAAGAAATCTTTGCAAGGGATGGCAGCTGCTCGCGAATACTTATCCGTATATCCATAGGCACAAGAAACAAAGCTAGCTTAACCTCTTCCTCAACCTAGCCCCCCCCCCCCCCCCCCGCTTTTTTTCCTTTTCTTTATCTTCATCGGGCGCGAAAAACGACCGCCACTGTGCATGCGTCTACGTCACGCTTCACTGGCTTCCGCGTCTTCAGCCGAGTGTCCTTCATTACGTCAGGTTAAACCAGTTGGTTCCACTGGCCCGCCACTTGTATAGCCACTTGTATAGCAGACTTTAAAGGGATGGCCGCTAACTTATATGCACTTCCTCGTGCTTCTGTTCCGTCGCTTCCTCTTCACAATCTCTTTCACCCCACGCGTGCGATTTCGATCTCACGTGCGCGCGTGCGTCGATTAAGAGGGAGACTGCATTGTGCCGCCGCGTCGTCGCACGCGAAGTAATCTCGGAAGTCACTGCTGCATATACGCGCCAGCTTATGAAAGAACGAGCGGCAGATAACGGGGCCTTCAACGCAGACGCCGATCCTAGATCCCCGCGTGGCCTTCGTTGTTGAATACGGTCGAAGTTTTTCTTTTGTTTTCCTTTTTTTTTGTTTTGGGTGGAAGCGGTTTGGAGGCGGGTGTGTCGATAAGGCAGCATTTATATGGCCCGCGCTGGAAGCGATGCCTATCGCGCTCGCGCTGCTAATGGCGCGTCGACGGATGGGGTGGGATTCCAAGTCGACGCGCCCTGCAGGTAACTAACTGGCTGCGAGCGTGGATGAAAAGTCGCTTTCAACTCGCTCCACACATCACGCCCTTCATTGTGCGAGCCCGCCCATAGGTCGTATCTTTCTTCTTTCTCTCTCTCTCTCTCTTTCAGACGGCTTCTTTATCTCCTTTGAAATCAGCGCGATAGGTATCGAACATGGTAGCCTACAGGTAGGAGCTTTCCTAATGGTTACCCGCGTTAACCTGGAGAGAGGCGACGTTTTCTCGCACTTTTACTGTTTATACATATTTTTGTCTTGGTAAGGTAGAGTCGTTAAGATCGCGAGTTTCATTTTTCAGTGACGTAACTCAGGCTTGTCCTGATGGGGGAAAGATTGACAGGTTAGTTTTGATCTCAGATTATGTTAGAGATATGCTAAGGATGCGCCACTGACTTCCCGTGTACCGGTTATGTTGTTGAGAAAAGAACACTGCCGCAGGTTCAGCTGAAGATCCCCGGCTCTTAATTCGTGGGAAGTACAGCAGGGTCAAGTACAGCTCCCGCGTTTGTGAGTGCGTGAGTGTGCTTGATTTCACTATTCACCCTTTCTTTTTCTCTTTTCTTTTCACCATCCTCTTCTCGTACTCTTCTTCTCTTTCACCCTCACTTGGAGTAGCATGCCAGGCCGACAACCAGGCAGACCTCTCCTGTTCCATTAAAGTTCTCCTCCTCCTCCGCTCCCGGCTCTTTGACTATTAGCGCGGTATAGATCGCTCGATACCTCGTTATTACGAATTTGCAGGGGCCCTGCGATTACTTCGTTACAGCCGTAGTTTCTTTATAGCCCATGTTGACCGAGCTTTTAAGGGGAGTCGTCATTCCTTCGCTATATCCGTTATTTCGTTATAAACTGTTTCGTTATAACGAGGTTCGACTGTTTATACCTGAGGCGAATAAACGTAGGCCGTCCTCCTTTGTGTGTAATTTTATTTAAGGTACTGCTTTCCTACCTTTCTACTTGAGCGCAATTTGCTGACGTGACGCCTAACGTTTCTTAAAGACAACTCTCCACTTCGTGTAGGGTCGTTAGTATATTGTCCAACGAGCTTCACCATTTCTACTAGAGAAATACAATCATACAAAAGTTCGTTTTCTTGAAGTTTGCTCTAAAACCGGGTGTACGCGCGTGTTGTTGAACGTCCGAGTTTCGGCGTTCGTGCGTCAGTTAGCGAGTAAATTAAATTCGGTCCTTCAGACAAGGGGCGTGTTGCACGGGACCCGACTGCACAGTAACTAGAATATGCCTTTTCCAAGGGACAAATGAAAGCCAGTTACGTGCTACACCATCTGCCGTACTGAACTACATTGCATGGTTCAATATTCAACGGTTGTCAGGCGCTCCTGTCTTGGTTATGAAAGAATTTGCGCACTATTCCGTCGTCTACGTCATCGCGACCAAATAGTCATAGCCTCGGCCAGAAAACTGGCTGGCATTGGCCTTGGGGGTGAACGCGAGGAAGTGCTTTGATATGCCAAAGGACTCTTCCATTATTCCGTTGAAACGGATTAACACGCCATCGCCGCTTCGTGAGAAACTTGGAACTGATACGTGTACCTGTCTGAAAAGGTTTTCAATAACACATAATGGAATAATGCAAATTAAACACCCGCCAGCCACTGTGGCCTTGAAAACTTGTGCTAAATCTGGTTATGATTACAGCGGCCGGTTCGCAAGCCACTCGGCGGGGAAAGCGGAAAAGCTTTCGGTACTGACGTCACGCAGTGCTATTCAAGAGAACACCACCGGTACGGAGCTTAGAACTATTCGTATTTCGCGTAGGCGGGTGATTGTCCACGAACAAAACTGTCCTCTGAAATTTTCATTTCAATGCAAAAGCACTCATACGCTCACTAACACCGGCCATGAATCTTGTCACCCTACGTATACGCAAAGAACACAGGCCGCTGAAGAGACCTACTAACGCTATCACGTCATACACTTAAGGCGGAGATCAAGTGTCTTAAGTTGTTTTTTTTTTCAACGTGCACAGCACAATGGCGCCTTTTGCGTTTCACCTCCATCGAATCTCAGCAACGAAATCAATCCGGAGCCCTCCACTACAGCACCTCTTTCTCTCTTCCTTCTTTCAATCCCTTATTTATGAAAATGTTCCCTCGGGGCACACTTCCGGTGTCCACCGAGAAGTGAGGCAGATACTGCGTTTTTCGTATGCTCAAAGACTAATTTGCATTTTTCAACTCGGTGCCGAGAAGCGGGAAGAGTCGCAGCCGAAATCATCTACGCGTTATTTATTCAAAACTGACTCGGATAGTCCGGACCTCTATTCTTAAAAAAATTACTCTGCAGCAAAGGCAAGTGTCTTCTCATATCTTTCTAGGTTTGATGTGTCGAGCCAGTAACAAGTGCAAAAAAGCGTTACTGCTGTCCCACGCAGGCCAGACGACTCACACACGCACAAAATCTAGCAGTAGTTAAGCCTTCGCTCCTTCTTTTACGAGCTCTAGATACGATGCGACACTTGCTCGTTAAGATCCATTACGCCGGCAGAGTTTGAATCATAACTGTACTCGACACGCTTCTCTAAGGCAGCGGATGCGACTTCGGTCTTTCTTTTACGAGCTCTAGACACAGTGCGACACTTCACGTTAAGATCCATTACACCGCCAGAGTTTGAATCCTAACTGTACTCGACACGCTTCTCTAAGGCAGCGGATGCGACTTCAGTCTTTCTTTTACGAGCTCTAGATACGATGCGACACTTCTCGTTAAGATCCACAGTTTTGCCGGCGGAGTTTGACTCCTAACTGTACTCGACACGCTTCCCTAAGGCAGCGGATGCGACTTCGGTCTTTTTTTACGAGCTCTAGATACGACGCGACACTTCACGTTAAGATCCATTACACCGGCAGAGTTTGAATCCTAACTGTACTCGACACGCTTCTCTAAGGCAGCGGATGCGACTTCGCTCTTTCTTTTACGAGCTCTAGATACGACGCGACACTTCTCGTTAAGATCCATTACGCCGGCAGAGTTTGAATCCCAACTGTACTCGACACGCTTCTCTAAGGCAGCGGATGCGATTTCGCTCTTTCTTTTACGAGCTCTAGATACGACGCGACACTTCTCGTTAAGATCCATTACGCCGGCGGAGTTTGAATCCCAACTGTACTCGACATGCTTCTCTAAGGCAGCGGATGCGACATGGCCATGCATCGTTGAGCCTGATTGCGCTTGTATTAGGCTTGATTTAGGATGCAGTATAAATCTTCACTCCCATAGCTCGGCGCAAGCACGATCACATCAATCAACCGTTCTATCGTCAGCGGTTTTGAAGGACTTGCGAAATGCCCCACACGTCCTCATACTCTAGTTCTTCTTCTTCAATGATAAGAAGGCAATTACGCGCAGTGCGTGAAATATATCACCGTCGGCCCCCGAGCACCGCGGAAGAACCCCGTAATTACGTTCACCGTTCGCCGCCCTCCTCGCCAACGCCCATTAAAATGAAAGCGAGTGAAAGCACAGCCTCGGTTTCAGTGCACACGTTGCATGCTTATACCGCATGAACACTTTGAGTTGCTAAAGCACAAAGCGCGCGCGATATCAATACCGCTGGTGCGGCGGTGGAAGCTTGCACGACGAGCCCGTTTTTCATGCGAGGATCGTGAGGCGAAGAAGTGGGAGAGAGTGCGCAGAAATATGGATCGGGGTAGACGCTCAGGTATCTGGACCAGTGAGAGCGAAGTCGACCTATTGTCGATTATTCCAAGGTCGATCAAGATCGACAGGTCCGTTTTGTTTGCGAGGCCTCGATGTTCGTGGCAAATGTACAGGGTTTCAGTCACTCTTTTGTTTAGTAACAGAATGCACAGCGTGAACTGTCTCCACGATTCGGTCCCACTGCAAAGTTTCCAACGCACTTCGACGCGTGTCGAGCTGTATCCCCACTGTGCTCTATTGTATTTATCGAGTATTCTACAGTATGTATCCAACATGGATGATATCGCCGGTTATAACTGATTCATTACTTGTTTTATGTTGCTCGAAAAACGGTTAGAGTTGCATCCGTGTGGAATGATTTAAAGGCCTCTTCCTGCCAGCGTTGCCGGCAGCGAAGATTACGTTGCTTTGATGTTTTTATCAACGCTTTCAAATAAAGCTTAGGTCTTGGATTTGAATGCAAGCTCAAACGCCGTGCAGCTATTGAAAATAAAACACATGTAGTGCGCAGCAAGAAAGAGAAACACGTGGATTCCTCAAGTCTAACATCTGTCACGCGTATTTTCAATTTTGGAACATTTTTTTCCAGCGGACGCGCCACAAGCAAGGAGGTCGTCGCCGACTAGCTGCAAACAGCATAGAAGCCGATGTAGAACGGTAACGAAAGCACCTCGTGTGAGGAAAATCCTGCAGCTATCCTAGCTGCCTCTCACAAAGAGATCGGCAACGAACTTTTCTAGTTGAAGTTTAGCAGAAAGATAATTAATGAAAAAGTAAACCGCAGCATTATTAGGTGAACGCAAACAGCCAGAAAAAAATTTAGAGAAAACTCTGTTAAGGATCCAGGACCTAATACTGCGCGAAATTGAGCTTAAACATGCGAGAGAATAAATGTTCTGGCTTTGCGTGAATTTGATGTTGTGCTCAAATACTTCGTCCCTTGAGCCGAACACCAGGAGTGATCTATGTCGACCAAAAAATATGCAAGAAATAAAAAAAAAACGGGACAGGCAAACAAAGCACGTGAGAGGAGGGCTCATGCGCACTAGTTTGCACTCCTGTACTCATTTACGTGTCCTCGGTTTCTGACAAGCTTCCTTTCTTTTTCAGATTAGCCTCTATACAAAGTGGACCAAATTCCCACCTAAAGAAACAATCTATACACGTCCGGCCCATACCAGCTGAGCAGCGCAGACTGCCACACCGAGAAAATGTATGAACAAAACCTAAGCTCAAATCGTTCTTACAAGAAAGCAGAAAACAGGAGGCAAATATACAGCTACATAACTATCAAGATAACAGCAATAGAGATAACAATCGGCAAGTAAGAAATGATAATCAAATAGCATAACTGCTTACTGCGTCACCTCTCTTAGTTTACGTGAAGTCCCTCTACGCGAATTTCCCTGTACGTTACACTTGAAGATCGCGACGCGCGATGGAATGTTTAGTACAGTCTCCTAGACTACGCGGGGTCCCCTGTGCTTGGACGGGAAAGTACAAGCGAAAACAAAAACGCATCAAAAAGGAAACTTATATTCACAAAACCGCTCGCGGACATCGGTTATATAAGCGGAGGAGCGGCATGTACCAGGACAGGCATGCGTGCCTGTCTGTGTGCAGGCACATCGACGCTCTTTCTCGGAACTTGCCGCGCCAAACGAACAGGAATCGCCGGCTTCTCTCTGGCGTGCTGCGAGTGAGGGGGGGGGGGGGGGGGGGCAGCTATGCAGGTACATCAGCTTGCGAAACCGTGTCTGCTCGTCGAGAACGGAGGCAGGGAGGTGAGGCCTGACTTGGGTTTCTAATTGCATTCTTCGAGGAGGACGTTTTGAAGAGCGCGGCGCGCCCGTGCGCAGAAACACGATTCCGAACCCCCTGTTACCCGCGGGTGCCTGCCTGCTCATGGTATACATCCTACACACGCGGCGCCCATGAGAAAACGAGTTTTCGATTAGCGATGACCCGACACTGGAGATAGAAAGCGAAGAACGCACGATTAAAAAGAGAGAGAGAGAGAGAGAGAGAGAGAGAGAGAGAGAGAGAGGAGAGAGAGAGAGAGAGAGAGAGAAGACGCTGAAAAGGAGCGAAGTGGGAGAGTAGCGGAGAGACGAACACTGCCTGAAGAGCGGTATAGAGACTGGCTTACAGGTATATATAGTGGTATCGGAGGTTCTCTCAGGTTCATGTGATAGGCAGGCAGGATGTCTGTGCGAGCGGATGAATAGAGGAAGAACGAGAGAGAGAGAGAGAGAGAGAGAGAGAGAGAGAGAGAGAGAGGAGAGAGAGAGAGAGAGAGGAGAGGGGGGAGATCTCTAAAAGGGAGCACGCCTGTTTTCTTCTTTAATTTTTATTTATTTTTTTGACAGATGGAGAAACGACTCAGTCCCGCCCTTTCGATCGGGGAGAATATATCTTCTACGCGGTCGAAGAAAACGGCTGAGATAACCCGCGTGTTTCGGGAGCGCCAAGAAAGCACGCCCCGGACGCTTTCCTAACGCTATTCGTTGATCGATCGCTGCAATATTTTTATGCCTCGCTGCGCGTGGCTTCTGCGCATTGGTGGGCGGGGCATAACGATAAGTGGAAACGGAGGCACTGGGGCAAACGATTAAAGATGTGGCCGCTATATTATGCCTGGTCGAACTATTCATTGCACCGCCATCTTCCCGGAGGTGTTAGCCGCACTTCAGAGGTTCCGCTAATGAGGAATGGCTTCTTTCTGGCCTCGCCATGGAGGCAACGTGTGCGTTCCATGAGAGGTGGCCCGCGCATCACGACTCAAATCTAATGAATCAATTTTAGGGAACACACGAGAGGAGATGGGAGAGGGGGTATAATCTCCTTACCACGCATTCGACCTTGGATGAACGCAGGTTAACACAAGATTCTGTTTTCCCCACACGTATGCGCCCCGACGCGGTGGCTCAGTGGTTAGGGCGCTCGACTACTGATCCGGAGTTCCCGGGTTCAAACCCGACCGCGGCGGCTGCGTTTTTATGGAGGAAAAACGCTAAGGCGCCCGTGTGCTGTGCGATGTCAGTGCACGTTAAAGATCCCCAGGTGGTCGAAATTATTCCGGAGCCCTCCACTACGGCACCTCTTTCTTCCTTTCTTTCACTCCCTCCTTTATACCTTCCCTTACGGCGCGGTTCAGGTGTCCAACGATATATGAGACAGATACTGCGCCATTTCCTTTCCCCCCAAAAAAACAATTATTTCCCCACACGTATGCAAAGTGAACTTTTGTGTTCAAATTTTGGAATTTTCTGTTCGTTAATAAGCGACAATGTTGGACGCCCGTATCGTGATCGCATTTTTTTTTTCGATTGCAGCTACATAAAGGAGGTTATTATTTCCCCACACGTATGCAAAGTGAATTTTTGTGTTCAAATTTTGGAATTTTGTGCTCGTTAATAAGCGACAATGTTGGACGCCCGTATCGTGATCGCATTTTTTTTTTCGATTGCAGCTACATAAAGGAGGTTTTATTAAACCTACTTTAAATAACCGAAGACTTGCGCTCGTGCTCCAGCTTGTGTATGGATTCTTCCTTCGAATCAAGTACAAGGTATCTGTCCAATGCAAAGTTAAAGCGCGCAATAGAAGTCCAATCAGGCTATACGACAGCAGCTGCTTTCGAAGTCAGATGCCAGCCGCCACGTTAATACATTCCGCGAAATACAACTCCGTGCGCTTTGTTTCTGAGCTAAATTTTGCTTGTACACGGACGTTACAGATATTACCGTCCGCACTGGAAGCAATAAAGTATTTTTCTTCCTATTTTCTGAAGAACGTGTGGGTTCAAGCACGTGACAACGTTTACAAGTGCAAACATTCCTGCAAAAAGTTATTTGGATATTGTTTGCTTCTTAGCTTCACTCCGTGTTGGTCGTCGTAATGCGATGCCACGGTGTAAACAACCGCGACATTTTTAATCTTCACATTGTCCTCAACTACTTGTCGTTCATCCACAGCTCATTGTTCGTACGCAACGTGTACTGCAATAGTGACTGCGTCACTTGCCCTCTCT
The DNA here is from genome assembly GCA_030143305.2 of Amblyomma americanum. NCBI lineage: Eukaryota > Metazoa > Arthropoda > Arachnida > Ixodida > Ixodidae > Amblyomma > Amblyomma americanum. Next base: position 48,922 of record JARKHS020036760.1, on the reverse strand, counting down.
TGATTAATGCCTCTAAGTGCGTTGCAGGTATCGTAATAGGCAATGTAAGTAGCATGCTGGCAGTCTAGAAAGAAGCTTATTCTCTCAATTATTTCGTTATCACTCAGGTCACACACTCCCACTGTCGGCGTCAGTCATCTAATAAACCGCATTGCATGCATCAGAGAGTTCAGAAGTATGGGGAAAGAAACCGGTAAACACAGGGGACCACATTTTGAGCGCACGCGTTTCTGTAGAAGAAGCAGAGAAGGAAAGGGGGGAGGAACAGGAGGGGAAGGAACAACGCCGTTGAGAAGGCCAACATCCGAGCTATGAAAGTGCAAGACAAGGCAAGACATGACGCCATGTTCGAAACGTGGAAAACAAGTCAACGACTTCCGCCTGCCACACACGGTGCGATTTGTAACGTAGAAATCGTTTTGGATAGCAGCATCGAGAATGTACCGCACTTACACGAGTACAAGCCGACCCCTACGTTTCGAGGCAAATGCGAGCTGAAGGCACCCGTCCTATGTATACGAGAGTTAGATTAACACGTTGCTGATTTTTTTTGTTTGTATCACTTTTCCTGCTTTTTTTTCCCGCGAAGACTAGAGCGGACACTTACAAAAATGTCTTCAGTCAGTTTACAGACTGTTCATACACTTTTGTCTATAAAAGCTAGAGATTTTCTACAGTAGGCAAAACAAATCCTACAGACAGTCTATAAAGAATCTATAGATTTATGGCCATACACTTTTAGTAGACTTCTCTCTACTAGACACTCTATAATAGACTATGAATTGACAAAAGGAAATATCTACAGTAAGGCAATACAGTCTTAAGAAGTCTATAGACCATTTTCATAAGGGGAGCGAGGGTCGACCAGTATCGTGGCGCATATACGGTACTTTCAAATGGAGTGAAAAATGTGATTCAGACTTACCAACGTGGCGAGTGCCAACACCAGGACAAGGCCCGTCATGGCTGCTCGGGGCGCTGGAAGGAGCAAAAAAATGGGAAGAAGAACGTTAGAACCAGAGTTGTTTTTCTATTCTTTCGCACTGTGCCCTGACATGGGGCATAAGTAGTTGGTTACATGAACAAAACACATGAATGCGAATGCACATTTGTATTCGACACATATCAAAGCAATATATAACCCTGGTAATAATAAACACCGCAACACCTCTTAGAGCTCGACAATATGCGGAGCAATTCAAGCACAGAGATGAATACCCCCCAACAAGACTCGATCGGTGGCCTCTGGGGCATACAACGTTCTCCACTAACACCGATGGAAGAAAAAATACAAGTAACTAGCACGTGAAAACGACTCAAAGTGACAGTACCATCATGATGTTCAGGAGAGAAACCGCGCCGCGGATGGAAAAGGAGCTCTCCGGACTCGACCGCTTGGCACCCAAGAACGCGCATACACGAGGTTTCGGTTAGCGGCGGCCGACAGAATTCCGTTCGATCCCTACCCTTCCCCCCTGCCCGGTTTGGCGGCGGCGGTCTCTCGGGCTGCGTACGAATTGGTCCCACAGCGACTGACATCAGCCAACCTCCTCTCCGTCTGACCAACTTGTGCCTATACGGCGCTTCAACACACACACGCACGCACACGCAAACGCCCACTACAGATAGAAAGACAAAGAAGGAAGAAACGAAAGGTAGGAAGCGAGCAAGAGAGCGAGAAAAAAAAAGCACAAGAAAAAGTCACGTCTGCCTGCCCCCCCCCCCCCCCCCTTCATTTTTTCTCCCGAAAAGCACAACGGCGCTCTTCGTACGCATAATTACCTCGCAATTAGCGCAATAAAGAAAGATTAAAGGCTTTTCTTTTTTGTCTTTTTTTTTCCTCCGTGCGTCCTTCCCGCTTCCTCGTCGGTTGTCCCGCAGATGCCAAGGTCGCGCGGCCGTGTACACAGGCAGGCATGCAATGTCCGCGCGCGCGCCGCTTTCTAATCTATATACGGCGTGTACGCGCGTCGTACACTGCGCATGCGCACGCGGGCAAGCCTGTACACACGCACAGGCACTCCATTCGGAAGTCACGCTGTGTCCACGCCATACATGATGTAGCGCGTGCCGTGTGTCCGCGGGATTTGCCGCTCTCGGAAGCCGACCTTCACGGCGCGCGGCTACGTCCGTACATGCACGGCGTAGTACATGCGTGTGTGTAGCTTGTACACGTCCCCGTGTACAGCGCGCAGGCGGAGCCACCAGACGCGCTTTCAGTTCCGAATTGAACGGCGTTAAAAGAAATACGCAGTCCGAACGCGGCGGAACACTTGCGTGTGCTTGCACCGTGGCACGCAGCCACCTTTTTGCAGCTTGCACGCAACAAAGCTGCGTGATTACACGAAGACTGTTAATGAGTGGACGGGGGTATGCAGACAAACGGCGCTGCTGTCCGCGGAGTCTCGGTGCTTGTATGTTTAGCGTAAGCGTTGTCTAGGTTAGGCTGCGGGCGAGTCAAGTGTGCGGCACAAGTTGTACACAGGTGCTTGTGCGAGGCATATACTCTGTGTCTAAATGTATGCCCGAAACGTTGTGTACACAGCCGCACGTATACATGCATGCGCAGTCTCTGTCCCAAAGGGGGTCTCGGTCAGGAAGCTCACGAACGACGCACGCCCTGTGTGTGTGTGTGTTTATGCATGCACACATACACACACACTGCCCAACGTTCGTGAGCTTTCTGACCGAGACCCCCTTTGAGAAAGAGGCCAGAATTAGCCTATTCCCAGGGCCGTCTATTGGGAGACGAATCGACAAGGTTTGGGAGGTTCCCGCGAGCTAAAGGTGGCGCTGTTCGTTAGTTTCTTGCCTGTGCACTAGCGAGCGTGATAAACGCGATTGGTTGTCGCGCTAGGGTGCACGAAGTGCGCGTCATGTCCGAACTAAAATAAAATATCTTCTATTGATAACTTTCTTGGGATATTTCGAAACTTCCCCTAGGAGTGCTTTGAGCCTTCGGACATGCATATGCTGGTTTATTTGCTCTTTTTCGGACAGTTAGAAGCTACTGAATCAGTTACACGTTACCTGGGGGAGGACAAGGTCAATTTACGTTACTAGAATAGACACACGTGCGATTTCTCAAAGGCTGTTGGCGACGTACCGCTCTCTGGAAGCTAATTTGGGAAATGGTAAAAACAAAAACGATCATTTCGCCCTCTGCCGCGGGTGAATTTTACACGAAACATAACAGAGATTCGAGGTCATTAAATCACATCAATACAAAGCACTCCAGATTTGTGTGCCTGGGTATTTAACGCGATTATGTGGTCACCTATTTTAATCATGAAGCACCTTTCTGCTATTACCGCGACACCCGATGAAAACTTTTCTTGTATGGTACAACTTAATAATCTAATCTAATTCTAATCTAATTCTAATCTAATTCTAATCTAATTCTAATCTAATTCTATTCCATTACTGTGCTTTTCGCTTCTCGCCAAAGGTTCAAGGATCAGCCACTTCTGGCGGATGATAAAAAATGGAAGACAACCAGAAGAAAAGAATACTCGTATTATGCACGGACCTGGGCTTCTACAGGGGAGTGTCCATGCACAGAACAGAGTAAGAGTTTACAAGTTACAACCTGCCTAACTTTTCACTCCCCCCATTGTATTTCCTCGTCTCCGTGTATGCACCAGCTTCCACGTTTACGTTCTTGCTTTCAGCAGGTGAACACAAGATCTTCCGACGAAGACATACTACGATGTGAACGAATGTCATAAGAAAGACAGGAATGCGGAGAAGAAAAGGCGGGGAACTAAACCAGCACAATGTATTGGTCAGCTATTCTGAACTGGGAAAAAGGGAAGCGGGTATAGGAAGAGGATGGAGAAAGAGAACTCCTTTAAAAATTGGAGAGGTCACTCAAGCTCCGCGTTAATGGTATGACGCGATAGCGTAATGGGTGAATTCCCATATATGCAGAAGGTCATTCTCTACTTTGCATTCATAGGTTACCGGGAGTCATCACGCCCCTCCTGGCGCAGTGGTGCAGGGGTTAAGCGATGTGCGGCACTGCCCTGCGATGGCAGGTGCTCCCATGGCGGTGGGCCATTGTGAGACCCAGGTTGCTGTTCCCGGGCGACTAATCATTAATTTAACTGCCACCTGCCATTGTGGGCAGTTTGCTCACTATCCGAGTGGGCAGGTTGTGATGACGCCGCAAGGTCACGTGACCTAGGTGGCCCACCTGCCTCCTAGGTTGCTCTCTGGGGACCACCTGCCAGAGTCATGCTCGTGATTTTTCGCTCGCAACGCCGACACCGGATTTTCTGGAGAACGGAGCCTTTGACGCTGTCGCGTTGAAATTAAGCCCACGAAAAGTCCCGTTACGCAGACATCACAACAAAACGGGATACATCGAAATTTCGGATACAACGAAGACACGTAGTGGTGATTTGCGAGGACACCTGCGCGCGGAGCCTCGCACGTGTCTACGGCCACACAGCAAAAGAATGGTTACAGCGCGAAACAGTCACGCAGTTTCCCGTCGTGTACACGTTGCAACGCACCTTCGGCCGTGTGTAGTATACTATGCGGAAGCGGCAGCTGCAGCGCGGCGGGTTCCCCGTGTCTGGGTGCCTGTGTGTACACAAGGGAGAGGCTCCGGCGGCGGGGCGCGCAGACAAGGTGAGTCGTGAAGGTGCAGAGCGTGCCGCTCGTGTCGGCGCCGGCCTTCCCCGCCGCCTGGACGCGTGACGGCATTCTTCCACGACCGGCAGCCGACCTCGCCCTTCCCTCATTCCGAGCACGGCACTTTATTTATTTTACCTCCTCTGGTGTCTCGTACGCGACAAACATCAACTGCAGTCATATACAACTCAAGAACGCAGCGGCTTTTCTCCGTCGAGGGACCCCCTCCCAGCTAGTGGCGTCGGCCGATTCTCATGAACTTGTCAGCGCCACCTATCCGCGAACTGAGAGGGAAGGGATTATCCCTTTTCATTTACCACTCCCTCCTTTGTCACACTAGCGGGGTCTTGAGAATCGGCCGACGCCATTGGCTGGAAGGCGGTCCTTTGGTGGGGAAAAGCCGCTGCGTTGTTGAGTTTTATCTTATTCTTAAGTTGTATATTGAGTTGAGTTGTACCGAAATCTTACGCGAGAATTTGAACCCAACGTTCGTGCGTCCCCCAACCAAAAATGAGAGAGAATTTTCGTCTAAATTCTATAAACGTGAGACAGCAGATTTGCATGAACGATAACGACGACGATGAAGACAGAGAATTCTCTGTGTGTGTCTTCGCGCCGCAGATGGAAGACGACGATGTGCAATGCACAGCGCGAGAGTGTGTTGCTGTTGTAAATGAGGTGGTTATGTGCCAGCATTGTTTAAGGCCTACCTACCTACCTACGAGGCGTGTTCGGTTGCGGCGATAGCATAGTGCTATCGCGCAGTGGCCACCGAAGCTGACTCGTTCGCACCGCCGCGGGTTCGAATCCCAGTGGCGGATATTTATTTGATTTATATTTATTTGCCTCTTTCACTTGGCCCAAACCCACAAACATCCCAAGATCATGCTCGGTGTTTACCCATTGGAACAGTGCTATTGCACCAAAAGTATGCGCCCGGTAGAACAATGCGACCGCCTCCGTACGTGGCGCGAAGGTTTTAAAGGTTTCACTAGGATAAGGGTGCGAGCTAGTTGGTAATCGTTGATTAAAAATATAGAGCGCAGCTTAAAACAGACAAGCACAAAGACGAGAGCAGACACACGAGCGCTCGTGTGTCTGCTCTGTCTTTGTGCTTGTCTGTTTTAAGCTGCGCTCTATATTTTTAATTGAAGGTTTCTTCCACGAAGAGTGGTTCCCAACACAGGGTGGGTCCTAGCACTGGATGGGTTCCACGACAGGATAGATCCTACTGGCGGGTGGAGCTACAGCAGTGTTGTAGGACACCATGGTATGGTCCGTCCCTCAACCTAGAGCAGAGCACCGATCTCTTGTTTGAGTTCACTGAAGAGGCTAATCTCCAGGGCGTGTTTTGAACTCGCCCCTTCGATTTGATTCAAATTCTATCCCATTCCGATTCTTCTGGCATTTCATCGTCGCTGACTGAACCGAAGCCACACCCCCGATTTCGATCGGGTAGGCCGTTCGGTGCTGCGGAGGATAAGAATGAAATAAGGCTAAGATATATATGGACTGGTTGCACTATGCCAGTACAGGCCATACTTCGATGGCGTGTGTAATAGAAACACTCGCCTGTCGCCGTGGTGCGAATCTGATCTAATCAAGTCAAACTTTTATTCCTGAGCAGTGGAAGGTTTAGACACTGAGGAGGACAGTCACCGTACGGGGTTGGTCGCAGACCCGCGGGCAATATTAATGCTTCCTTCACTTCCTAAATTTCTTAGGCGCATTGGCAGAGATATGCGCGAAGCGGCCACCTGTGCGGTGACTCTAAGGGTTCTCTGCACGCTAAACAGCGCTTCGCATATTGTACTGCTGTTTGGACATACTGACTTTCTAAAAGGATGGAACGCAAAACAATGCACGAAGAACAGAGAGGACCAATATCGAGTGCATAAAGCTTAGTACCATGCCATTTAGTACGCGCTACGCGCAGCTTAATATCATCAAATACGCATATTGTCTTCATGTGAAACCCGTAATCGTCGGGTAAAAAAAAATTAAAAAGCTGTGTATAAACTGTTGACGCCGCGTTAATGCCCATGCACTCGGCGGCCGCGAACGATACACAGCTGAGGTCAGCGCTTGATTCGAGGCTGTCAATTCGTTAACAGGTGTTCCCCAGCTCACACCAGGTCGTAATCGCTCGCACCTTCTCATCGAGAAAGCAGCGTGTCCGAGAAGAGAACCGGTTCACGCCGGGATCTCCCGTCTTGACTCCGAAACGCGAGAAGAAAGAGACACATTGGCTGCTCGCCAAGGGGACGCCCGTTCGATGAGAGCCGAACGCGAGTGTGTGCCAAAGCACATCCATTAAAGGCTCCCCCCCCCCCTCCCCACCTCTTCCAAGAGAGGCAATAGCTGTAACTTTTTGCTGCCGTCTTGTTCTTGCTTCAGTGCAGTCAGACTGCCGCAAAAAGCGGAGTGTTACCGGGACGCGCCGTATAACTTCCATTGCAGCTGCTACAACGCAACGAAAAAGCGCAGTGTCCTGTCGGATACAGTCGTCCTCCCAAAGCGTGAGCGTTTTCATGAGGCTGTAAATAGGCCGTGTGAAGTGAAGGCTTCGCTGTTTTCATCTTCGTGAATTCGCTTCCGCGTTTACATCATATTTAGTTCGTTTTTAATAGCCTATATATTTACATTAATTTGTCCATTACTCGCGTCCCATTTTTTGTTTTCTTTGTTTCAGTCAGGGCGATAATAACAGCCTCTGGGTCCGTGGCACCACACCGCCTCCGCAAGTGCTCACTGCCACATCGGGCTTTCCGGAAACCTTTTCCACCAGCGCCCCGTGAGCAAGCCGACGTCATACCCGCGATCTGATTACCGCGCGCGTCCCACACTTAATTGCGCGCGCCTCCGGGCGAGCAGGTGACGGTGTGGGAGACGCCGGTAGGGGAAAAAAAACAAAAAAGCACTGAAAAGAAGAAGCGCAGCAAAGTCAAAAGTCAGGCCAGGAGCCGCGTGTGTGTGAGTGACGTGGGCGGCCGCGAGGACGGGGCGTAGGGGGACGGCCAAGGTCGGCCCGCACGCCGCTGGACACGCCGATCTCGCACGCCACCGCCAATAGAAGCGGCAAGGACGGCCCCGGGGCGCCGGCCAAGGGCGCCCCGGGGCCGCACCGGGGTGGCCCATTCGAGCGCGAAGCGCCGGCAGGAGATATTCGGTCGCCTGCGCGTATACGATGGCCTCCGCTCGACGGACGGCTCAGTGGTCGAGGGCGCACAGAGCGGTACTGATCGCGGCAGTTCCTGCAGTGGTTCGAACCCGACCGCGGCGGCGAATAAACATGGAGGAAAAACGCTAAGGCAGGAAACTTCCGTGTGCTGTGCGATGTCAGTGCACGTTAAAGATCCCCAGGTGGTCGAAATTATTCCGGAGCCCTCCACTACGGCACCTCTTTCTTCCTTTCCTCTATCAGTCCCTCGTTTATCCCTTCCCTTACGGCGCGGTTCAGGTGTCCAACGATATATGAGACAGATACTGCGCCATTTCCTTTCCCCAAAAACCAATTATTATTATTATTATTATTATTATTATTATTATTATTATTATTATTATTATTATTATTATTATTATTATTATTATTAAACTTCCGAACAGAATTGAGCAGAAATGTATTGTGCTCCTCCGTGCCTTTCACGCACGGCGCGGTTCGGGTGTAAACCCAGAGTGAGACGATTGTCGCGCTTCTCCTACACTCTAAACAAAAAGGAGTAAAAAGGGAGAAAGCTGTCCTTTAGCGCACTCCCCTTTCATAAAAGGGAGTGCGCTAGATGATAGTTTACTGACAGTTTACTCCGTTTTTACTCCCATGCAGGCGCATTCATTTTTAGAGTGTACCTCCCTCCACTCTCGTATTAGCCCTATAGAATTCATTTTCCTCTCCGGTGCTCCTCATTTAAGTAGTGCTAAAAACCCTTCAAAACAGAAGTGTGGAGGACCCCTCGACTTCGGCCCCAAAGATGAACCAGACTCAAGGGGCGGCTTCAGCTATCGAGGTTCACAGACCCCTTTCTGCCGTTTACTGAAGGGAGAGTACTGACATAAGGCATATACTCTCTCTCTCTCTCTCTCTCTCTCTCTCTCTCTCTCTCTCTCTCTCTCAGGTACACTCTACGCAGAAAGGAGCAAAAAGGGAGTAAGCTGTCCTGTAGCGCACTCATTTTCACAAAATGGAGTTGATGTCTTTAGCGGAAGTGATTGGAGGGGCTGTGAGACCCAGTTGCTCGCCCCCCTGAGCGATGGAGACGAGAAATAGCCCCCGCAACCTTCCTTTATGCACACATTGTTTTTCGGGAGGCTGTGTGTTTTGCACGTAGGCCTGCTGTTGTCTGTGTCGTTTTCTCTTAGTCGTTTGTCAACACTTCCTGCCTTCTTGCCAATAAGATTTCTCCTGCCTTGTGACGTCACTGGTGACGTCACTTGCCTACAACTAAGCTAATTTTATGAGAGACGATGCCGGATGACGCTGGATTTTTTTTTCTCCGATGAGTCTTTTAATGCTCTAGCATTTAAAATCATAGCCATAAGCTCAGATGTTTCGGTGGAGCGGACACTATCGCACGGAAAGTCGAGTCAATGATCGACACATTTTGCAGGCAACGCGTCAGCGGCTCCTGGGAGTCGGCATTTGTGAGGACATCAGAAACCTGCCTTGTCTTGCGCCAGTTGATCAAACAGCCGCTCATCAGGCATGCGCTGTTGCGCAAAGTCGGCCTCTCCCCCCTCCTCTTGTTTACACAGTTCGTCCCGGCCGCAGCACACACTCGCCTAAGAACAATAGTCGAGGCCGCGCTGCAAGCGAGTGAGGTGACCCGAAAATCGTTTCCGCCGCGTCACGCGAAACGCCGGTGGCCCGGGCCAGAAACGAGCGAGAGAAAGGAAAGACAGAAGAAAAGAGAAAGCGTCGAGAAAAACGAGGGGATATGCGAACAGACGCGGCCGTGCCAGACGAAGCAATCCATTTTCCTCCGTACGTACGTCAAAGCTAAGCTGATTGCGCATGACATGCTGCGTTGGAAAAAGAAATACGTTCTGCGTACGCCACGCTGATCCGGGGTAGGGCACCCGGTGCATCCTGGGTGCGCGACGTAGCTCGCTGCTGTGGCCGCACATTAGCATGCCTGGTGCATTCAGAAGCGAGGACGCCGCGGCGCGGGAGTGGTTACGGTGTGGGCCTGGCTCAGAGAGACCTCGTGCACAACAGGGTGAATAAATGCACGACTCGGCGAAGTGTCCACTGCTCGCTGCTCGAACATCTCTGTGCTCTCTACGGCATTATTTACCTGTTCGATTGTCCAGCTGGCGCTCCTCCATCTAATCACTGCGAAATACGCCTCGTTCTAGAGAAACTAGAGGGACGAACGATAGGAAACGTTAAAAAGGCACCGCTTATTCCGTGCACCACTGTATACAACCAGAGGGATCTTACAGGCAGGGACCGCCCTGTATATGTGAAGCGAAGTTCCCCTCAAACTGAACAGCTTCACAACGGGACAGATCGAACAAAGAGATAGTGCGAACTGCAGTTGTCAATTGTCCGTGAGACTTAAAACATACGAAGCACCAAGCGATAGAGGCTGTGTAAAGCGTTAATCTTGCAGATAGGCGGCAAACTGTTCCGGTTACCCGCCTGTTATGAGTGGACTTTCTCCAGCACTGCACAGAATTGTTCGCGCCGAGGACGGAGCAAGGGGTGGGGGCAACGTCGGGGAAAAGGATTTCGCAGAGTTGTGTACGCGGCACAGGCGTGGGCTGCCACTGTTGCACGGGTTTCTTCTTGACGAAGCGATTAGCCTCGTTCGAATGACACCGGGCAGCGAAGTGGACAAAGTGCAACCCCCCCACCCCCCCACCCCCCTCTCCTCCCCCCCTGGTCCCGCGAGCAGCATGTATCCAGGTCGACCTGTTTTGTCGCAAACCGACAGAACATGAAGATGGATGCTCTGAGCCTGGTGGGTGGCCTGGGCGCGGCGGTATGGATCGGGTTGGCGGTGGACAACTACGTTCTTTTTTTTACTATTTCGTCGTTTTTTTTTTTTCACTGCGAACTGCGAGGAGGGAGGGAGTGCATCGACGGTGCCTACGCTAAGTGCGCGGTTGTCAGCGAGCGCACATTTGTTTCTCAGCCGTTGCTTTACTGCGCGGATGCCGGCTCGCATATAAAATGAAAGCCTTTCAGCAATTTCCCTCACTTGAATCGATTCGCGTCTTCTTGTTACTGCGCATTTCCTTCTACTCTTGTACACTTCACGCTTTCTAAGAAAGTCCGCTTGGAGGGTAATAAAGAAGACGTAAATGCTGCTTTTAGAAAGGCCCCAAGTGGCCCGGAATATAAATATTTAAATCGATAAGGCCATCGAATATTCTGTTGTTGTCACTTCGAGATAGGCATATATGGTGCGTAAAATTTTGCGCAAGCAAAAAAAAATTAGGGGAGAGACGTTAAACATTTTCAGGAGGTTGCCTACTGCATGTAAATACTACATATACGCAACTGTATACATATACACAACTCCCACTCACTCACTCACTCACTCACTCTCACTCACTCATTCACTCACCCACTCTCACTCATTCACTCACCCACTCTCACTCATTCACTCAACCACTCTCACTCACCCACTCTCACTCACTCACCCACTCACTCGCTCACTCACTCACTCACTCACTCACTCACTCACTCACTCATTCATTCATTCACTCACTCACTCACTCACTCACTCACTCACTCACTCACTCATTCATTCATTCATTCACTCACTCACTGAATTAAGTGCAAAGAAAGACACCTAAATTCCGCGAGTAGTACCCCTGTTACGCTTCACGCTTACACGCCTGAAGGAGGCATTCATTCATTCAATAGAGAAAAAATGGCAAGTGACGTGTCCCTTTGTTCCGGGGCAAGCCCGAGCACAGGGCGCCTGCACGGCTCCCTCGGGGCCACAGCTGCCTTAGCTATCGCTCACTGTCTTCGCAATGGCCCGCACGCAGACGTGTGCATCCGGCCGTGGACAACGCACACACACTGGGAGGCAGAATGCCACGCGGACCCCTCTCCAGCGAGCGCGTAGCCGCCCACCAGCAACGAACGGCGAATACTTCGTCCAATCTCCGATAGAATCAAGCCCAACGCTCAGTCAGAACTGTGTGCGAACGGCAGGAATGTTTATACGCTAAGGCTTGGTTTGGTAGTCTTAGCGGTTTTGCATGCAGTAATTACTGTTACCCCCCCCCCCCCACTTCCCAGGAGCTACACTCTAAAAGTAGAAAGGAGTAAAAAGGGAGTAAGTTCTCTTCTAGAGCACTCCCTTTTACGAAAGAGGTGCGCTAGAGGACAGCTTACTCCTTTCGTACTCCCATACAGGCGTATTCGTGTTCAGATTGTATACATGCGCGCATGCACTTTGACGGACTATACAACTCACGTCGCGGAGAATTATGCATCAATTTCAGCTGGCCCTTTTTTCCTGAGAAGGAATCTTTAAAATCTCGAGTTACGGCACAGAACTTTTCAAGGGCCGAATGTGCTCGCTTTTAGCCCACAAATGATGTTCGCGCTTTCAAGGCTTTCACGGCCACACTAAAAAAAAAAAAGAAGAAAGAAAAGTAGTCCATCTCAATGCACCTCGGTTTCAGCATTCCGCGAGAAGACATTCTACAGCCAACTCACTCTCACTCACTCTCTCTGCCCCCCCCCCCCCCCCCCCCCGTTCTTTCTTCCTTTGCCGCGAAGGCTGCATATTGCGCGCTGAATTGAGTCATTTCGACGACAGCCCGGAGGTACTATTAGGTTGCGTGTTCTTATTACTTTCTCGCACGTCAGTGGCCACGCGTGTTATGAAAAGAAAGACGGGTCTACACACACGACGGAACATATACAAAGGGGGGCACGACACCCACCTTGAACACAATAGTGCGCGTGTGTGAATTCACTCACGGCGTCCTTCCTACACAACACAATATGCCGGCTCGGGGGAAAAAAAAAATTACCTTTTCCTTATTTTTGCTTTAAGCGCCTTCTTTGCTTCAAGTACCAATAGCTCGAGCGTATATGTACGAATGTTACACTGCGGTGACAGAGTTCTCCGCCGCTATGTTATTTCGTTGTTCTGGTTTATTGCGGACCATTTTGTGAACGGCAAAGTGCTTTCTTACTCTAGTCGCAGCAGCGAGCCCATTGAAGAAAATTTTCGGCGCAATGCGTGGTCTTTGCTGGTTTTATTGTTGTTGTTGCTGCTGCTGGCCGTGTTTACGATTGCATCATAGATCACTTTCGTCGATACGTTGACCCAGTTCGCATCGACTCCGGCTCACGCTGGATACGCTGTATGTCACAACCGGCGCTGACTGGTTCTCAGTTCCCACTGCACAAGTATAGACTGGCCGCGACTTTTTTCATAAGGTCATTGCGTTGGCGGCTTTTATATCGATAACGTGGCACTTACGACCGAACCATTTTCACCCATTTATGTAAGGCACCCTAAGTTGCGGTGCCAACGAAAACACAGAATAAACAGCTTTTTATTCTTTTTTTTTCTAATCACGGAAGCCGCAGCTGAATAATCTCGATTCTATCGACAGGATTTGGGGATGATTTCCCGGGCCATCTTATGCCTTTTTCAATAGCGGAGGTCACGACCCTTGGCATCCCGCAATCCTTGCGCATAATACGCTGCTAGTTCAACGCGTACGTTCTGAGAGATTGTGCCTCTGCGTGAAAAACGATCGTCGCCTTAAATGAACGCGACCCGGTTGCATAAGCTCGCGACCTCCTAGCGGGAATTTTTAGCGCATAATGAAAGCGGCACGAAGGCCGCGTCGTCTGCAGTAAACAATGTGCAAGGTGATTACCGTAGGTCTGACTATTTTGTCTGCTTTCTGCCACGTAGATGTTTTTTTTTTTAATCCAGCGATATCCCAATGAAGTTCCTCAATGACGACATTGCCTTTAGGGCTTGCCAAGCAGCTTTTGTCGACACAACGTGGTCTGTATTGGAGACTGAAGCATACATACGAATGGTCCCAATCAAGAAAGTATTGTCGCGGCATTAACGAGACAGCTATAGTGTTTACGATTAGCCCTAAATAGGTCCAAATAGGATATGAACACACTGCGTCTTCGCATGCAGAGCGCAGCGCACATAAGTCCCATGGCTCCCCTATAGGTCAAATCAAGGCGCCTGGAATGTCCACGCAGTCCTAACGATACGAGAACGACTGGCGAGCAATAAATAAGAGAAAAAGATTAAGAAACAACGCCGCAGACGCTGATTGTCTCTATGATGCAGAGCTTCCGATCGACCGTTCACAGTCTATTCATCCCGGAGAGGTGTGATCCAATCTGCGCAATATACCACTAGTGAACAGCCAACGCTGTTTCCGGTGGGGGCTGCGGCGGACCGGTTAAGCGGGGCGCCAATCAGTTTCCCCTTTGCCTCCTGCCTCCCTCCCTCCCTCCCTCCCTCCCTCCCTCTCTCCTATAGTGCACGCCTTAGGTACGGTATGGTGCCCCTTCTAGCCACCATAGGTACGGCGAGATACTGCGGCCGAGACCTGCAAAGGCATTGCACGCCTTCCACAGCACTGCGCCAGCAACGCCTGTCTTCTGCTTGGGCCGGCCGCGCCGCCGGCATTTGGGTCAGCAGCAGCAACAGCGGCACCTGGAGCTGACGCACACACTCTCAGTTCCTTTGTTCCTCGCCGGACACGTCCGAGGAAGTTGGGGGCACGTATAGACAACTGGCAGTGCGCGTCGCCTGCGTCGTCTGTCCCGCTCTTCTCGCCTTGCCCCTGCGTCCTTCTGTCCTTGTGCGGAAGTGCATAAGAGCTACTTCCGCTCCTTGGAGTGTCGCCGTAACTCCCTCTCCCCCTCTCTATCGCCTCTTCTTTTTAGAAGGTGCTCTAGCGCGCGCTTCTTGTCACGTCCGGCTCACGCCTTTGGACGTGTTAAGTGGCGCCACCTAGCGCGCCAGGTGTGAACCTGCATCAGAACGCCTTTTGGTCGGAACGAGAGGAGAGGTGCGGCAGGATGCAATAACCATGGCGCTCCCAGCCACTTAACAAGACACTGAGGACAAATCCATCCAATTTTCGCTCATTAAAAGTAAGTTGCGAGGCTTTTTCTCTGACTATGCTGACGTTGGAAAGACGCATTCATTGCTAAGAAAATTGCAGTTAAAAATCGAAGATTTCTTTTTCCTGCCACAGGGTTCAAATTCGCGACGTCGAGAACGAAAGAAACTCCGTGATCAATGTTTGGAAGTGAATGGCGGAGCAGCCTAGCCTCAGAGATCCGCTTTAACAAACTGTTCACACTTCATCGAAGTTTGCTACCAAAATTTTCCGGTGGTTACGATACCTCTATCTGCTGTTTTTTTTCTTTTTTAGCTGAAAAAAAATCTACGTTTTCAGTAAAAGTGTAAAAACAATACACATTTTAGACTTCACAAACTTTGTAGGCCGCGTATCTTGTGATCAAAACAGCGTCCTATAAGCAAGCACGTACTGTGCCAGTCAAATTCGTGTACTCTCCTCTATTCATCCCTTCCTCCTCACCCTTGTCCTTCCAACTACACCTCTAGTTCCGAGGCACTGTAGAGTCAGGTGTTTCCGGACACTCGGTAATCTTTATTTGCGCGAACCCCGTGCAACTCGGCGGCTTCACGAGAAAGGTGAACCCTGCACACCATTCATGCATGAAAACGATAATCGGGTGCACACGTCTGGACATGCGTGCAGGTAGAAAATGATTTTTACGACGAATATGCCGCAAGTGAAAAGCAGAAACCGTACAAGCACCTAAGCGTCATCCTTTTCCGCTTACTCAAAAATCATTGAACCGTGGGAACTCCCATCTCTCGTACGCTTTGCCGCTTAGACATACTTGGCAATCGACAAGAAAGGTTCGAGCTCTTCTCCTTAAAAGATTCTTTCGAGTCACGCCTCAGCAACGAATTATCCCGCAAGGCGTCGTCGCCTGTTCTCACAGTCCTCCATCATTTTCCCGTTAATTAACGCGCGCGCTCTCTTCACGCCACGGCAAAGTTTAAATAAATAAAGAAAGCCGGAACACGGCGATTAAAGTTGCTGAAATACGAACAAGAACCCCACGGGTAAGTAAGTGTTGCGCGGCCAACCACAACTTGGCTAGCCGCTTCCTGTCGCGGTGTTCACACGTATAGACTGCAGGTTCTTGCGTTTATGTTTGCACGTGTGTTTGCGCTCATAACCATATGCGTTTATCCTGGCTTTAATTTTACACGCCCCGCTGCTGTCACGCTTGAGTCCAAGAGGGCCGCGTACGTGCGGCAGGACAATGTTTCGCGCGGTATAGCGTCGCTGCTGCACGCGCGCTTGCGTGCACATAAACACACAATGCCTGAAGCCCAGGGCAGCCCACGCGAATCCCCCCCCCCCCCCCCCGCTTAATAAATATCACCTGGCACGGCCACCACCTTTCTTCCTGGCGCCAAGGCGGCCTCTTTATACAGTCGCGCCTCAGGTCTGACACTGTGCCAGAGAAAGTTGTCGAGAGGAGCACTTCGGCCAACTGGAGGCGCCGTTCGACGATTAGGCGCCGGCTCTCGCGAAGCTCGAGTCATAGCTAGCCTTTTATGGGAGCGGAGCTTGGCTAGATGGCGAACGTTTGTTAAGCCTTAACAGGCGTGCGTCACGAGGGAGCAATCAATGTGTATAGATCCAAGTGTGTGTTCTGTAAATGAAAAGCCTGTCCTGAAGAGCTCGGCCCTGTTTGTTTGGCCAAGATCACGACTGCGTCTTCTTCACAGTACGTCTAGGCGTCAACACATTACGGGCAGTATTTCGTGCAATTGATTGTTCTGCTTCTGTACTATTCCTATAGCTGTCACCTGCCACGTGAGGGCTGATAGCTGTTGCAAGGGTTGGCCTCCGCCGGCTGCAGTATCAAACGCACGGCTAACCAACATTAAATGCAGCAAAAGATCGACCTTTAAACGAAAGACACAAAATGTCGCTTAAAGGGTCGAATTCTGGTCCTTGGTCGTCCTTGGTCAGCGGCGCTTGGTCAGCCGGAGCTTTGGGTCTCCTTATTGTACAGCGGATGAAACATTGCAGGGCACAGGCGGCTTGGTCAGTACAGCGTCGGGTCGGTTAAAGGCGCCTGGTTTACCTTTCAGTAACGCCCCGCAAATGTCGTGACAAAAACTAGGTTTTCAGAAAACGTGTATAAATATACCCAGGGTAAAATTTTTGGACGCGCAACACGGCACGAAGAAAATTACTTAATTTCTTTCCCTCTATCTTGGTCCTTCATGTGCATCGTTCGCAAATTTATTTAGCACAAATTTATTACCATACTTAGTGTGAGCCATGAAGTAAACAATGAAGGTCAAAGCGGTACAAAAACTGAAACTGACAGTAGAGATAACAGCACTTAGAACAGCGAATGGCGTAAGATTCAGCGAATAAAAGTAACCAGAAAAAAATTCGGCAAGTGTAGTCCCGTAGCGGCACGAGCATTCGGACACGCTGCTATAGTGATTGCGGCCGCTAGTCCCGCACTACGAAAGCTGCAGCTGCTCCACGCATCCGCTCTGCCCTCTCGCGGAGGCAGCCGAGGTGACGTGATTGGTGGACGGCGCGATCCGCGGAGTCATTGACGGATGCCTGCTGCGGTGAACGCCCATAACCTCTCCTTTTCCACGGGCCATTTCTCTATTCGTTCGCTCCCAGCTGCCAATTTTTCCTCTTATTTCTTGTTTTGGCGTTCACTTCTTTTCTTTCGTTCTTTCCGTCTTGCTTTTCCATTTTCCACCTTGTCCCGCCCCGCCGCGCTGGCTCAGTGGTTAGAGCGCTCGACTACTGATCCGGAGTTCCCGGGTTCGAACCCGACCGCGGCGGCTGCGTTTTTATGGGGGAAAAACGCTAAGGCGCCCGTGTGCTGTGCGATGTCAGTGCACGTTAAAGATCCCCAGGTGGTCGAAATTATTCCGGAGCCCTCCACTACGGCACCTCTTTCTTCCTTTCTTCTTTCACTCCTCCCTTATCCCTTTCCTTACGGCGCGGTTCAGGTGTCCAACGATATATGAGACAGATACTGCGCCATCTCCTGTGCCCCAAAAACCAATTATTATTGCTGTTGTTGTTGTTGTCCCCTTTCCTTTCTACCTTAATTTGTCACTGTCCTGTTTTTCTTTACCTTTTTTTTTCTTTCGTCCTTTCTTGTATTCTTAACACGTCGCCCTTTTTTTCGCTCGTTTTCAAAGCAGGGATATTAAGCAGACGGCTGTTCAGGGTAGTCAACCAGAACACACTTATGGTTAACATCCCAGCATTCCCTCTCCCTCTTTATCTCTCTCTCTCTCTCCCACTTAATCACAGCGACTTACAGTGCGTAAAAGAAGTAAACAAATCACGAGAGGTTCAGAACTGCGGCAGCAATTGACGCAAATAATATAGCAATAATAATAAAAGATGGAGAATCAACAAACAGAAAACTCAACGCGAAGACTACGCGAGCGGATCGAACGTCGAACAGGGTGTCTCTTTGCTTACATTCAAACAACAAATAAACAACTCAGTGAGGGTTAACTAATCATGTCAATAAAACCCAAGCAATATGGACAGAGAAAAGAGAGGCGAATTAAAGTATGCACGGAACAGGCATAAGCTGCACACGGCAAGAGGTTGGTGACGGTGCTGAGGGATAGAGAAGTACACAGCCTACACTCGAAAACCGAATAAACCTATACGAGAGTGAAAAGGGTGTAAGCTCTCCTTTAACGCACTCCCCTTTAAGGGCACGGTATTCTTCCCAAGTTCAGGGATAGACCTCCATCACTAAAAACACGAAATTATTACGGTTGGCAGCGCAAGCGGATTCCCACTTCAAAACATGCGAAGTTCTAGCAGTTTAGAAAATTTTAACCGAGGTTCACCCTCCTTCATTTGCTAACCTCAATAATAATAATAATTGGTCTTTGGGGAAAGGAAATGGCGCAGTATCTGTCTCATATATCTTTGGACACCTGAACCGCGCCGTAAGGGAAGGGATAAGGGAGGGAGTTACAGAAGAAAGGAAGAAAGAGGTGCCGTAGTGGAGGGCTCCGGAATAATTTCGACCACCTGGGGATCTTTAACGTGCTCTGACATCGCACAGCACACGGGCGCCTTAGCGTTTTTCCTCCATATAACCTCAACATTTCCGGTTCTGCGTTTAAAAGGCTCGTACCATTGCTAACCGTGTCCAGTTACTGTGCATTGCAATGGGAACATGTCTCCGTTTCCAAGAGTAAGCATTCCGTATATTTAGTGTTCGAAACCAACCCCGGGACTTGGGCAGAAGACCTTGCCCTTGAAAGCGAATGCGCCAGATGACAGCTTATTCTCTTTTTACCCCCCAAAGGATTATTTGTGTTCCGAGTGCGGCATTATAACGCATCCATGCACATATACAAGCCCGACGAGGT
>JARKHS020036760.1:0-29728 GCA_030143305.2 Amblyomma americanum | reverse complement strand
TATGAGAGACGATGCCGGATGACGCTGGATTTTTTTTCTCCGATGAGTCTTTTAATGCTCTAGCATTTAAAAATCATAGCCAGAAGCTCAGATGTTTCGGTGGTGCGAACGCTATCACACTGAAAGTCAGGTCAATAATGAAAACACTTTGCAGGCAACGCGTCAGCGGCTCCTGGGAGGCGGCATTCGTGAGGACATCAGAAACCTGCCTTGTCTTGCGCCAGTTGATCAAACAGCCGCTCATCAGGCATGCGCCGTTGCGCAATGTCGCCCTCTCCCCCCTCCTCTTGTTTACACAGTTCGTCCCGGCCGCAGCACACACTCGCCTAAGAACAATAGTCGAGGCCGCGCTGCAAGCGAGTGAGGTGACCCGAAAATCGTTTCCGCCGCGTCGCGCGAAACGCCGGTGGCCCGGGCCAGAAACGAGCGAGGGAAAGGAAAGACAGAAGAAAAGAGAAAGCGTCGAGAAAAACGAGGGAATATGCGAACAGACGCGGCCGTGCCAGACGAAGCAATCCATTTTCCTCCGTACGTCGAAGCTAAGCTGATTGCGTATGACATGCTGCGTTGGAAAAAGAAATAGTTCTGCGCACGCCACGCTGATCCGGGGTAGGGCACCCGGTGCAGCCTGGGTGCGCGACGTAGCTCTGGTGCTGTGGCCACACATTAGCATGCCTGGTGCATTTCAGAAGCGAGGACGCCGCGGCGTGGGAGTGGTTACGGTGTGGGCCTGGCTCAGAGAGACCTCGTGCACAACAGGGTGAATAAATGCACGACTCGGCGAAGTGTCCACTGCTCGCTGCTCGAACACCTCTGTGCTCTCTACGGCATTATTTACCTGTTCGATTGTCCAGCTGGCGCTCCTCCATCTGGTCACTGCGAAATACGCCTCGTTCTAGAGAAACTACAAGGACGAACGATAGGAAACGTTAAAAAGGCACCGCGTATTCCGTGCACCACTGTATACAACCAGAGGGATCTTACAGGCAGGCACCGCCCTGTATATGTGCAGCGAAGTTCCCCTCAAACTGAACAGCTTCACAACTGCAAAGCTCGAACAAAGAGATAGTGCGAACTGCAGTAGTCAATTGTCCGTGAGACTTAAAACATACGAAGCACCAAGCGATAGAGGCTGTGTAAAGCGTTAAACTTGCAGATAGGCGGCAAACTGTTCCGGTTACCCGCCTGTTATGAGTGGACTTTCTCCAGCACTGCACAGAATTGTTCGCGCCGAGTACGGAGCAAGGGGTGGGGGCAACGTCGGGGAAAATGATTTCTCAGAGTTGTGTACGCGGCACAGGCGTGGGCTGCCACTGCTGCACGGGTTTCTTCTTGACGAAGCGATTAGCCTCGTTCGAATGACACCGGGCAGCGAAGTGGACAAGGTGCACCCCCCCCCCCCACCCCACCCCACCCCACCCCACCCCCTGGTCCTGCGAGCAGCATGTATCCAGGTCGACCTGTTTTGTCGCCAACCGACAGAACATGAAGATGGATGCTCTGAGCCTGGTGGGTGGCCTGGGCGCGGCGGTATGGATCGGGTTCGCGGTGGACAACTACGTTCTTTTTTTTTATTTCGTTTTTTTTTTTTCACTGCGAACTGGGAGGAGGGAGGGAGTGCATCGACGGTGCCTACGCTAAGTGCGCGGTTGTCAGCGAGCGCACATTTGTTTCTCAGCCGTTGTTTTACTGCGCGGATGCCGGCTCGCATATAAAATGAAAGCCTTTCAGCAATTTCCCTAACTTGAATCGATTCGCGTCTTCTTGTTACTGCGCATTTCCTTCTACTCTTGTACACTTCACGCTTTCTAAGAAAGTCCGCTTGGAGGGTAATAAAGAAGACGTAAATGCTGCTTTTAGAAAGGCCCCAAGTGGCCCGGAATATAAATATTTAAATTCATAAGCCCATCGAATATTCTGTTGTTGTCACTTCGAGATAGGCATATATGGTGCGTAAAATTTTGTGCAAGCAAAAAAAATTAGGGGAGAGACGTTAAACATTTTCAGGAGGTTGCGTACTGCATGTAAATACTACATATACGCAACTGTATACATATACACAACTCACTCACTCACCCACTCTCACTCATTCACTCACCCACTCTCACTCACTCACTCACTCACCCACATTCACTCACCCACTCACTCACCTCACTCACTCACTCACCCACTCACTCCTCACTCACTCCACTCACTCATTCACTCACTCACTCACTCACTCACTGAATTAAGTGCAAAGAAAGACACCTAAATTCCGCGAGTAGTACCCCTGTTACGCTTCACGCTTACACGCCTGAAGGAGGCATTCATTCTTCAATAGAGAAAAAATGGCAAGTGACGTGTCCCTTTGTTCCGGGGCAAGCCCAGCACAGGCGCCTGCACGGCTCCCTCGGCGCCACAGCTGCCTTAGCTATCGCTCACTGTCTTCGCAATGGCCCGCACGCAGACGTGTGCATCCGGCCGTGGACAACGCACACACACTGGGAGGCAGAATGCCACGCGGACCCCTCTCCAGCGAGTGCGTAGCCGCCCACCAGCAACGAACAGCGAATACTTCGTCCAATCTCGATAGACTCAAGCCCAACGCTCAGTCAGAACTGTGTGCGAACGGCTGGAATGTTTATGCGCTAAGGCTTGGTTTGGTAGTCTTAGCGGTTTTGCATGCAGTAATTACTGTTACCCCCCCCCCCACTTCCCAGGAGCTACACTCTAAAAGTAGAAAGGAGTAAAAAGGGAGTAAGTTCTCTTCTAGAGCACTCCCTTTTACGAAAGAGGTGCGCTAGAGGACAGCTTACTCCTTTCGTACTCCCACACAGGCGTATTCGTGTTCAGATTGTATACATGCGCGCATGCACTTTGACGGACTATACAGCTCACGTCGCGGAGAATTATGCATCAATTTCAGCTGGCCCTTTTTTCCTGAGAAGGAATCTTTAAAATCTCGAGTTACGGCACAGAACTTTTCAAGGGCCGAATGTGCTCGCTTTTAGCCCACAAATGATGTTCGCGCTTTCAAGGCTTTCACGGCCACACTAAAAAAAAAAAGAAGAAAGAAAAGTAGTCCATCTCAATGCACCTCGGTTTCGGCATTCCGCGAGAAGACATTCTACAGCCAACTCACTCTCACTCACTCTCTCTGCCCCCCCCCCCCCCCCCCCCCGTTCTTTCTTCCTTTGCCGCGAAGGCTGCATATTGCGCGCTGAATTGAGTCATTTCGACGACAGCCCGGAGGTACTATTAGGTTGCGTGTTCTTATTACTTTCTCGCACGTCAGTGGCCACGCGTGTTATGAAAAGAAAGACGGGTCTACACACACGACGGAACATATACAAGGGGGGCACGACACCCACCTTGAACACAATAGTGCGCGTGTGTGAATTCACTCACGGCGTCCTTCCTACACAACACAATATGCCGGCTCGGGGGAAAAAAAAATTACCTTTTCCTTATTTTTGCTTCAAGCGCCTTCTTTGCTTCAAGTACCAATAGCACGAGCGTATATGTATGCATGTTACACTGCGGTGAGAGAGTTCTCCGCCGCTATGTTATTTCGTTGTTCTGGTTTATTGCGGACCATTTTGTGAACGGCAAAGTGCTTTCTTACTCTAGTCGCAGCAGCGAGCCCATTGAAGAAAATTTTCGGCGCAATGCGTGGTCTTTGCTGGTTTTATTGTTGTTGTTGCTGCTGCTGGCCGTGTTTACGATTGCATCATAGATCACTTTCGTCGATACGTTGACCCAGTTCGCATCGACTCCGGCTCACGCTGGATACGCTGTATGTCACAACCGGCGCTGACTGGCTTCTCAGTTCCCACTGCACGAGTATAGACTGGCCGCGACTTTTTTCATAAGGTCATTGCGTCGGCGGCTTTTATATCGAAACGTGGCACTTACAGACCGAACCATTTTCACCCATTTATGTAAGGCCCCTAAGTTGCGGTGCCAACGAAAACACAGAATAAACAGCTTTTTATTCTTTTTTTTCTAATCACAGAATCCGCAGCTGAATAATCTCGATTCTATCGACAGGATTTGGTGATGATTTCCCGGGCCATCTTATGCCTTTTTCAATAGCGGAGGTCACGATCCTTGGCATCCCGCAATCCTTGCGCATAATACGCTGCTAGTTCAACGCGTACGTTCTGAGAGATTGTGCCTCCGCGTGAAAAACGATCGTCGCCTTAAATGAATGCGACCCGGTTGCATAAGCTCGCGACCTCCTAGCGGGAATTTTTAGCGCATAATGAAAGCGGCACGAAGGCCGCGTCGTCTGCAGTAAACAATGTGCAAGGTGATTATCGTAGGTCTGACTATTTTGTCTGCTTTCTGCCATGTAGATGTTTTTTTTTTTAATCCAGCGATATCCCAATGAAGTTCCTCAATGACGTCATTGCCTTTAGGGCTTGCCAAGCAGCTTTTGTCGACACAACGTGGTCTGTATTGGAGACTGAAGAATACATACGAATGGCCCCAATCAAGAATGTATTGTCGCGGCATTAACGAGACAGCTATAGTGTTTACGATTAGCCCTAAATAGGTCCAAATAGGATATGAACACACTGCGTCTTTCTTCGCATGCACAGCGCAGCGAACATAAGTCCCATGGCTCCCCTATAGGTCAAATCAAGGCGCCTGGAATGTCCACGCAGTTCTAACGATACGAGAACGACTGGCGAGCAATAAATAAGAGAAAAAGATTAAGAAACAACGCCGCAGACGCTGATTGTCTCTATGATGCACAGCTTCCGATCGACCGTTCACAGTCTATTCATCCCGGAGAGGTGTGATCCAATCTGCGCAATATACCACTAGTGAACAGCCAACGCTGTTTCCGGTGGGGGCTGCGGCGGACCGGTTAAGCGGGGTGCCAATCAGTTTCCCCTTTGCCTCCTCCCTCCCTCCCTCCCTCCCTCCCTCCCTCCCTCCCTCCCTCCCTCCCTCCCTCCTATAGTGCACGCCTTACGTACGGCGAGATACTGCGGCCGAGACCTGCAAAGGCATTGCACGCCTTCCACAGCACTGC
Source organism: Amblyomma americanum (assembly GCA_030143305.2). Taxonomy (NCBI): domain Eukaryota; kingdom Metazoa; phylum Arthropoda; class Arachnida; order Ixodida; family Ixodidae; genus Amblyomma; species Amblyomma americanum. Next base: position 24,705 of record JARKHS020036760.1, on the reverse strand, counting down.
GCCAGCAACGCCTGTCTTCTGCTCGGGCCGGCCGCGCCGCCGGCATTTGGGTCAGCAGCAGCAACAGCGGCACCTGGAGCTGACGCACACACTCTCAGTTCCTTTGTTCCTCGCCGGACACGTCCGAGGAAGTTGGGGGCACGTATAGACAACTGGCAGTGCGCGTCGTCTGCGTCGTCTGTCCCGCTCTTCTCGCCTTGCCCCTGCGTCCTTCTGTCCTTGTGCGGAAGTGCATAAGAGCTACTTCCGCTCCTTGGAGTGTCGCCGTAACTCTCCCTCCCCCTCTCTATCGCCTCTTCTTTTTAGAAGGTGCTCTAGCGCGCGCTTCTGGTCACGTCCGGCTCACGCCCTTGGACGTGTTAAGTGGCGCCACCTAGCGCGCCAGGTGTGGACCTGCATCAGAACGCCTTTTGGTCGGAACGAGAGGAGAGGTGCGGCAGGATGCAATAACCATGGCGCTCACAGCCACTTAACAAGACACTGAGGACAAATCCATCCAATTTTCGCCCATTAAAAGTAAGTTGCGAGGCTTTTTCTCTGACTATGCTGACGTTCGAAAGACGCATTCAGTGCTAAGAAAACTGCAGTTAAAAGTCGAAGATTTCTTTTTCCTGCCACAGGGTTCAAATTCGCGACGTCGAGAACGAAAGAAACTCCGTGATCAATGTTTGGAAGTGAATGGCGGAGCAGCCTAGCCTCAGAGATCCGCTTTAACAAACTGTTCACACTTCATCGAAGTTTGCTACCAAAATTTTCCGGTGGTTACGATACCTCTATCTGCTGTTTTTTTTTCTTTTTTAGCTGAAAAAAAATCTACGTTTTCAGTAAAAGTGTAAAAGCAATACACATTTTAGACTTCATATAAACTTTGTAGGCCGCGTATCTTGTGATCAAAACAGCTGCCTATAAGCAAGCACGTACTGTGCCAGTCAAATTCGTGTACTCTCCTCTATTCATCCCTTCCTCCTCACCCTTGTCCTTCCAACTACACCTCTAGTTCCGAGGCACTGTAGAGTCAGGTGTTTCCAGACACTCGGTAATCTTTATTTGCGCGAACCCCGTGCAACTCGGCGGCTTAACGAGAAAGGTGAACCCTGCACACCATTCATGCATGAAAACGATAATCGGGTGCACATGTCTGGACATGCGTGCAGGTAGAAAATGATTTTTACGACGAATATGCCGCAAGTGAAAAGCAGAAACCGTACAAGCACCTAAGCGTCATCCTTTTCCGCTTACTCAAAAATCATTGAACCGTGGGAACTCCCATCTCTCGTACGCTTTGCCGCTTAGACATACTTGGCAATCGACAAGAAAGGTTCGAGCTCTTCTCCTTAAAAGATTATTTCGAGTCACGCCTCAGCAACGAATTATCCCGCAAGGCGTCGTCGCCTGTTCTCACAGTCCTCCATCATTTTCCCGTTAATTAACGCGCGTGCTCTCTTCACGCCACGGCAAAGTTTAAATAAATAAAGAAAGCCGGAACACGGCGATTAAAGTTGCTGAAATACGAAAAAGAACCCCACGGGTAAGTAAGTGTTGCGCGGCCAACCACAACTTGGCTAGCCGCTTCCTGTCGCGGTGTTCACACGTATAGACTGCAGGTTCTTGCGTTTATGTTTGCACGTGTGTTTGCGCTCATAACCATATGCGTTTATCCTGGCTTTAATTTTAACGCCCCGCTGCTGTCACGCTTGAGTCCAAGAGGGCCGCGTACGTGCGGCAGGACAATGTTTCGCGCGGTATAGCGTCGCTGCTGCACGCGTGCTTGCGTGCACATAAACACACAATGCCTGAAGCCCAGGGCAGCCCACGCGAATCCCCCCCCCCCCCCCCCGCTTAATAAATATCACCTGGCACGGCCACCACCTTTCTTCCTGGCGCCAAGGCGGCCTCTTTATACAGTCGCGCCTCAGGTCTGACACTGTGCCAGAGAAAGTTGTCGAGAGGAGCACTTCGCCCAACTGGAGGCGCCGTTCGACGATTAGGCGCCGGCTCTCGCGAAGCTCGAGTCATAGCTAGCCTTTTATGGGAGCGGAGCTTGGCTAGATGGCGAACGTTTGTTAAGCCTTAACAGGTGTCGTCACGAGGGAGCAATCAATGTGTATAGATCCAAGTGTGTGTTCTGTAATTGAAAAGCCTGTGCTGAAGAGCTCGGCCCTGTTTGTTTGGCCAAGATCACGACTGCGTTTCTTCACAGTACGTCTAGGCGTCAACACATTACGGACAGTATTTCGTGCAATTGATTGTTCTGCTTCTTTACTATTGCTATAGCTGTCACCTGCCACGTGAGGGCTGATAGCTGTTGCAAGGGTTGGCCTCCGCCGGTTGCAGTATCAAACGCACAACTAACAAACATTAAATGCTGGAAAAGATCGACCTTTAAACGAATAGACACAAAATGTCGCTTAAAGGGTCGAATTCTGGTCCTTGGTCGTCCTTGGTCAGCGGCGCTTGGTCAGCCGGAGCTTTGGGTCTCCTTATTGTACAGCGGATGAACCATTGCAGGGCACAGACAGCTTGGTCAGTACAGCGTCGGGTCGGTTAAAGGTGCCTGGTTTACCTTTCACTAACGCCCCGCAAATGTTGTGACAAAAACTAGGTTTTCAGAAAACGTGTATAAATATACCCAGGGTAAAATTTTTTGGACGCGCAACACGGCACGAAGCAAAATTACTTAATTTCTTTCCCTCTATCTTGGTCATTCATGTGCATCGTTCGCAAATTTATTTAGCACAAATTTATTACCATACTTAGTGTGAGCCATGAAGTAAACAATGAAGGTCAAAGCGGTACAAAAATTGAAACTGACAGTAGAGATAACAGCACTTAGAACAGCGAATGGCGTAAGATTCAGCGAATAAAAGTAACCAGAAAAAAATGCGGCAAGTGTAGTCCCGTAGCGGCACGAGCATTCGGACACGCTGCTATAGCGATTACGGCCGCTAGTCCCGCACTACGAAAGCTGCAGCTGCTCCGCGCATCCGCTCTGCCCTCTCGCGGAGGCAGCCGAGGTGACGTGATTGGTGGACGGCGCGATCCGCGGAGTCATTGACGGATGCCTGCTGCGGTGAACGCCCATAACCTCTCCTTTTCCACGGGCCATTTCTCTATTCGTTCGCTCCCAGCTGCCAATTTTTCCTCTCATTTCTTGTTTTGGCGTTCACTTCTTTTCTTTCATTCTTTCCGTCTTGCTTTTCCATTTTCCACCTTGTCCCGCCCCGCCGCGGTGGCTCAGTGGTTAGGGCGCTCGACTACTGATCCGGAGTTCCCGGGTTCGAACCCGACCGCGGCGGCTGCGGTTTTATGGAGGAAAACCGCTAAGGCGCCCGTGTGCTGTGCGATGTCAGTGCACGTTAAAGATCCCCCAGGTGGTCGAAATTATTCCGGAGCCCTCCACTACGGCACCTCTTTCTTCCTTTCTTCTTTCACTCCCTCCCTTATCCCTTCCCTTACGGCGCGGTTCAGGTGTCCAACGATATATGAGACAGATACTGCGCCATCTCCTTTCCCCCAAAACCAATTATTATTGTTGTTGTTGTTGTTGTTGTTGTTGTCCCCTTTCCTTTCTACCTTACTTTCTCACTGTCCTGTTTTTCTTTAACTTTTTTTTTTCTTTCGTCCTTTCTTGTATTCTTAACACGTCGCCCCTTTTTTCGCTCGTTTTCAAAGCAGGGATTTTAAGCAGACGGCTGTTCAGGGTAGTCAACCAGAACACACTTATGGTTAACATCCCAGCATTCCCTCTCCCTCTTTATCTCTCTCTCTCTCTCTCTCTCTCTCTATCTCCGCTTAATCACAGCGACTTACAGTGCGTAAAAGAAGTAAACAAATCACGAGAGGCTCAGAACTGCGGCAGCAATTGACGCAAATAATATAGCAATAATAATAAAAGATGGAGAATCAACAAACAGAAAACTCAACGCGAAGACTACGCGGGCGGAACGTCGAACAGGGTGTCTCTTTGCTTAATTTCAAACAACAAATAAACAACCCACTGAGGGTTAACTAATCATGTCAATAAAACCCAAGCAATATGGACAGAGAAAAGAGAGGCGAATTAAATAAAGTACTGCATAAGCTGCACACGGCAAGAGGTTGGTAACGGTGCTGAGGGATTGAGAAGTACATGGCCTACACTCGAAAACCGAATAAACCTATACGAGAGTAAAAAGGGTGTGAGCTCTCCTTTAGCGCACTCCCCTTTAAGGGCACGGTATTCTTCCCAAACTCGGGATAGACCTCCATCACTAAAAACACGAAATTATTACGGTTGGCAACGGAAACGGATTCCCTCTTCAAAACATGCGAAGTTCTAGCAGTTGCGAAAATTTTAACCGAGGTTTCAACCTCCTTCATTTGCTAACCTCAATAATAATAATAATTGGTTTTTGGGGAAAGGAAATGGCGCAGTATCCGTCTCATATATCGTTGGACACCTGAACCGCGCCGTAAGGGAAGGGATAAAGGAGGGAGTGAAAGAAGAAAGGAAGAGAGAGGTGCCGCAGTGGAGGGCTCCGGAATAATTTCGACCACCTGGGGATCTTTAACGTGCACTGACATCGCACAGCACACGGGCGCCTTAGCGTTTTTCCTCCATATAACCTCAACATTTCCGGTTCTGCGTTTAAAAGGCTCGTACCATTGCTAACCGTGTCCAGTTACTGTGCACTGCAATGGGAACATGTCTCCGTTTCCAAGAGTAAGCATTCCGTATATTTAGTGTTCGAAACCAACCCCGGGACTTGGGCAGAAGACCTTGCCCTTGAAAGCGAGTGCGCCAGATGACAGCTTACTCTCTTTTTACCCCCCCCCCCCCCCCTATAGGATTATTTCTGTTCAGAGTGCGGCATTATAACGCATCCATGCACACATACAAGCCCGACGAGGTTGCTGTCACCGACTGTAACGGGCGCGCTACCTAGCGGGTCTTGCCCGAGCTGCACCCCATCTCAAAGTGCCTGAGAACAGCCCCGTCGGCGCGGCAAATGCAATGCGCGCGTGCGAGGGAAAAAATCGCGTTACAGCTATATGGTTCGCGCGCTCTGCCGCGGAACAATGAAACCATTCGTTCTCCCCGCCTTCCCCGCGTGGGACAATCGGTTGTTGCGCATACGCTGGCATAGGCGCACGGAGCGACCGGCAGTGCTGGCAACAACGGTGTAAGCAGTGTGCGCCAACGCTGAACTTCGCGGAAAGCTTACAAGTGCGTCGCTCTGGGGGACTTTGGTGACGAAATACGAAGGGTCAGGAACGATTGTGTCGATCGCTGTGCGTTCTCCGAACACGACGCCCTGATGACATTTCGCAGCAGTGTACGTCGTGTCGTAAAACACGTCATGAAATGACTGAAGAAGAAGGAAGGAAAGGGGTGAGAAGGAGAGACGGTATAACCTGCGACTTGACCACAGGAAAATAAGTGGGAGAAGAAAAGAGGTGAAAGCAACGAGAGGGGTGGGGGGATGACGGCGCACCCGCTTGCAAAGGAGCAACGAAAAAACACGGAGTGCTTTTTGACTGCTCGGAATATATTAATTTTTTTAATTTAATTGGTTTTTTGGGGAAAGGAAATGGCGCAGTATCTGGCTCATATATCGTTGGACACCTGAACCACGCCGTAAGGGAAGGGATAAAGGAGGGAGTGAAAGAAGAAAGGAAGAAGTAGGGGCCGTAGTGGAGGGCTCCGGAATAATTTCGACCGCCTGGGGATCTATTAGCCAGATTTCCCATTTGGGTAAATTTTGCTGCGTTTCTATGGAGGAAAAACGCTAAGGCGCCCGTGTGCTGTGCGACGGTCAGTGCACGTTAAAGATCCCCAGGTGGTCGAAATTATGCCGGAGCCCTCCACTACGGCACCTATTTCTCTTTCTTCTTTCACTCCCTCCTTCATCCCTTCACTTACGGCGCGGTTCAGGTTACTGCGCCATTTCCTTTCCCCAAAAACCAATTAATAATAATAATATTTTGTTACTATACATTCTCGACGCAAAATCAAACTTTCCGAACAACTCCAGTTGTATGCATTCCGCGTAAACCTTATTCGATTTGTTGGAATTGCTTTTGTTTTTGTGGTTTCCACTCCTGTAATGGCCCTTAAACAGGGCTGACAGTATTAATAATGAAGAAGAAGAAGAAGAAAACCAGCGCAAAGAACGGAGACATGAAAGGACGTCCCGCGTCCTAACTTCAGTTTAGTTCTTGATCCGAACGCGTTTTTTTTCTTCCTCAATATACGTTCCGATAGCAATGGACATTTATAGAGCCTATAGTTTATGAGAAATTTGACATAACGTATTTTTTTAATCTCAGTCGGCTCTTTACTTGACGCAGCTGCGCATCTGCACGTGACGGACGGCCTGATAGAAACCTACAGCTATTTCTGCAAAGATCATAAAACCTACCGATCGCGAAGGTAAAAATCAAGAAAGGAAAGAAGGAAGAAAGAAAAAACAAATAAGGAGAGAGACAGAAGACAGGAGAAAATGAAGAACTGAAAGAAAGAAAGAAAGAAAGAAAGAAAGAAAGAAAGAAAGAAAGAAAGAAATCCACTGCGCGTGCGTTCTCGCGAGAGGGAAAGCAGCAGCAGCAGAGCGCGGCCATTCGGCCTTGCGCTCCATGGCCTCGTTCTAAGCGACGACGAGGAGCCGGGCAGTCCGACTGGTTTGCCCGTCACGTTCGCCCGCGGAAAGCGAGCGCCGCCGTCGGACACCGTTCTTCGGGCCCGATCGGCTGAGTTTCCAGCGCGCGATCTGCATTGCACAAGCTCACGTGGCCGCTGTGCAGAGTTCGGGTATATTCTGGCGCTGCACCGTGGCTGCTGCTGCCCGAAGGCCACGCACGACCGCAGGGGTGCTCCGCGAAGTCGTGGGAAGAGCGGCCGGCCTGACCGTGACGTCATTAAGCGGGAGCCTCCCCTGTGGCGGCGGCGGATAGAGGCAGTATTTTCGCTACAGCGTATCGGAAAAATGTGGTGGAATTGGAGCAAACGCTACGATGTCGCAAGCTCTGTGTGCGCCAAGTTTGAGCTGCAAGTGTTCGTTCCGTCTCTGCGTACTTCTGTGTTCTCTTACTTTTATTTTTGTTTTGCGCTGCACCTCGCAGACAAGTTGCACCGACAAGACCAACTCGCTTCCTTAGTGCTTGAAGCAATCTGTCGACAACATTTCATTTCGCTTGTAGTACTCTGTACTGTGTGATTGCTGGAGCATCTTGTGCTCACGAAGTAACAGTTGAACCTCGTTATAGCGAAGTTAAAGGGGCCTGGCCATTACTTCGTTATAGCCGTAGGTTCTTTACAGCTCTTGCTGACCGGGCTTCCAAAGGGAATCGTCATTCCTTCGTTATATCCAATATTTCCTCATAAGCCATTTCGTTATAACGAGGTTCGACTGTATTCCTATAGGAAACTCGAGGACCTCCTGCTGTACCTTTCCACCGTGTCGAGAAATTTGGTCCTGGTTGTCAATACAGTCGTGAACAGTGGTAGACCCTTTTAGTGCGCACTGCAGTGAAGTTTTCCGTCTAGAGAGACAGAGACATACGACTTCTTTAATATAAAGCAAAGTACGGAGTTAACAAAACATGATAGTCCTGACTTGCTTACGGACCCTTCAGACACGCGCAGAGACTATCTGGGTAGTGAAATCAGCTAGCTCGCCCATGAAACAGGACAATACCAAGCTGGAGTCCGGGAGGATGCATTGCCCAAGTACGCGCATCTTGCAAAGTGTCGACGTGGCGCAGACCTATCGTTCTCGCACTTTACGCCACCTGTGTGCGTTTCGCCAATCGCGGCTATTTCCAACATTCCGGAAGGAGGAGAGCTGAGTAAGGCAATAAAGCTTTCCAATCGTGTGAGTGCCGTAAAGTTGAAATGACAACCCACTGGGAACTTAAAACGTCCTCACAGCACTCGCTGTGAAATTGCTTCAACCTGCGCCATCTAGCTAGTGTTATGATGCAGCGACGTCTACGGTGAAAGAGAGAGCGCTGGGCTTCACTGTCTATTACCTGCACGCATTTTCGACGTCGCATCAACGTGGCGTATATGCTCTTTCACCTTCCTTTATATTTTTTACGCGCTTTTCATAGTCATTTTAACGTCCGGTCTCATCAGCGAAATAGGAGGGGGGGGGGGGGAAGTCAGTCGGCAAAAAGAGCACTTCTTGATTCCTATTCCCGTCTTTCGTCAAGTGTCCTGCAGGGTCACTAACTTCAAGATCGTTTACCGCGACAAAAAAAAAAAAGAAAGTGTCCCGCTCAGCGCTTTCTCCGCGAGAGCCCTTCGTCGGAAAACGTCCATTGTGGTCGACCTTGCGCCTCGGCGCGCACCACTTGCGCGCTTTCAAACGGTTGTCGGTTAAGAGCACTCGGTCACGAAAGCCTGCCCGACTGCTCTTAAATACCGAGCCGCACAGCACTGCCGGGACTGTGGTCTCCGAGCACGTCCATTCACATGACTTCTGACACTGATCACAGGCTAAGAGTTCCTCTTTTTATAAGAAGTCGGCCTGCGCACACACAAACACACACACACTCTCTCCGCTGACTTTTAATCCCCATCAAATCTCATCATGCAGTGCCCAGAGAAGCGCGCAAGCGACAACGCCCTGGCATCCTCTCGTAACAAAGCAGTCACGTCGTCTTCTCTGAGGTTGACTTTGAAGAACTGCAGCGTAGTAATCACGGCTGGATGGAAGAGCGTGGCGATTAACTCGGGCATCGGGCGGGAGGGGACGCTCGCTGGCTTGGGGATCATCATCAAGAGAAGAATGAACGATGGGCACGCCCTGTTTCTCTTTCAAGGCGCTGCCAAGCAGCCTCCTTGTGTTGCGTGCTTCCCCTCGAAACAAGACTGGATGCAGGCTGACACCACAATGGAGACAGCCCTCGTTTAGTGTCGCCAAAGGGGCCCCGAAACCCTTCTGTCGACCCATCCCGCGGAGGCAAGCAGCAGGACAGTGTCGTTATAATGTCCGAGGCACAGACACGCGCACAGAAGGGACACAACAGCGCTGCCTAATTGCACAGCATCTGCTCATTTCGAGCCCCTGGAGAAAAAAACGTCGCGGACAAACGTCTCGGCGCTGACCGAACGTTCGCCGGTGGCCAGACGACAGGTGGCAGCTGGAGCAGCAACGCCAAGAGGCTTCCGGAGTGAAGTATGCACGCCTTCTACCGCTCTTCCTTTTGTGTACACAACGGCGTCGGGCCTGCGTCTGCGAATCCACCACTGACGACGATGCTCAAGTTCGCGTGACGTGCCGATGGTACTTTTGGCCCCACACGGCGAGTGCGGATGGCTCCGCGAGGTTTCTCCTTTGTATATGAGCCGCGCCGTGAAGACGCGTCTAGTCCGCGGACATGGCCGTCCTTGATGTACTATAGCACTGCGCGCTCAATGACTGTTCCTGCATTACGCCCACATTGCAGTCTGCGGTCCTCTAGTGAATGCACATAGGACTGAACAGCGCCATCGGGGAGAAATCGCGAGCCAACGCCGATGACTCGTCCCGAAACGAATCCACATTCCTGGAACCGTTCCTGGAAGGACCACACGCTCAGCGTAGTTCCGCTAGCACACACACACACACGCAGGCGCCTCCTGGGAACGAAAATGAGGCGTAGGCTCTGCTGCGGCCGGTCGCCATGCATATGTACTACCCGTGTATACATATATATGTACGCATTCGGTCACGGCTGTCTCGGGAGCCGCCGGAAAGGGGACCTCCTCCGGGAGGATCCTGCTCTGACGCGAATCGGAGCTAGACGGACCGCACCGCGGCGGAAGGCGTCCAGAACAAAACGCCGCCATCCGCTTCGGACGACCAGCACCAACAACAGAGCCGACCGCAAAGGGGGCGGCATGAACCGCAAGCAGAGGGCGTCCCGAACCGACTGTTGCTGCCGCCGCCGCTACTTATCCCTGTGGAGTCCGATTCGCAACGCAGCCGCTCTGTTTGGTGTGTGGTACATCCTGAACACGCGGGCCATCTCCCTCAGTGGCCACATATATGTATGCGGTCTCCTTCTCACCACCGGAGGGGACGCATACAGAAGAACAAGACGGAGGAACGGACGGCAGCGGGAGGCGGCATTCATTGAGCCGGTCAAGAGAAGAGACCCCCAAATGACAACGCCACTCTTTCATATTACCAAAGCCAGAGGGGTATCGCCGAAGACGGGCAAAATGTAAAGAAAGGGGAGGAGCCTTCAGCCGTCTCTGGATGGCATGTTCTCTTGCTGCGGTGAGCGGAGTCAACGTCTAGAAGGAGGAGGAGGAAGAAGAGGGGGTTAGGAAGACTGCGGCCGGAGAGATGTGGAAGGCCAGAGGTCACTGCGTCTGCTGCGAATGACGACGCGCGCTCTGGACTGCACCGCAACTTTCTCTTTCTCACAGCCGTTTCTCTTTTCCCTCTCCCTTCTTTCTTCGCCATTCTCTCGCGTTTTGTAGAGAACTGTGACGGCGGCGGCGAGCCAGCGAAGAGAAAACGACCCGGCTGCGGAGGGGGATCACGAGTCGTGTGACCCTTTCTCAGTCGCCGCCAAGTTCAAGAACTGCTCCTCCTTCCGCGGACGCACGCGGCTTCTGCAATCTCTGGCCGCTGCGCTGTCGCCCTTGCTCGCTTTTTCTGGATGTCTCTCGGCCTGCTCGCCGCATGCAGCCATTGCTCGAGCAGACCCCGCGAGCTCAGCTTTCCTCTCTCGGTTTCCTGCGCCTTCATTCCTCCCCTTCCTCTACGCCGCCCCCCTCAAAGGGTCGGTGTAGCTGCCCGAGAATACAATGAGATTACGCGCTTCGCGGAGCGCGCGCTGTCAGGAGACGGAACCGGAGCGTTGCCGCCGCGGCATCCATGCGGGCGGTCCTCCCCCCCTTCCTCCTGGGAAGAGTGCGAAGACGTTGTGCGCGCCCGTGGAGGTCACCGAATCGAATCTGGCCCCGGCCTTCCTGGACGCGCGGCGGGGATACGAGATGAAGAGAGGGAATAAGAGAGCCTGGAGGCGGTTGCGGAAGGCTGCGCAAGATATGGTTCGTAAATGTAGCAGCCAAGACTGCGACGCTATAGGGAACGACAGAGGTCATCGTGGCGGTAGTAGATTCTCTCACCACCACGCTAAGGGTGACTGCATACAGCGAACCTCCATACGTGCGGTTTATTATTTCCTTGTTTGTTTATTTATATCACGCACTATCGAGGTTACAACAGTGCGTATAGAAAAGAGGGGAAATAATACAAAAGCAAATTTAGCAAAGCTGCCTGGTATGCCAGAAGTATAACGCTAAAGCTGAAAGAAAAAAACTAATAGTGAGCACAGCGTATGCGATAATACGACGAATATGCATTTTTCTTGAACGATCATACTCTTTACAACACTGGCTCTGATTATAGGCCCTTGAAGTTGCCGCGCACCAGCATTTTGCGCAAAAACAGTCGAGATATGCGCTTCGGGTGCTTTGAAGCTTGTTTCGACCGGACGGGTTACTTAAACCAGGTTTGTACGCCGAAAACAGCCTGGCCTATAGGACACAGCGCTGAGGCAGCGAGCAATCTTTTGATCCCACGGAGGAACAATGGAGTTGTGCTTCTGAGCGAGATTCCGAGCTCGTAGCTGCGACATGCGGCACCGATGACCGCATTTGAATGGAGGCAAGATGCAAATAAAGCTCTCTTGTAATCCACATTTCGGTGCACTTCAAAGCACCGTAGAAGGTGGTCGAGAGCATTGCGAAGCCATGTTCCAGAAAGGCGTTCCTTACTCCCGAGGGACTACATTTCACGACGATTCGATATCCAGCTTATTCACTGGCCCACCATTGGTCACTACAGGCTGGGACATCACAACTGATGGCTGCAGATTTATGAGTGTGTGCAGCCGGTTCTGGTAATAAACGCGGCATAGAGAGAGCGTGAGGAACTTTTAGGAAGGAACAGGGCCGCAAAATAAGCTGCCAGCTGTAGACTCGAGAACATAATGCACTCTTTCGTATTCAGACTCTAAGGACGACACGAAGATATAAACAACACAGGCAGGAACCACGCTATGCAAGCGTCCACCTCGCGCACACTGACGTGTAGCATCGAGCGACCCAGCCAGCCTATTCGGCGCAACAGAAACGCCGCCAAGAAATACTTAACCTCGCGCGAGCAATCGGAGACACGCGCCTGCACGAAAGCGAGTCCCTCTAGCAGCACCCCGGCCAGGTGAACGACCTCGGCGATCGTCGTCGTCGCCCCAACATCTTGATTCGTAAATCAATATAGAGGCTGCCCCCCCCCCCCCCCCCCCCCCCTCGCATACACGGCGCTTCGAAAGCGAAAAGGAAACGCCCTCAAGTAACCCCGGCTGATATCTATTACGAAACAGCCGTTAATTCCGGCGGTAGGGAAAGTACTATACTATACGCTACGCGGCATTCGGTGTATTGCTCAATTACCGAAGCGTCCTGTTATCACGGTGCCCTCTGCAATCTGCGATCGCGCTGTGCGGCGCTCTCTCCCCTTCCTCCGCCTCCTCGACAACCCTTTGGTCGACCGGCCGGCTAGACCAGCGCGTGTGTAATAACGAGCGCGCGGGCCCTAAATGCGTCGCCCAAGGGTCCACCCGTTGGTGGTGCGTGTGTGTGCACCTCGCAAAGGGTGAGCATGCGGCCTCCCGTAATTGCGTTTGCGAGCGCTTCTCATCTTGGCGCCGCACCACGCGATGCTTGCCGGGACGTGCTTGGTTTCTCTGTGCTGAAGCAGTGCCTGTGGAGGATGCAGAAGAAGCGGAACTCTTCTTCTATTCTGCCCGTGAAAAAGCGGGTGTGTATATACAAGCACACCCTATATAGATGAATGTGCGCATACATGCGTCTGTTTGTGCGTGTCTACGTTTGAGCGCCTCTAGTTGCCCTGGTGTCATTCTCCGTTTCCCTCTCCCAGATGGTTCCCGTCTCTTCTGTCTGTTCGTGTCCCATGTTTCGGTGGTTTCGGCAGCGGTTCCCCTCGTAATTGACGCGCGTGAGCTGCCGCTTAAACCGGCATTTACGGCTAATAGCGCAGCCATGAGTCCGCGCGTGTGCGCATGTCTCGCGCATGTCTTTCTGTCTTGAAGCCGCGTAATTATATTTCGTGACACGGGGTACAGTGGCGCTGGTGTCTCCATAACAAACGAAGGCGGAAAAGACGATCCTTCGTCTGCTGCGTTCCTGGTGTTGTTTGCTTCATTGTATGTATGTATGGGGGGGAGTTGGCTTTTGCTATCCTGGCTAAAATATAACCAAGAGCACGCGATGTCTGCGTACGAGCGACAGAGAGCTGACCTGTCCTCAATGGCATAACCCACAGCGCATATCTTGGCTCGAGTCGAACAAAAGCAAGACACCGGGTTTCTGCCACAACACTGCATGTGCACAGCAGCAACGGTTTTTCCCAAGAAGCGGTCATTTAAACTGCTTCCTAATGACGCTGTTCTCACGGCATGTACATGTGTGCCGCTGAGCTGTGCAGCTCTTTAACGCCTTAATGACTACCTCGCATTTTTTCGCGCCCGCGTTGATTATAAACGAATTACGCACGCTGCTCGGCGAGGCCTGCTTCCCGTAATTAAACCGGGCTCACGGCCCGTTCCCACGAAACGGGCCTTCCACGCATTTCTTGCGATCTTCTTAACTCCAACACAGGCTGTCTAATGACTCCAACGGCCACAGGCGACGCCGTTAACACTGCCCTCTGCTCCCGTAGGAGCCGTTGTACTCAGAAGTACAGTCACTTCAGGGAGCTAAAAGCTTTCGGGTGAACAACCATAGCGACACCTCTGATTCGCTCTGTCAGGCATGTCCAGCATTTTTGTTGAATATTGGAATATTGTAAGCTACTGTCATGGAAATATTGAAGGCAATGGTCCGTTCTTTAGACGTGTAACGAAATCTTTCTTTTCAAGTTTTTCCATCGCTCGCGTTGAGCAGTTAAGACTGCCTTAGAAAACCTATGGGAACGCTTTTGACCATAGCAAAAACGTTAATAGAAAAAAAAATTGCAAGCCTGCCAACGGAAGATCTGCGGATATATTGATTGTTATCGTGAAATCTTACAATATGTGAAAAAGTTTCGTTCATAAACTCTTTCCCGTTGAAAAAATGCTTTTGTCCAGAATAGTTGGGTGTGTGTGTAATTAACTTTCGCACAGTCGAATGGAAAGGTTTACTGATATAAAAAGCCGGAGAATATAGCCTAGATAATACAGATGTCTCGCTTTGGTTGCAAAAGCGGGTGCAGGCTGTACATCACTGTACCCTGAGTATGATGTTTATACGTTGTGAATGAATACAATGGCGTGTTTCAAAGCCACTGCCTCAGCTTCAGCTTTTTCACGTAAAAATCAATTAATTATTAAAGATATTCACCGCGAGACTCGACGATGCCGTTCCAATTTCAGAGGACGAACTACATGTCTCTTCTTTCTCTTTCTTTCTTCAAGAAATTTCGAGACCGCACAAACCCGTCATCACCAGCAGCAGGTATGGTCGGCTCACGAACACCGCGAGGGAACACACACTCACGTGCGCCACCTACGCAGTAACGTTGAACGTATACAACACGGCGCCAAATTACGCCCGATCCCGCGATTCCGTTCCAAAACTTGTCGCTTTTTTTTTCTACTATCTCTTCATTCCGGTCTGCATAGAACTGAAAGTCGCTCCCCGATTTTCGCTCTGCCCCACTTTGAACCGAGTCTCCCTCGACGGCGACCCACCCGAGGCATTTTCTTATTTCGAGCGCAAACACAAGTACAAAAAAAGCTAAACAAAACAACAACTCAAACCGCGAACCTCCGTTTTCGCGAATCCCCGCCCTTTTTCTGCTTGCAGCGTAGATACGAATAGGCTTGTTTCGAGAGGCGGAGGCCGCGAAAGGATGGCGAACGGAGGGGGGATATACATATGCCGCGACAGAAACAGCTACTCATACACACACGAATCGCGCAGCTAAACAAAGACATCGAAAGCGCCCGAGATGAAGCCAGCCGGCAGGGGCTCTGCAGTAGCGGCGGTAGCGACAGGCGTGGCGGTGTGTGTCTCCTCGCGGGGGCGCTGCTGCTGCTGCTGCCGCCAATATGCAGCCGCTCGCGTCGTGGGCTCGACATTCCTCCAGCGACAGCGGAGGTTGGCGGCGTCATCCGCCATATCCTGCGTAAGCCTTCCGTTCCCTTTCCCCGCGTAACTCCTCCTCTCCTCATTGGTCGCACGTGGAAGTTGGGGAAGAAGGTGCATGATTTGTGCGTCTACACCCCCCCTTCGCCATGTCGGAAACGGGCCGACGCCCTGTAGCAGCGAGCGAGTGCGACGCCGCATCCTGTCTTCTGCCGTCGACGACGACTGCTGAGGACGAGAACCGCAGGTTGCAACAAACGAAACCAAAGACGGAGCGAGCAACGGTGTCCATCTAGAACGGAATAAAAATAAAAAGAAATGCACATGTGAGCAGCTCGAACACAGGGCCTGAATTGTTTAGCTTGTGAACGTCGTTTTGAGCCGCTCAACATGTCTTAGATTAGAAAGAACCTTAAAAGTGAACTTCTTTCGAAAGACGTTCTTCTATTCCACGACGTGAGATCTTCGGCGGCTCGCGAGAGCGCACGTATAGGACGCTGCACAACAGCTCGCTCCATCCGCATACCACACAGCACGACAGCTTCCCTCCGCATCGACCTGCCCGCGTCCCTATAGAAATCCGCACCACGGCATTCAATGCGCACGTATACACAGCCTCCACATGCCGCAGAGGTATGACATCGGACAAGGCGGCGCCGTCGTTCGTGCCAGCAAGCCGAACGACTTTTATACGACCCCCGCTTTGACGGGGGCTTCTTCTTTTCAAAGCAGCGGCGGAATAGTGAAAGGGAACGTACACAACCGCTGCAAAAAGACACCTTTCGCTGGCATCTGGGTCTTCACCGGCGCCGTCCATGAGACGGGCGTCTCGCAGTGTCTCGTTCGAAGAACACATTCAGGCTGTGTTTAAGTGGTATAATATATGCCACAGGCGGTTGAGAGGCGTGTTTGGGCACGGTGACATGTGGGGCGGCTTTTTTTTTTTTCACTTGCGGGCCTTATTCAGTTCTGAGTCTTTTAGTTTGGTAGACAGCTCAGCATGATGATTGCGTTAATGGTCCTTTTTACCAACGGCTTACTTATTTTATGGCACTCAAGAAGGGCTTGGCGTGATGCGTGCGCTGAAAGGCACACCAGTGCTTTGTTTACGAAACAGGCGTTACGTCCTAAAGAGCAACTGCAAAGGTCACCGACATCGCAGTTAACTCCAAAGTCTGTCAAGAACCTATCACTGACGCGCACTACTACACTTTTCGCTCTCCCTATAGGGTGGGACTCTGTCTGAGCTCTGCACTTAATCGGCAGTGCGCACACGTGAGATGAGTTGCGACACCACAGTTCCGAGCACAGCTAGGCGAGCTGGAGCTGTACCGACCCATGGCACGCCCTAAACTTCATGTGCATGGCTGGTGGCAGGTACAGAAGTTTTGAGGCCAGATGCTTTGCTTTCCGCCCGTGTAGTGGATCACTTATGGCAGACCTTTGGCTCCGAACCTTTGTTAAGGTGAGGACCGGTAATCGGCTTACTAACTTAACAACTTTCGGTTGTCAAAAGTGTCGGAAGTACGCCACTATAAGGCCCAAGAGCGCACCGAGTGGCCTGAACGCTTTTAGCTTGAATTGTACGTGCACTCTTTTCTCCCCCCTCATCACTCGTCCACTCAGGATGAGAAGATTACCGCATCTTTCCTTTCCTGGAGGCTTGTGATTTCCTCCTTCGGAGAAGCGACCAAGTGAGAGCGGTTTGAGGCAACGTTTATAGATATAAGCATATCTATAAACGTTGGTTTGAGGGCATACTACAAGGCCCACCTAAAAGTCATACTAGCACACAGACAGTGTCCAAACACAGATCACGTGACCTTCTTTGTACAGAGGCCTCCACTTCTGGACAGAGCTTGGGCTGTATTATGTAACTACTATTCTCCCGCCTCATTATTTTCCCATTACACCTTTGGTAGTTGAAGCGTGTGTCCTCACAAACAGACAGCTAAACAAGCAGTGTCACTTGCCGGATCGGGTACCGGAGGCAGGACTGACCGACGGCAATGAAACATAAGAATGGATCCCGAGATCAATCCTCACAAAACACAACCCCTGGATATCGTTATCAGCGGGTGAACTAAGGAGTTTTCGTTTACGACGTACGACGAGACTGCGTCACCAGCGATAGTAATAATAATAATAATAATAATAATAATAATAATAATAATAATAATAATTGGTTCTTGGGGGAAAGGAAATGGCGCAGTATCTGTCTCATATATCGTTGGACACCTGAACCGCGCCGTAAGGGAAGGGATAAAGGAGGGAGTGAAAGGAGAAAGGAAGAAAGTGGTGCCGTAGTGGAGGGCTCCGGAATAATTTCGACCACCCGGGGATCTTTAACGTGCACTGACATCGCACAGCACACGGGTGCCTTAGCGTTTTTCCACCATAAAAACGCAGCCGCCGCGGTCGGGTTCGAACCCGGGACCAGCGATAACGGCGACGCAGTTCTCCGACCGGAGAAAGTCGTCCGTGCACGCGTCGTCTGCCGGTGCAAGAAGGAACACGGAAGCGTCTCCACTGCGCAGATGCAGGAACGCGTCGCTGGTCAGTGACTCCCTTCGGTCGTCCGCATGCATAGTATGCGTTGGTTACACCGGGCATCGTACTCGGGGGAAGGACGCAGCCCCGCAGAGACACACACAACTCTGGGCCTCCCGCCAGGAGAAGGTCGTCGCGGAACGTGCCGCTCCTTCGTTCCGAAAGGCGTAACAAATGACCCCGCGGCAGCGGTGAGGCCGCCGAGCTATTCATAAGGCATACCGGGAGAACTGAATGCGAATGAAGCCCCGGGGACCGTCGTCGGCATGCCCTGGACACTGAGCCTGGAGACAGCTCGCCGACCAGTCCTTGCTTCTGAATGCACAGACGACGGACACCGCGCGTTAGTCACAGAGATGAAGGATTACAGAGGGCGACGGAAACAGCTTCAGACTTTTTTTTCAAAAAGACCACGCGTTCTAAAGCGGCTTCAGTAAAGCGGAGAGAAGAAGGGTGATGCCTAAGAGGGTAATGCTTAGTGCTCTTCCGGGCTTTGAGGGGCGCCTTAGTGGAGGGCTTCAAAGTAGTTCAATTTCAGCGCATGACGACGATTTCGAACCTCAGCTGCATCGAAATGCGGCTAACGCTTTCACTCCCTCCTTTATCCCTTCCCTTACGGCGCGGTTCAGGTGTCCAACGATATATGAGACAGATACTGCGCCATTTCCATTCCACCAAAAACCAATTATTATTATTATTATTATTATTAGCCAAGGTTCGACATCGCGAAGTCGTGCTAGACCGCCGAACACTTCAGCCACTTGGTCACTGCTAACGAAGCGGGACGGAAAGGGGGGGGGGGGGGGGGGAGGCGAAGCCAAAAGCCACGTTAAGTGCAAGGCCTGCTAGCGCGCGCCACGGGACAGTAGGCACAAAGTCAGACACCTTCCAGTCGACTTGAATCGAACTCCGAAACTAATAGTGCAGCTGCCACATCTGTGACAGCTTGCAATGCTTCTCGATGTAGTACACATTCAAGGAAAAGGCGGATGTGCACGTAAACCTAATCCACAGTCAGCTACAACCCTCTATTATTTCTTGCTTTGACAAACAAATGGATAAATACCAGCATTGAACATTAACTGCTCCGGCATCTAGTCCGTATTACCGACTCAATAAGCGATGCAACTCGTTGTAGCGTACGCTTCTAAACCGATTGGCTCATACTTCTTAAATGGTAAACTTTAGCGCAGTATGGATAGACACGCGTGCATTTGCGTGTCTTCACTTGTGTGCATTGCAGTACATCGTGTCATATGAAAAACCGTGATTAATTTAATGTTTAATACGACGCAACTCCGGTCGAAAGCTGAGCAGCATTGCCTGAAAAGTCGGCTGCAGTCACTATCTTCCCAATGGAGCGTAGCACGACTAGAAAACAGAGGAAGTACATTGAGAATTCGGGTGAGTTCCTTCGGTCTTCTTCAAAGAGTCGAACAACAACCCCCGCCGAGAAGAAGAAATGCGACAGGAATCGAAATCGCGCGCCCAGGTTAACCCCCCGGAGCCATTACATCGCTTTAAGGCATCCCGCCGAAGCACTAACGCGCCCAACACTAAAACAAAAGTAGAAAAAGCAGCCTTGTTCCTCCCTACGCGGCATGTGGTTTATGGCCGGGTATAGGATGGTCGTGTCAGCAGCGTGCCAGGCTCAGAGCGGAAAAGGTTAAAGGCGCGAGTTGTATTATACGCGCCTTTCCTCTTCCACGCCGTTCCGGATGCTCCCGACAAGATTAACGGTGCAATGTCCCTCTCCTGCCTTCCATCCCCCTCTCCTGTCTTGCGTAACGGCGTCTCGGTGTTCATCTTCTGTCAACCCCCGCATGACCGCACACGGCTGCAAAATGGAGGCGCCGTCATCCCGCATGCAGGGCGGATATCTCGTCGCCGCCAAGCGGCGTTATTTATTTGCCGGCGTCCTCTGGTGGCGAGAAAGGAAGAAGACCTCTGATTTTTCAACCGTGTCTCCGCACGCGGGTGGCCGGCCCGAAATTCCACAGCCCCCGTGTGTACTGCGTGCGTATGGAGAGGGAGGCAACGCCAATGTGGAACGGCTGTGTGACACCAGCGCTCGAGCCTTGATAAATGGCGAGGCACTGGATATAGGTGTCACTAGGCGGCGCCAGCGTAGGCACTTCGCCTGCAGGGCCTATACATTATTATACGCTCGTGCCTGATGCTGCTGTTTCGTAATCGCGGTTGAACCGAGTGCTCTGAATCTCTGCGCATGTTTCAGGGAACCCTGCGCGCTATGGGGACGGCGTCACGTAGAACGTCCGTGACGCAAGAGAGCTCCAGTATTAATAGGTGAGGAGACAGGATATAGATGTCAGGATACTGCTCAGCGAATGGGAATGTCTGAGAAGTTGCGCTCATAAGATCGAATGCCCGCGTTTCGAAATCTCGGGTTCAAGGTCGCATTCTGGAATCCCATGCAGCACACACGAGACGGTGCCGTGTGCAAAACTCCTAGCACGGGCTTTCTAGCTTTGAAAAACATGAGACAAGGTGGCGCTATAGGTAAGAGACACGCTGGGTCGCTCAAAAAGGTTTGAATTATTCTCGAGCGCATAGCGCAGTTGTTTCGTAATATCGGTCGGTGTTCTTGCGGTGAATCCTCCTACATAGCCGGCCGTTTAGGCGTGATAAAATGACACCACATCACGCACAACCGATGACGAACTTGTGTCAAGCCTGATTTCGAATTTTAAAGACTGGGCCGGTGCGCAGAGTATAGATATCGCTTCGCGGCACCTCCCATGAGTGGGTCCGTATGGGTCCGTATAGGTCCTGTATGGGTCCTTATAGGGTCCGTATAAGGTACTATAGGGACAATATAGGTCTTTATATGGTCAATATAGGTGTTATATAGAGGGGGTCCATATAATGGTGTGGTAAACAACATATGAACATTATTTTCACAAGGTGGCGATGTTGTGATCAGCAGTTCACAAGGAATCTCAAGTGACGGACCATTTAGCAGAGACAGCAGTGCAGGAAGCTTCCTCCGGGGTTAAACACCCTATAGAGCTGACCAAGAACTATCGCGGGTTCACCAGCTGAAGCAGCCATGGTTGACTGCACTAACGCTGTTGACTACACCACCCTGCACTGAGGGCGAGTACAGGATGTTATAAGGGCGTTACACGCATGTACGCCAGAAGCACTGCCCCTGGAAACAGGATGTGCCCTGATAAGACAAGTGCGCCCTTGACTTCACTTCTCCCAACAAAATAACCCTTTCCCCCGGACGCAAAACAGCTCCCCATGTTTCCGCGCTCAAAACTCCCTGACCGCTGAGCCTGATAAGATTAACATACCTTTGACTTCGTTTCTTTCAACCAAATAACCCTTTCCCCTGTACGCGTAAGCGTTCCCAATGTTTGCGCGCTCAAAATTCGCTGCGGGGGCCCGAGAAATCCCCGTACAGCCCCCCCCCCCCCCCCCCCCCCCCCCGCACACAGGCTTTAGGAGTGTATAGAGTAACGCTGCATATATCCACGTCATGGGCACGGAAAAAGAAGGTGAAAAGAAGGAGTGAAGAATGTGATCGCGCATACGTGGTGGTGGCCGGGGCATGGATCACGAAGGGAGCCGATCGGCCCATCATTTTCGGGGCACTGTATGCATGTGCGCGCGGTCATTACGGGACAAAAAGGCAGATTTTGATCAGGGCGCCTCCGCCGACGATGCTCTTATAATGACGGCCGCATGCATGCCCCCGCATTGGGGTGCGCATACGCCAGCCTCCTCGCATACGCATGCAGGTATGTATGTATGGTATGAGTGGTGGTGGCTACGTGGAAGCGGATCGGCCAGTGCTTCTTCAGCATGTGCGGGTTCTTGGGTGATTAATGAAGTGGCTGCCGGCGTTCTCCGCGCAAAGGGAGAGAGGGTAGTGTAAGCAGGAACGCGCCGTAATCTGACGTTTTGATCGAAGCCTTTGAAGATTAAATGCGAACCGGTAGTTTGAACGTTGGGCTCCTTGTATTCTTTTCCCGCTGCTTTATTGTGTTCATTTTTCGGTACGTGGCTCTAAGTTGTTGTTTACTGTTTTTGTTCCAAAGGAATTTAGCGGTTGGTATGATGTATGGAAAAGCGGTACTCTGTGTTTTTTTTTTTGTTTTTTCTTGTAGTCGCGCCTGCGTACCTGCCTGTCTGCTGTGCTCTCGCTGGAATTCTGCGCGGTGCATTTCGAGCAGCTCGGCGGAAGTATTAGAAAGAAATAGCTTTTATTTGTATTTTTCTACCAGGAGTTCTTGGGGGAAAATAAAACGGGCCTCTACAGTATTCCATTGTCCTTTCAGAAACTTCGTCCACGTTGAAAAGATTTCTACAGTTCCCTGTTCAAGTTCCGTTTGCAGATGACTAACTTTTTATGGGCGAGAGCTGTGAAGATTGCAACGCTAGAGCGTTTGTCTTGCGAATGCAAATCGTTAACCTTACCCCAAAAGAAACAAAAAAAAACGTGCAAATTTTTTCAGGCATTTCCAATAAATAAAAAGTTCCATTCTGACGATCCTCATGTTACGTATACAATTCAGTGCTGTAGAACGTTACAACTACATCCTTATATTTAATATAAATGAGAACACTTAGCTCACATTCAAGGACCGAATTATTCAGTTGTTTTTATTTTACTGCGTTGAAATGGAAAGGCAATAAGGGATCATTAGAAAATCTATTTAGAAAGAAAAAGCATGTTTCTAGACCTTTATTTTAATAAAGTAGTTGGCTTCATAAAGTGTTCCCGTTAATACTGAATCCGTCTGTATGGTGGTCAGCTCGCCTGGTAATGTGCATCGCTGAACGCTCGCGAGCTCTCCATGTGATATGCCCGCTTCCTTCACGACGCGAAAGCTTGCTTGAAGTATCTACTCCTATTTTCGCTTGAAAACAGCTTATATACCGGAGCGTTCGTCTGGGTGTTACAAGCGACGGCGAGCTTGCCAGTTCACAAAACCTCTCACTTGGCAGCCCCGGCAGACGGCGACACTGAACGATTGATTCAAAGGCGCTCGCGACTGATGGATAGCCTGTCGATGTTTGCGTCGGCCCTTCGTTTACTTGCTCTGTGAGGGACACAGCCCAGTCATGAAAACATTCGCGCAGACGAACACATACATCATCGGACGCGGGACGACTTCATGCCCCCTCGCATCGCGTGACCGCATACGTAGTATACATCCATCGCTGCTATACAGAACGGGTCAACACGTGCCCGTCCTTGTAGATCAGTGACGAGGAGTTCAAGCCCATTCTTGTTGGGACAATGGTCTCACGTTTGAGACCTTGCACGACAGCGAACTGGGTGCGGATGAATAAAGCGGGGAGAGGGAAGACGCCAGGAGAAGGACCAGTTATGAAGACGAATCGCCCCGCCATAATAAAGGCGACGGCACCTGGACGAAGGGAGCGCGAGCATCGAAGGCAATCCTTGGGCATCAACCTGACACGAGTTATGGATTAGGGCGCGAGCGCGCTGGACACGGGCGCACCAGGCAGGAAAACCTAGCAGCTCCAGAGCCAGGCCGTGTGCGCGATGCGTTTAAAGTGCAGGCCTCGGTCGCTCTTGGAGATGTATGGTGTATAGCGGAGGCTTACTAACATGCAATGATCTTAATTGGTCTAGTTGGTTATTCAACTGAAGCATCTTGGCTACAGTCGGATACGACCCAACAAAGAACCCAATTCAAGCCAATGGCGTCGGCCGATTATAATGGCCCTGCCAGCGTGACAATCCAGGGAGGGGACTATCCTATTTCATCTGTCAATCCCTGCATTGCCACGCTAAGAGGGTCATGAGAATCGGCCGACGGAGCGCCTTTGAGAGGGTAAAAGCCGCTTATTTCTTTGAGTTGTATCCGGCTATAGTGCAGTCAGACGAGCACTAGAGAAGACGGACAAGCTGTAGACAGCTGTCCATGTCTACAGAGCGTATGAAGTGAAACTTCTTTTAGACGTTCTTACTTCGTTAATTAGACGTTTATTAGACGTTAATTAGCACTTTTTTGCGTTTCGTGAATTTTTATCGACGTATTTTTTTTTCTTTGGCCTTTGCCTCGCACATCATAACGCGAGACAGAACAGCGTGTTTCTCCATATAACGTCGATTTACAATTCTTTCCTCTTCAATCGCGACGAATGCGTCAGCGTAGAAAACGCCGTGACTCCATCACACACGGAAGGCCTCCCGCCATTAGTCGCAGTACATTGGCCGCGATGGCCGAGGCACTTGCGCACCGTATACAAAGTGCGGAGGCGTTGTAATCAGAGAAGCCTTTAACAACAACATCTGCTCCTTACAGTTTCATAGATGCAGCGATCGCATATAGCCTGTGTGTACAACCACCACAGCTGCTTGCTACGTACACACACTCGCACACGCTGGCAGGTGCAACACCTGTTCCGATGGCCGTCGCTTGGCTAACTACGCGGCTTGTGACGAATTCAAGGCTAAGCGAAAAAAAAAAAGAAGCCCTGGCCAGTCTGCTCGTTTCTGCAACGCTTGCGCGGCAGTTTCTTTTTTTTCTTTTTTTTTTCCCCGCGAGCTTCCCCGGCCTTGTCTTTTATTTTTCCTATTCTTCGCTCGCTTTCTGTCTGTTTTTTCCTCTTTCACCTTCCTTCCTTCCTTCGTTTTTCTTGAGCGAAAGGCGGTGACTGGTAATTTGCATAAACGTACAGGGCTTCGCGCGTTCTTAGAGAACACCCGTCAGTCAGCCGACCGATCAAGCCTAAGAGGCGCCACGCTGTGAGCGTGCGAATGCGATGCATGCAGTGCCATGGCTGCGAGCGCCATGGACGCGCGGAAATTGGATTCGAGTTAAGCGTGTTGACCCGCCGCGGTGGCTCAGTGGTTAGGGCGCTCGGCTACTGATCCGGAGTTCCCGGGTTCGAACCCGACCGCGGCGGCTGCGTTTTTATGGAGGAAAAACGCTAAGGCGCCCGTGTGCTGTGCGATGTCAGTGCACGTTAAAGATCCCCAGGTGGTCGAAATTATTCCGGAGCCCTCCACTACGGCA
>JARKHS020036759.1:52103-303364 GCA_030143305.2 Amblyomma americanum | reverse complement strand
GCGGCCGAGAAGAGCGATAGTTTGAGTCGTGTCAGAGCAGTGCAGCTGAAATTTGCTCTCCCAAGACCGTCGGAAGCGCGCTAGAATTATGCAACGCCTGCCGTATTCGTACACATGCCGGCTGTTGCGGCAGGGAAGAGCGATAGTTTGAGTCGTGTCAGAGCAGTTCAGCTGAAATTGGCTCTCCAGAGACCGTGGGAAGCGCGCTAGAATTATGCAACGCCTTCCGCATTCGTACGCATGCCGGCTATAGCGGCCGGGAATAGCGACTGTTCTAGTCATGTCAGAGCAGTGCAGCTGAAATTGGCTCTCCCGGGACCGTCGGAAGCGCGCTAGAATTATGCAACGCCTGCCGTATTCGTACACATGCCGGCTATAGCGGCCGGGAAGAGCGATAGTTTGAGTCGTGTCAGAGCAGTGCTGCTGAAATAGGCTCTCCCGAGGCCGTCGGAAGTGCGCTAGAATTATGCAACGCCTGCCGTATTCGTACACATGCCAGCTATAGCGGCCGGGAAGATATATAGTTTGAGTCGTGTCAGAGCAGTTCAGATGAAATTGGCTCTGCCGAGACCGTCGCAAGCGCGCTAGAATTATGCAACGCCTTCCGGATTCGCACACATCCCTGTTATAGCGGCCGGGAAGAGCGATATTTTGAGTCGTGTCAGAGCAGTGCAGCTGAAATTGGCTCTCCCGAGAACGTCGGAAGCGCGCTAGAATTATGCAACGCCTTCCAGATTCGTACACATGCCGGCTATAGCGGCCGGGAAGAGCGATAGCTGAGTCGTGTCTGAGCAGTGCAGCTGAAATTGGCTCTCCCGAGACCGTCGGAAGCGCGCTAGAATTATGCATCGCCTGCCGTATTCGTATACAAGCCGGCTATAGCGGCCGGGAGGAGCGATAGTTTGAGTCGTGTCAGAGCAGTGCAGCTGAAATTGGCTCTCCCGAGACCGTAGGAAGCGCGCTAGAATTATGCAACGCCTGCCGTATTCGTAAACATGCCGGCTATAGCGGCCGGGAAGAGCGATAGCTGAGTCGTGTCTGAGCAGCTCAGCTGAAATTGGCTCTCCCGAGACCGTCGGAAGCGCGCTAGAATTATGCATCGCCTGCCGTATTCGTACACAAGCCGGCTATAGCGGCCGGGAGGAGCGATAGTTTGAGTCGTGTCAGAGCAGTGCAGCTGAAATTGGCTCTCCCGAGACCGTCGGAAGCGCGCTAGAATTATGCAACGCCTGCCGTATTCGTAAACATGCCGGCTATAGCGGCCGAGAAGAGCGACAGTTTTAGTCGTGTCGGAGCAGTGCAGCTGAAATTTGCTCTCCCGAGACCGTCGGAAGCGCGCTAGAATTATGCAACGCCTGCCGTATTCGTACACATGCCTTCTGTAGCGGCCGGGAAGAGCGATAGTTTGAGTCGTGTAAGAGCAGTTCAGCTGAAGTTGGCTCTCCCAAGACCATGGGAAGCGCCCTAGAATTATGCAACGCCTTCCGGATTCGTACGCATGCCGGCTATAGCGGCCGGGAAGAGCGATAGTTTGAGTCGTGTCAGAGCAGTGCAGCTGAAATTGGCTCTCCCGAGACCGTCGGAAGCGCGCTAGAATTATGCAACGCCTTCCGGATTCGTACACATGCCGGCTATAGCAGCCGGGAAGAGCGATAGTTTGAGTCGTGTCAGAGCAGTGCAGCTGAAATTGGCTCTCACGAGACCGTCGGAAGCGCGCTAGAATTATGCAACGCCTGCCGTATACGTACACTTGCCGGCTATAGCGGCCTGGAAGAGCGATAGTTTTAGTCGTATCAGAGCAGTTCAGCTGAAATTGGCTCTCCCGAGACCGTCGGAAGCGCGCTAGAATTATGCATCGCCTGCCGTATTCGTACACAAGCCGGCTATAGCGGCCGGGAGGAGCGATAGTTTGAGTCGTGTCAGAGCAGTGCAGCTGAAATTGGCTCTCCCGAGACCGTCGGAAGCGCGCTAGAATTATGCAACGCCTGCCGTATTCGTAAACATGCCGGCTATAGCGGCCGAGAAGAGCGATAGTTTTAGTCGTGTCGGAGCAGTGCAGCTGAAATTTGCTCTCCCGAGACCGTCGGAAGCGCGCTAGAATTATGCAACGCCTGCCGTATTCGTACACATGCCTTCTCTAGCGGCCGGGAAGAGCGATAGTTTGAGTCGTGTAAGAGCAGTTCAGCTGAAGTTGGCTCTCCCAAGACCGTGGGAAGCGCGCTAGAATTATGCAACGCCTTCCGCATTCGTACGCATGCCTACTATAGCGGCCGGGAAGAGCGACAGTTCTAGTCATGTCAGAGCAGTGCAGCTGAAATTGGCTCTCCCGGGACCGTCGAAAGCGCGCTAGAATTATGCAACGCCTGCCGTATTCGTACACATTCCGGCTATAGCGGCCGGGAAGAGCGATAGTTTGAGTCGTGTCAGAGCAGTTTAGCTGAAATCGGCTCTGCCGAGACCGTCGGAAGCGCGCTAGAATTATGCAACGCCTTCCGGATTCGTACGCATGCCGGCTATAGCGGCCGGGAAGAGCGATAGTTTGAGTCGTGTCAGAGCAGTGCAGCTGAAATTGGCTCTCCCGAGACCGTCGGAAGCGCGCTAGAATTATGCAACGCCTTCCGGATTCGTACACATGCCGGCTATAGCAGCCGGGAAGAGCGATAGTTTGAGTCGTGTCAGAGCAGTGCAGCTGAAATTGGCTCTCACGAGACCGTCGAAAGCGCGCTAGAATTATGCAACGCCTGCCGTATTCGTACACTTGCCGGCTATAGCGGCCTGGAAGAGCGATAGTTTGAGTCGTATCAGAGCAGTTCAGCTGAAATTGGCTCTCCCGAGACCGTCGGAAGCGCGCTAGAATTATGCAACGCCTTCCGGATTCGTACACATGCCGGTTATAGCAGCCGGGAAGAGCGATAGTTTGAGTTGTGTCAGAGCAGTGCAGCTGAAATTGGCTCTCACGAGACCGTCGGAAGCGCGCTAGAATTGTGCGACGCCTTCCAGATTCATACACATGCCGGCTATAGCAGCCGGGAAGAGCGACAGTTTGAGTCGTGTCAGAGCAGTGTAGCTGAAATTGGAGACCGTCGGAAGCGCGCTAGAATTATGCAACGCCTGCCGTATTCGTACACATGCCGGCTATAGCGGCCGGGAAGAGCGATAGTTTGAGTCGTGTCAGAGCAGTGCAGCGAAAATTGGCTCTCCTGAGACCGTCGGAAGCGCGCTAGAATTATGCAACACCTGCTGTATTAGTACACATGCCGGCTGTAGCGGCCGGGAAGAGCGATAGTTTGAGTCGTGTCAGAACAGTTCAGCTGAAATTGGCTCTCCCGAGACCGTCGGAAGCGCGCTATAATTATGCAACGCCTTCCGGATTCATACGCATGCCGGCTATAGTGGCCGGGAAGAACGATAGTTCGACTCGTATCAGAGCAGTCCAGCTGAAATTGGCTCTCCCGAGACCGTCGGAAGCGCGCTAGAATTATGCAACGCCTTCCGCATTCGTACGCATGCCGGCTATAGCGGCCCGGAAGAGCGACAGTTCTAGTCATGTCAGAGCAGTGCAGCTGAAATTGGCTCTCCCGGGACCGTCGGAAGCGCGCTAAAATTATGCAACGCCTGCCGTATTCGTACACATTCCGGCTATAGCGGCCGGGAAGATAGATAGTTTGAGTCGTGTCAGAGCAGTGCAGCTGAAATTGGCT
This sequence comes from Amblyomma americanum, assembly GCA_030143305.2. NCBI lineage: Eukaryota > Metazoa > Arthropoda > Arachnida > Ixodida > Ixodidae > Amblyomma > Amblyomma americanum. The sequence continues at coordinate 299,663 of JARKHS020036759.1, read as the reverse complement.
CTCCCGAGACCGCCAGAAGCGCGCTATAATTATGCAACGCCTGCCGTATTCGTACACATGCCGGCTATAGCGGCCGGGAAGAGCGATAGTTTGAGTCGTGTCAGAGCAGTTCAGCTGAAATTGGCTCTGCCGAGACCGTCGGAAGCGCGCTAGAATTATGCAACGCCTTCCGGATTCGTACGCATGCCGGCTATAGCGGCCGGGAAGAGCGATAGTTTGAGTCGTGTCAGAGCAGTGCAGCTGAAATTGGCTCTCCCGAGACCGTCTGAAGCGCGCTAGAATTATGCAACGCCTTCCAGATTCGTACGCAAGCCGGCTATAGCGGCCGGGAAGAGCGATAGTGTGCTTCGTGTCAGAGCAGCGCAGCTGAAATTGGCTCTCCTGAGACCGTCGGAAGCGCGCTAGAATTATGCAACGCCTGCCGGATTCGTACGCATGCCGGCTATAGCGGCCGGGAAGAGCGATAGTGTGCTTCGTGTCAGAGCAGTGCAGCTGAAATTGGCTCTCACGAGACTGTCGGAAGCGCGCTAGAATTGTGCGACGCCTTCCAGATTCATACACATGCCGGCTATAGCAGCCGGGAAGAGCGACAGTTTGAGTCGTGTCAGAGCAGTGTAGCTGAAATTGGCTCTCTAGAGACCGTCGGAAGCGCGCTAGAATTATGCAACGCCTGCCGTATTCGTACACATGCCGCCTATAGCGGCCGGGAAGAGCGATAGTTTGAGTCGTGTCAGAGCAGTGCAGCTGAAATTGGCTCTCCCGAGACCGTCGGAAGCGCGCTAGAATTATGCAACGCCTTCCGGATTCATACGCATGCCGGCTATAGTGGCCGGGAAGAGCGATAGTTCGACTCGTATCAGAGCAGTGCAGCTGAAATTGGCTCTCCCGAGACCGTCGGAAGCGCGCTAGAATTATGCAACGCCTTCCGCATTCGTACGCATGCCGGCTATAGCGGCCCGGAAGAGCGACAGTTCTAGTCATGTCAGAGCAGTGCAGCTGAAATTGGCTCTCCCGGGACCGTCGGAAGCGCGCTAGAATTATGCAACGCCTGCCGTATTCGTACACATGCCGCCTATAGCGGCCGGGAAGAGCGATAGTTTGAGTCGTGTCAGAGCAGTGCAGCTGAAATTGGCTCTCCCGAGACCGTCGGAAGCGCGCTAGAATTATGCAACGCCTGCCGTATTCGTACACATTCCGGCTATAGCGGCCGGGAAGGTAGATAGTTTGAGTCGTGTCAGAGCAGTGCAGCTGAAATTGGCTCTCCCGAGACCGCGAGAAGCGCGCTATAATTATGCAACGCCTGCCGTATTCGTACACATGCGGCTATAGCGGCCGGGAAGAGCGATAGTTTGAGTCGTGTCAGAGCAGTTCAGCTGAAATTGGCTCTGCCGAGACCGTCGGAAGCGCGCTAGAATTATGCAACGCCTTCCGGATTCGTACGCATGCCGGCTATAGCGGCCGGGAAGAGCGATAGTTTGAGTCGTGTCAGAGCAGTGCAGCTGAAATTGGCTCTCCCGAGACCGTCGGAAGCGCGCTAGAATTATGCAACGCCTTCCGGATTCGTACACATGCCAGCTATAGCGGCCGGGAAGAGCGACAGTTTGAGTTGTGTCAGAGCAGTGTAGCTGAATTTGGCTCTCCCGAGACCGTCGGAAGCGCGCTAGAATTATGCAACGCCTTCCGGATTCGTACACATGCCGGCTATAGCGGACGGGAAGAGCGATAGTTTGAGTCGTGTCAGAGCAGTTCAGCTGAAATTGGCTCTCTCGAGACCGTCGGAAGCGCGCTAGAATTATGCAACGCCTTCCGGAATCGTACACATGCCGGCTATAGCAGCCGGGAAGAGCGATAGTTTGATTCGTGTCAGAGCAGTGCAGCTGAAATTTGCTCTCCAGAGACCTTCGCAAGCGCTCTAGAATTATGCAACGCCTTCCGGATTCGTACACATCCCTGTTATAGCGGCCGGGAAGAGCGATATTTTGAGTCGTGTCAGAGCAGTGGAGCTGAAATTGGCTCTCCCGAGACCGTCGGAAGCGCGCTAGAATTATGCAACGCCTTCCAGATTCGTACACATGCCGGCTATAGCGGCCGGGAAGAGCGATAGCTTAGTCGTATCTGAGCAGTGCAGCTGAAATTGGCTCTCCCGAGACCGTCGGAAGCGCGCTAGAATTATGCATCGCCTGCCGTATTCGTACACAAGCCGGCTATAGCGGCCGGGAGGAGCGATAGTTTGAGTCGTGTCAGAGCAGTGCAGCTGAAATTGGCTCTCCCGAGACCGTCGGAAGCGCGCTAGAATTATGCAACGCCTGCCGTATTCGTACACATGCCGGCTATAGCGGCCGGGAAGATAGGTAGTTTGAGTCGTGTGAGAGCAGTGCAGCTGAAATTGGCTCTCCCGAGACCGTCGGAAGCGCGATATAATTATGCAACGCCTGCCGTATTCGTACACATGCCGGCTATAGCGGCCGGGAAGAGCGATAGTTTGAGTCGTGTCAGAGCAGTTCAGCTGAAATTGGCTCTGCCGAGACCGTCGGAAGCGCGCTTGAATTATGCAACGCCTTCCGGATTCGTACGCATGCCGGCTATAGCGGCCGGGAAGAGCGATAGTTTGAGTCGTGTCAGAGCAGTGCAGCTGAAATTGGCTCTCCCGAGACCGCCGGAAGCGCGCTAGAATTATGCAACGCCTTCCGGATTTGTACACATGCCGGCTATAGCAGCCGGGAAGAGCGATAGTTTGAGTCGTGTCAGAGCAGTGCAGCTGAAATTGGCTCTCCCGAGACCATCGGAAGCGCGCTAGAATTGTGCAACGCCTTCCAGATTCATACACATGCCGGCTATAGCGGCCGGGAAGAGCGACCGTTTGAGTCGTGTCAGAGCAGTGTAGCTGAAATTGGCTCTCTAGAGACCGTCGGAAGCGCGCTAGAATTATGCAACGCCTGCCGTATTCGTACACATGCCGGCTATAGCGGCCGGGAAGAGCGATAGTTTGAGTCGTGTCAGAGCAGTGGAGCGGAAATTGGCTCTCCTTAGACCATCGGAAGCGCGCTAGAATTATTCAACGCCTTCCGTATTCGTACACATGCCGGCTATAGCGTCCGGGAAGAGCGATAGTTTGAGTCATGTCAGAGCAGTGCAGCTGAAATTGGCTCTCCCGAGACCGTCGGAAGCGCGCTAGAATTGTGCGACGCCTTCCAGATTCATACACATGCCGGCTATAGCGGCCGGGAAGAGCGACAGTTTGAGTCTTGTCAGAGCAGTGTAGCTGAAATTGGCTCTCTAGAGACCGTCGGAAGCGCGCTAGAATTATGCAACGCCTGCCTTATTCGTACACATGCCGGCTATAGCGGCCGGGAAGAGCGATAGTTTGAGTCGTGTCAGAGCAGTGCAGCGGAAATTGGCTCTCCTGAGACCGTCGGAAGCCCGCTAGGTTTATGCAACGCCTTCCGTATTCGTACACATGCCGGCTATAGCGGCCGGGAAGAGCGATAGTTTGAGTCGTGTCAGAGCAATGCAGCTTAAATTGGCTCTCCCGAGACCGTCGGAAGCGCGCTAGAATTATGCAACGCCTGCCGTATTCGTACACATGCCGGCTATAGCGGCCGGGAAGAGCGATAGTTTGAGTCATGTCAGAGCAGTGCAGCTGAAATTGGCTCTCCCGAGACCGTCGGAAGCGCGCTAGAATTGTGCGACGCCTTCCAGATTCATACACATGCCGGCTATAGCGGCCGGGAAGAGCGACAGTTTGAGTCTTGTCAGAGCAGTGTAGCTGAAATTGGCTCTCCCGAGACCGTCGGAAGCGCGCTAGAATTATGCAACGCCTGCCTTATTCGTACACATGCCGGCTATAGCGGCCGGGAAGAGCGATAGTTTGAGTCGTGTCAGAGCAGTGCAGCGGAAATTCGCTCTCCTGAGACCGTCAGAAGCGCGCTAGAATTATGCAACGCCTTCCGGATTCAAACACATGCCAGCTATAGCGGCCGGGAAGAGCGACAGTTTGAGTCGTGTCAGAGCAGTGTAACTGAATTTGGCTCTCCCGAGACCGTCGGAAGCGCGCTAGAATTATGCAACGCCTTCCGGATTCGTACACATGCCGGCTATAGCGAACAAGAAGAGCGATAGTTTGAGTCGTGTCAGATCAGTTCAGCTGAAATTGGCTCTCTCGAAACCGTCGGAAGCGCGCTAGATTTATGCAACGCCTGCCGTATTCTTAAACATGCCGGCTATAGCGGCCGAGAAGAGCGATAGTTTGAGTCGTGTCAGAGCAGTGCAGCTGAAATTTGCTCTCCCAAGACCGTCGGAAGCGCGCTAGAATTATGCAACGCCTGCAGTATTCGTACACATGCCGGCTGTTGCGCCAGGGAAGAGCGATAGTTTGAGTCGTGTCAGAGCAGTTCAGCTGAAATTGGCTCTCCAGAGACCGTGGGAAGCGCGCTAGAATTATGCAACGCCTTCCGCATTCGTACGCATGCCGGCTATAGCGGCCGGGAATAGCGACTGTTCTAGTCATGTCAGAGCAGTGCAGCTGAAATTGGCTCTCCCGGGACCGTCGGAAGCGCGCTAGAATTATGCAACGCCTGCCGTATTCGTACACATGCCGGCTATAGCGGCCGGGAAGAGCGATAGTTTGAGTCGTGTCAGAGCAGTGCTGCTGAAATAGGCTCTCCCGAGGCCGTCGGAAGTGCGCTAGAATTATGCAACGCCTGCCGTATTCGTACACATGCCAGCTATAGCGGCCGGGAAGATATATAGTTTGAGTCGTGTCAGAGCAGTTCAGATGAAATTGGCTCTGCCGAGACCGTCGCAAGCGCGCTAGAATTATGCAACGCCTTCCGGATTCGCACACATCCCTGTTATAGCGGCCGGGAAGAGCGATATTTTGAGTCGTGTCAGAGCAGTGCAGCTGAAATTGGCTCTCCCGAGACCGTCGGAAGCGCGCTAGAATTATGCAACGCCTTCCAGATTCGTACACATGCCGGCTATAGCGGCCGGGAAGAGCGATAGCTGAGTCGTGTCTGAGCAGTGCAGCTGAAATTGGCTCTCCCGAGACCGTCGGAAGCGCGCTAGAATTATGCATCGCCTGCCGTATTCGTATACAAGCCGGCTATAGCGGCCGGGAGGAGCGATAGTTTGAGTCGTGTCAGAGCAGTGCAGCTGAAATTGGCTCTCCCGAGACCGTAGGAAGCGCGCTAGAATTATGCAACGCCTGCCGTATTCGTAAACATGCCGGCTATAGCGGCCGGGAAGAGCGATAGCTGAGTCGTGTCTGAGCAGCTCAGCTGAAATTGGCTCTCCCGAGACCGTCGGAAGCGCGCTAGAATTATGCATCGCCTGCCGTATTCGTACACAAGCCGGCTATAGCGGCCGGGAGGAGCGATAGTTTGAGTCGTGTCAGAGCAGTGCAGCTGAAATTGGCTCTCCCGAGACCGTCGGAAGCGCGCTAGAATTATGCAACGCCTGCCGTATTCGTAAACATGCCGGCTATAGCGGCCGAGAAGAGCGACAGTTTTAGTCGTGTCGGAGCAGTGCAGCTGAAATTTGCTCTCCCGAGACCGTCGGAAGCGCGCTAGAATTATGCAACGCCTGCCGTATTCGTACACATGCCTTCTGTAGCGGCCGGGAAGAGCGATAGTTTGAGTCGTGTAAGAGCAGTTCAGCTGAAGTTGGCTCTCCCAAGACCGTGGGAAGCGCCCTAGAATTATGCAACGCCTTCCGGATTCGTACGCATGCCGGCTATAGCGGCCGGGAAGAGCGATAGTTTGAGTCGTGTCAGAGCAGTGCAGCTGAAATTGGCTCTCCCGAGACCGTCGGAAGCGCGCTAGAATTATGCAACGCCTTCCGGATTCGTACACATGCCGGCTATAGCAGCCGGGAAGAGCGATAGTTTGAGTCGTGTCAGAGCAGTGCAGCTGAAATTGGCTCTCACGAGACCGTCGGAAGCGCGCTAGAATTATGCAACGCCTGCCGTATACGTACACTTGCCGGCTATAGCGGCCTGGAAGAGCGATAGTTTTAGTCGTATCAGAGCAGTTCAGCTGAAATTGGCTCTCCCGAGACCGTCGGAAGCGCGCTAGAATTATGCATCGCCTGCCGTATTCGTACACAAGCCGGCTATAGCGGCCGGGAGGAGCGATAGTTTGAGTCGTGTCAGAGCAGTGCAGCTGAAATTGGCTCTCCCGAGACCGTCGGAAGCGCGCTAGAATTATGCAACGCCTGCCGTATTCGTAAACATGCCGGCTATAGCGGCCGAGAAGAGCGATAGTTTTAGTCGTGTCGGAGCAGTGCAGCTGAAATTTGCTCTCCCGAGACCGTCGGAAGCGCGCTAGAATTATGCAACGCCTGCCGTATTCGTACACATGCCTTCTCTAGCGGCCGGGAAGAGCGATAGTTTGAGTCGTGTAAGAGCAGTTCAGCTGAAGTTGGCTCTCCCAAGACCGTGGGAAGCGCGCTAGAATTATGCAACGCCTTCCGCATTCGTACGCATGCCTACTATAGCGGCCGGGAAGAGCGACAGTTCTAGTCATGTCAGAGCAGTGCAGCTGAAATTGGCTCTCCCGGGACCGTCGAAAGCGCGCTAGAATTATGCAACGCCTGCCGTATTCGTACACATTCCGGCTATAGCGGCCGGGAAGAGCGATAGTTTGAGTCGTGTCAGAGCAGTTTAGCTGAAATCGGCTCTGCCGAGACCGTCGGAAGCGCGCTAGAATTATGCAACGCCTTCCGGATTCGTACGCATGCCGGCTATAGCGGCCGGGAAGAGCGATAGTTTGAGTCGTGTCAGAGCAGTGCAGCTGAAATTGGCTCTCCCGAGACCGTCGGAAGCGCGCTAGAATTATGCAACGCCTTCCGGATTCGTACACATGCCGGCTATAGCAGCCGGGAAGAGCGATAGTTTGAGTCGTGTCAGAGCAGTGCAGCTGAAATTGGCTCTCACGAGACCGTCGGAAGCGCGCTAGAATTATGCAACGCCTGCCGTATTCGTACACTTGCCGGCTATAGCGGCCTGGAAGAGCGATAGTTTGAGTCGTATCAGAGCAGTTCAGCTGAAATTGGCTCTCCCGAGACCGTCGGAAGCGCGCTAGAATTATGCAACGCCTTCCGGATTCGTACACATGCCGGTTATAGCAGCCGGGAAGAGCGATAGTTTGAGTTGTGTCAGAGCAGTGCAGCTGAAATTGGCTCTCACGAGACCGTCGGAAGCGCGCTAGAATTGTGCGACGCCTTCCAGATTCATACACATGCCGGCTATAGCAGCCGGGAAGAGCGACAGTTTGAGTCGTGTCAGAGCAGTGTAGCTGAAATTGGAGACCGTCGGAAGCGCGCTAGAATTATGCAACGCCTGCCGTATTCGTACACATGCCGGCTATAGCGGCCGGGAAGAGCGATAGTTTGAGTCGTGTCAGAGCAGTGCAGCGAAAATTGGCTCTCCTGAGACCGTCGGAAGCGCGCTAGAATTATGCAACACCTGCTGTATTAGTACACATGCCGGCTGTAGCGGCCGGGAAGAGCGATAGTTTGAGTCGTGTCAGAACAGTTCAGCTGAAATTGGCTCTCCCGAGACCGTCGGAAGCGCGCTATAATTATGCAACGCCTTCCGGATTCATACGCATGCCGGCTATAGTGGCCGGGAAGAGCGATAGTTCGACTCGTATCAGAGCAGTCCAGCTGAAATTGGCTCTCCCGAGACCGTCGGAAGCGCGCTAGAATTATGCAACGCCTTCCGCATTCGTACGCATGCCGGCTATAGCGGCCCGGAAGAGCGACAGTTCTAGTCATGTCAGAGCAGTGCAGCTGAAATTGGCTCTCCCGGGACCGTCGGAAGCGCGCTAAAATTATGCAACGCCTGCCGTATTCGTACACATTCCGGCTATAGCGGCCGGGAAGATAGATAGTTTGAGTCGTGTCAGAGCAGTGCAGCTGAAATTGGCTCTCCCGAGACCGCCAGAAGCGCGCTATAATTATGCAACGCCTGCCGTATTCGTACACATGCCGGCTATAGCGGCCGGGAAGAGCGATAGTTTGAGTCGTGTCAGAGCAGTTCAGCTGAAATTGGCTCTGCCGAGACCGTCGGAAGCGCGCTAGAATTATGCAACGCCTTCCGGATTCGTACGCATGCCGGCTATAGCGGCCGGGAAGAGCGATAGTTTGAGTCGTGTCAGAGCAGTGCAGCTGAAATTGGCTCTCCCGAGACCGTCTGAAGCGCGCTAGAATTATGCAACGCCTTCCAGATTCGTACGCAAGCCGGCTATAGCGGCCGGGAAGAGCGATAGTGTGCTTCGTGTCAGAGCAGCGCAGCTGAAATTGGCTCTCCTGAGACCGTCGGAAGCGCGCTAGAATTATGCAACGCCTGCCGGATTCGTACGCATGCCGGCTATAGCGGCCGGGAAGAGCGATAGTGTGCTTCGAGTCAGAGCAGTGCAGCTGAAATTGGCTCTCACGAGACTGTCGGAAGCGCGCTAGAATTGTGCGACGCCTTCCAGATTCATACACATGCCGGCTATAGCAGCCGGGAAGAGCGACAGTTTGAGTCGTGTCAGAGCAGTGTAGCTGAAATTGGCTCTCTAGAGACCGTCGGAAGCGCGCTAGAATTATGCAACGCCTGCCGTATTCGTACACATGCCGCCTATAGCGGCCGGGAAGAGCGATAGTTTGAGTCGTGTCAGAGCAGTGCAGCTGAAATTGGCTCTCCCGAGACCGTCGGAAGCGCGCTAGAATTATGCAACGCCTTCCGGATTCATACGCATGCCGGCTATAGTGGCCGTGAAGAGCGATAGTTCGACTCGTATCAGAGCAGTGCAGCTGAAATTGGCTCTCCCGAGACCGTCGGAAGCGCGCTAGAATTATGCAACGCCTTCCGCATTCGTACGCATGCCGGCTATAGCGGCCCGGAAGAGCGACAGTTCTAGTCATGTCAGAGCAGTGCAGCTGAAATTGGCTCTCCCGGGACCGTCGGAAGCGCGCTAGAATTATGCAACGCCTGCCGTATTCGTACACATGCCGCCTATAGCGGCCGGGAAGAGCGATAGTTTGAGTCGTGTCAGAGCAGTGCAGCTGAAATTGGCTCTCCCGAGACCGTCCGAAGCGCGCTAGAATTATGCAACGCCTGCCGTATTCGTACACATTCCGGCTATAGCGGCCGGGAAGATAGATAGTTTGAGTCGTGTCAGAGCAGTGCAGCTGAAATTGGCTCTCCCGAGACCGCGAGAAGCGCGCTATAATTATGCAACGCCTGCCGTATTCGTACACATGCGGCTATAGCGGCCGGGAAGAGCGATAGTTTGAGTCGTGTCAGAGCAGTTCAGCTGAAATTGGCTCTGCCGAGACCGTCGGAAGCGCGCTAGAATTATGCAACGCCTTCCGGATTCGTACGCATGCCGGCTATAGCGGCCGGGAAGAGCGATAGTTTGAGTCGTGTCAGAGCAGTGCAGCTGAAATTGGCTCTCCCGAGACCGTCGGAAGCGCGCTAGAATTATGCAACGCCTTCTGGATTCGTACACATGCCGGCTATAGCAGCCGGGAAGAGCGATAGTTTGATTCGTGTCAGAGCAGTGCAGCTGAAATTGGCTCTCCCGAGACCGTCTGAAGCGCGCTAGAATTATGCAACGCCTTCCAGATTCGTACACATGCCGGCTATAGCGGCCGGGAAGAGCGATAGCTGAGTCGTGTCAGTGCAGTGCAGCTGAAATTGGCTCTCCCGAGACCGTCGGAAGCGCGCTAGAATTATGCAACGCCTGCCGTATTCGTACACATGCCGCCTATAGCGGCCGGGAAGAGCGATAGTTTGAGTCGTGTCAGAGCAGTGCAGCTGAAATTGGCTCTCCCGAGACCGTCGGAAGCGCGCTAGAATTATGCAACGCCTTCCGGATTCGTACACATGCCGGCTATAGTGGCCGGGAAGAGCGATAGTTCGACTCGTATCAGAGCAGTGCAGCTGAAATTGGCTCTCCCGAGACCGTCGGAAGCGCGCTAGAATTATGCAACGCCTTCCGCATTCGTACGCATGCCGGCTATAGCGGCCCGGAAGAGCGACAGTTCTAGTCATGTCAGAGCAGTGCAGCTGAAATTGGCTCTCCCGGGACCGTCGGAAGCGCGCTAGAATTATGCAACGCCTGCCGTATTCGTACACATGCCGCCTATAGCGGCCGGGAAGAGCGATAGTTTGAGTCGTGTCAGAGCAGTGCAGCTGAAATTGGCTCTCCCGAGACCGTCGGAAGCGCGCTAGAATTATGCAACGCCTGCCGTATTCGTACACATTCCGGCTATAGCGGCCGGGAAGAGCGATAGTTTGAGTCGTGTCAGAGCAGTTCAGCTGAAATTGGCTCTGCCGAGACCGTCGGAAGCGCGCTAGAATTATGCAACGCCTTCCGCATTCGTACGCATGCCGGCTATAGCGGCCCGGAAGAGCGACAGTTCTAGTCATGTCAGAGCAGTGCAGCTGAAATTGGCTCTCCCGGGACCGTCGGAAGCGCGCTAGAATTATGCAACGCCTGCCGTATTCGTACACATGCCGCCTATAGCGGCCGGGAAGAGCGATAGTTTGAGTCGTGTCAGAGCAGTGCAGCTGAAATTGGCTCTCCCGAGACCGTCGGAAGCGCGCTAGAATTATGCAACGCCTGCCGTATTCGTACACATTCCGGCTATAGCGGCCGGGAAGATAGATAGTTTGAGTCGTGTCAGAGCAGTGCAGCTGAAATTGGCTCTCCCGAGACCGCGAGAAGCGCGCTATAATTATGCAACGCCTGCCGTATTCGTACACATGCGGCTATAGCGGCCGGGAAGAGCGATAGTTTGAGTCGTGTCAGAGCAGTTCAGCTGAAATTGGCTCTGCCGAGACCGTCGGAAGCGCGCTAGAATTATGCAACGCCTTCCGGATTCGTACGCATGCCGGCTATAGCGGCCGGGAAGAGCGATAGTTTGAGTCGTGTCACAGCAGTGCAGCTGAAATTGGCTCTCCCGAGACCGTCGGAAGCGCGCTAGAATTATGCAACGCCTTCTGGATTCGTACACATGCCGGCTATAGCAGCCGGGAAGAGCGATAGTTTGATTCGTGTCAGAGCAGTGCAGCTGAAATTGGCTCTCCCGAGACCGTCTGAAGCGCGCTAGAATTATGCAACGCCTTCCAGATTCGTACACATGCCGGCTATAGCGGCCGGGAAGAGCGATAGCTGAGTCGTGTCAGTGCAGTGCAGCTGAAATTGGCTCTCCCGAGACCGTCGGAAGCGCGCTAGAATTATGCAACGCCTGCCGTATTCGTACACATGCCGCCTATAGCGGCCGGGAAGAGCGATAGTTTGAGTCGTGTCAGAGCAGTGCAGCTGAAATTGGCTCTCCCGAGACCGTCGGAAGCGCGCTAGAATTATGCAACGCCTTCCGGATTCGTACACATGCCGGCTATAGTGGCCGGGAAGAGCGATAGTTCGACTCGTATCAGAGCAGTGCAGCTGAAATTGGCTCTCCCGAGACCGTCGGAAGCGCGCTAGAATTATGCAACGCCTTCCGCATTCGTACGCATGCCGGCTATAGCGGCCCGGAAGAGCGACAGTTCTAGTCATGTCAGAGCAGTGCAGCTGAAATTGGCTCTCCCGGGACCGTCGGAAGCGCGCTAGAATTATGCAACGCCTGCCGTATTCGTACACATGCCGCCTATAGCGGCCGGGAAGAGCGATAGTTTGAGTCGTGTCAGAGCAGTGCAGCTGAAATTGGCTCTCCCGAGACCGTCGGAAGCGCGCTAGAATTATGCAACGCCTGCCGTATTCGTACACATTCCGGCTATAGCGGCCGGGAAGAGCGATAGTTTGAGTCGTGTCAGAGCAGTTCAGCTGAAATTGGCTCTGCCGAGACCGTCGGAAGCGCGCTAGAATTATGCAACGCCTTCCGGATTCGTACGCATGCCGGCTATAGCGGCCGGGAAGAGCGATAGTTTGAGTCGTGTCAGAGCAGTGCAGCTGAAATTGGCTCTCCCGAGACCGTCGGAAGCGCGCTAGAATTATGCAACGCCTTCTGGATTCGTACACATGCCGGCTATAGCAGCCGGGAAGAGCGATAGTTTGATTCGTGTCAGAGCAGTGCAGCTGAAATTGGCTCTCCCGAGACCGTCTGAAGCGCGCTAGAATTATGCAACGCCTTCCAGATTCGTACACATGCCGGCTATAGCGGCCGGGAAGAGCGATAGCTGAGTCGTGTCAGTGCAGTGCAGCTGAAATTGGCTCTCCCGAGACCGTCGGAAGCGCGCTAGATTTATGCAACGCCTGCCGTATTCGTAAACATGCCAGCTATAGCGGCCGAGAAGAGCGATAGTCTGAGTCGTGTCAGAGCAGTGCAGCTGAAATTTGCTCTCCCGAGACCGTCGGAAGCGCGCTAGAATCATGCAACGCCTGCCGTATTCGTACACATGCCGGCTGTAGCGGCCGGGAAGAGCGATAGTTTGAGTCGTGTCAGAGCAGTTCAGCTGAAATTGGCTCTCCCGAGACCGTGGGAAGCGCGCTAGAATTATGCAACGCCTTCCGCATTCGTACGCATGCCGGCTATAGCGGCCGGGAAGAGCGACAGTTCTAGTCATGTCAGAGCAGTGCAGCTGAAATTGGCTCTCCCGGGACCGTTGGAAGCGCGCTAGAATTATGCAACGCCTGCCGTATTCGTACAGATTCCGCCTATAGCGGCCGGGAAGAGCGATAGTTTGAGTCGTGTCAGAGCAGTGCAGCTGAAATTGGCTCTCCCGCGACCATCGGAAGCGCGCTAGAATTATGCAACGCCTGCCGTATTCGTACACATTCCGGCTATAGCGGCCGGGAAGATAGATAGTTTAAGTCGTGTCAGAGCAGTGCAGCTGAAATTGGCTCTCCCGAGACCGTCAGAAGCGCGCTATATTTATGCAACGCCTGCCGTATTCGTACACATGCCGGCTATAGCGGCCGGGAAGAGCGATAGTTTGAGTCGTGTCAGAGCAGCTCAGCTGAAATTGGATCTGCCGAGACCGTCGGAAGCGCGCTAGAATTATGCAACGCCTTCCGGATTAGTACGCATGCCGGCTATAGCGGCCGGGAAGAGCGATAGTTTGAGTCGTGTCAGAGCAGTGTCGCTGAAATTGGCTCTCTAGAGACCGTCGGAAGCGCGCTAGAATTATGCAACGCCTGCCGTATTCGTACACATGCCGGCTATAGCGGCCGGGAAGAGCGATAGTTTGAGTCGTGTCAGAGCAGTGCAGCTGAAATTGGCTCTCCCGAGACCGTCGGAAGCGCGCTAGAATTATGCAACGCCTGCCGTATTCGTACACATGTCGGCTATAGCGGCCGGGAAGAGCGGTAGTTTGAGTCGTGTCAGAGCAGTGCAGCTGAAATTGGCTCTCCCGAGACCGTCGGAAGCGCGCTAGAATTATGCAACGCCTTCTGGATTCGTACACATGCCGGCTATAGGGGCCGGGAAGAGCGATAGTTTGATTCGTGTCAGAGCAGTGCCGCTGAAATTTGCTCTCCCGAGACCGTCGGAAGCGCGCTAGAATTATGCAATGCCTTCCGTATTCGTACACATGCCGGCTATAGCGGCCGGGAAGAGCGATAGTTTGAGTCGTGTCAGAGCAGTTCAGCTGAAATTGGCTCTCCCGAGACCGTGGGAAGCGCGCTAGAATTATGCAACGCCTTCCGCATTCGTACGCATGCCGGCTATAGCGGCCGGGAAGAGCGACAGTTCTAGACATGTCAGAGCAGTGCAGCTGAAATTGGCTCTCCCGGGACCGTTGGAAGCGCGCTAGAATTATGCAACGCCTGCCGTATTCGTACAGATTCCGCCTATAGCGGCCGGGAAGAGCGATAGTTTGAGTCGTGTCAGAGCAGTGCAGCTGAAATTGGCTCTCCCGGGACCGTCGGAAGCGCGCTAGAATTATGCAACGCCTGCCGTATTCGTACACATTCCGGCTATAGCGGCCGGGAAGATAGATAGTTTAAGTCGTGTCAGAGCAGTGCAGCTGAAATTGGCTCTCCCGAGACCGTCAGAAGCGCGCTATAATTATGCAACGCCTGCCGTATTCGTACACATGCCGGCTATAGCGGCCGGGAAGAGCGATAGTTTGAGTCGTGTCAGAGCAGCTCAGCTGAAATTGGCTCTCCCGAGACCGTCGGAAGCGCGCTAGAATTATGCAACGCCTTCCAGTTTCGTACACATGCCGGCTATAGCGGCCGGGAAGAGCGATAGCTGAGTCGTGTCTGAGCAGTGCAGCTGAAATTGGCTCTCCCGAGACCGTCGGAAGCGCGCTAGAATTATGCATCGCCTGCCGTATTCGTACACAAGCCGGCTATAGCGGCCGGGAGGAGCGATAGTTTGAGTCGTGTCAGAGCAGTGCAGCTGAAATTGGCTCTCCCGAGACCGTCGGAAGCGCGCTAGAATTATGCAACGCCTGCCGTATTCGTAAACATGCCGGCTATAGCGGCCGAGAAGAGCGATAGTTTTAGTCGTGTCGGAGCAGTGCAGCTGAAATTTGCTCTCCCGAGACCGTCGGAAGCGCGCTAGAATTATGCAACGCCTGCCGTATTCGTACACATGCCTTCTGTAGCGGCCGGGAAGAGCGATAGTTTGAGTCGTGTAAGAGCAGTTCAGCTGAAGTTGGCTCTCCCAAGACCGTGGGAAGCGCGCTAGAATTATGCAACGCCTTCCGCATTTGTACGCATGCCTACTATAGCGGCCGGGAAGAGCGACAGTTCTAGTCATGTCAGAGCAGTGCAGCTGAAATTGGCTCTCCCGGGACCGTCGAAAGCGCGCTAAAATTATGCAACGCCTGCCGTATTCGTACACATTCCGGCTATAGCGGCCGGGAAGAGCGATAGTTTGAGTCGTGTCAGAGCAGTTTAGCTGAAATTAGCTCTGCCGAGACCGTCGGAAGCGCGCTAGAATTATGCAACGCCTTCCGGATTCGTACGCATGCCGGCTATAGCGGCCGGGAAGAGCGATAGTTTGAGTCGTGTCAGAGCAGTGCAGCTGAAATTGGCTCTCCCGAGACCGTCGGAAGCGCGCTAGAATTATGCAACGCCTTCCGGATTCGTACACATGCCGGCTATAGCAGCCGGGAAGAGCGATAGTTTGAGTCGTGTCAGAGCAGTGCAGCTGAAATTGGCTCTCACGAGACCGTCGGAAGCGCGCTAGAATTATGCAACGCCTGCCGTATTCGTACACTTGCCGGCTATAGCGGCCTGGAAGAGCGATAGTTTGAGTCGTATCAGAGCAGTTCAGCTGAAATTGGCTCTCCCGAGACCGTCGGAAGCGCGCTAGAATTATGCAACGCCTTCCGGATTCGTACACATGCCGGTTATAGCAGCCGGGAAGAGCGATAGTTTGAGTTGTGTCAGAGCAGTGCAGCTGAAATTGGCTCTCACGAGACCGTCGGAAGCGCGCTAGAATTGTGCGACGCCTTCCAGATTCATACACATGCCGGCTATAGCAGCCGGGAAGAGCGACAGTCTGAGTCGTGTCAGAGCAGTGTAGCTGAAATTGGAGACCGTCGGAAGCGCGCTAGAATTATGCAACGCCTGCCGTATTCGTACACATGCCGGCTATAGCGGCCGGGAAGAGCGATAGTTTGAGTCGTGTCAGAGCAGTGCAGCGAAAATTGGCTCTCCTGAGACCGTCGGAAGCGCGCTAGAATTATGCAACACCTGCTGTATTAGTACACATGCCGGCTGTAGCGGCCGGGAAGAGCGATAGTTTGAGTCGTGTCAGAACAGTTCAGCTGAAATTGGCTCTCCCGAGACCGTCGGAAGCGCGCTATAATTATGCAACGCCTTCCGGATTCATACGCATGCCGGCTATAGTGGCCGGGAAGAGCGATAGTTCGACTCGTATCAGAGCAGTCCAGCTGAAATTGGCTCTCCCGAGACCGTCGGAAGCGCGCTAGAATTATGCAACGCCTTCCGCATTCGTACGCATGCCGGCTATACCGGCCCGGAAGAGCGACAGTTCTAGTCATGTCAGAGCAGTGCAGCTGAAATTGGCTCTCCCGGGACCGTCGGAAGCGCGCTAAAATTATGCAACGCCTGCCGTATTCGTACACATGCCGGCTATAGCGGCCGGGAAGAGCGATAGTTTGAGTCGTGTCAGAGCAGTGCAGCTGAAATTGGCTCTCCCGAGACCGTCGGAAGCGCGCTAGAATTATGCAACGCCTTCTGGATTCGTACACATGCCGGCTATAGCAGCCGGGAAGAGCGATAGTTTGATTCGTGTCAGAGCAGTGCAGCTGAAATTGGCTCTCCCGAGACCGTCTGAAGCGCGCTAGAATTATGCAACGCCTTCCAGATTCGTACGCATGCCGGCTATAGCGGCCGGGAAGAGCGATAGTGTGCTTCGTGTCAGAGCAGCGCAGCTGAAATTGGCTCTCCTGAGACCGTCGGAAGCGCGCTAGAATTATGCAACGGCTGCCGGATTCGTACGCATGCCGGCTATAGCGGCCGGGAAGAGCGATAGTGTGCTTCGTGTCAGAGCAGTGCAGCTGAAATTGGCTCTCACGAGACCGTCGGAAGCGCGCTAGAATTGTGCGACGCCTTCCAGATTCATACACATGCCGGCTATAGCAGCCGGGAAGAGCGACAGTTTGAGTCGTGTCAGAGCAGTGTAGCTGAAATTGGCTCTCTAGAGACCGTCGGAAGCGCGCTAGAATTATGCAACGCCTGCCGTATTCGTACACATGCCGGCTATAGCGGCCGGGAAGAGCGATAGTTTGAGTCGTGTCAGAGCAGTGCAGCGAAAATTGGCTCTCCTGAGACCGTCGGAAGCGCGTTAGAATTATGCAACACCTGCTGTATTAGTACACATGCCGGCTGTAGCGGCCGGGAAGAGCGATAGTTTGAGTCGTGTCAGAACAGTTCAGCTGAAATTGGCTCTCCCGAGACCGTCGGAAGCGCGCTATAATTATGCAACGCCTTCCGGATTCATACGCATGCCGGCTATAGTGGCCGGGAAGAGCGATAGTTCGACTCGTATCAGAGCAGTGCAGCTGAAATTGGCTCTCCCGAGACCGTCGGAAGCGCGCTAGAATTATGCAACGCCTTCCGCATTCGTACGCATGCCGGCTATAGCGGCCCGGAAGAGCGACAGTTCTAGTCATGTCAGAGCAGTGCAGCTGAAATTGGCTCTCCCGGGACCGTCGGAAGCGCGCTAGAATTATGCAACGCCTGCCGTATTCGTACACATGCCGCCTATAGCGGCCGGGAAGAGCGATAGTTTGAGTCGTGTCAGAGCAGTGCAGCTGAAATTGGCTCTCCCGAGACCGTCGGAAGCGCGCTAGAATTATGCAACGCCTTCCGGATTCATACGCATGCCGGCTATAGTGGCCGGGAAGAGCGATAGTTCGACTCGTATCAGAGCAGTGCAGCTGAAATTGGCTCTCCCGAGACCGTCGGAAGCGCGCTAGAATTATGCAACGCCTTCCGCATTCGTACGCATGCCGGCTATAGCGGCCCGGAAGAGCGACAGTTCTAGTCATGTCAGAGCAGTGCAGCTGAAATTGGCTCTCCCGGGACCGTCGGAAGCGCGCTAGAATTATGCAACGCCTGCCGTATTCGTACACATGCCGCCTATAGCGGCCGGGAAGAGCGATAGTTTGAGTCGTGTCAGAGCAGTGCAGCTGAAATTGGCTCTCCCGAGACCGTCGGAAGCGCGCTAGAATTATGCAACGCCTGCCGTATTCGTACACATTCCGGCTATAGCGGCCGGGAAGATAGATAGTTTGAGTCGTGTCAGAGCAGTGCAGCTGAAATTGGCTCTCCCGAGACCGCGAGAAGCGCGCTATAATTATGCAACGCCTGCCGTATTCGTACACATGCGGCTATAGCGGCCGGGAAGAGCGATAGTTTGAGTCGTGTCAGAGCAGTTCAGCTGAAATTGGCTCTGCCGAGACCGTCGGAAGCGCGCTAGAATTATGCAACGCCTTCCGGATTCGTACGCATGCCGGCTATAGCGGCCGGGAAGAGCGATAGTTTGAGTCGTGTCAGAGCAGTGCAGCTGAAATTGGCTCTCCCGAGACCGTCGGAAGCGCGCTAGAATTATGCAACGCCTTCTGGATTCGTACACTTGCCGGCTATAGCAGCCGGGAAGAGCGATAGTTTGATTCGTGTCAGAGCAGTGCAGCTGAAATTGGCTCTCCCGAGACCGTCTGAAGCGCGCTAGAATTATGCAACGCCTTCCAGATTCGTACACATGCCGGCTATAGCGGCCGGGAAGAGCGATAGCTGAGTCGTGTCAGTGCAGTGCAGCTGAAATTGGCTCTCCCGAGACCGTCGGAAGCGCGCTAGATTTATGCAACGCCTGCCGTATTCGTAAACATGCCAGCTATAGCGGCCGAGAAGAGCGATAGTCTGAGTCGTGTCAGAGCAGTGCAGCTGAAATTTGCTCTCCCGAGACCGTCGGAAGCGCGCTAGAATCATGCAACGCCTGCCGTATTCGTACACATGCCGGCTGTAGCGGCCGGGAAGAGCGATAGTTTGAGTCGTGTCAGAGCAGTTCAGCTGAAATTGGCTCTCCCGAGACCGTGGGAAGCGCGCTAGAATTATGCAACGCCTTCCGCATTCGTACGCATGCCGGCTATAGCGGCCGGGAAGAGCGACAGTTCTAGTCATGTCAGAGCAGTGCAGCTGAAATTGGCTCTCCTGGGACCGTTGGAAGCGCGCTAGAATTATGCAACGCCTGCCGTATTCGTACAGATTCCGCCTATAGCGGCCGGGAAGAGCGATAGTTTGAGTCGTGTCAGAGCAGTGCAGCTGAAATTGGCTCTCCCGGGACCATCGGAAGCGCGCTAGAATTATGCAACGCCTGCCGTATTCGTACACATTCCGGCTATAGCGGCCGGGAAGATAGATAGTTTAAGTCGTGTCAGAGCAGTGCAGCTGAAATTGGCTCTCCCGAGACCGTCAGAAGCGCGCTATAATTATGCAACGCCTGCCGTATTCGTACACATGCCGGCTATAGCGGCCGGGAAGAGCGATAGTTTGAGTCGTGTCAGAGCAGCTCAGCTGAAATTGGATCTGCCGAGACCGTCGGAAGCGCGCTAGAATTATGCAACGCCTTCCGGATTAGTACGCATGCCGGCTATAGCGGCCGGGAAGAGCGATAGTTTGAGTCGTGTCAGAGCAGTGCAGCTGAAATTGGCTCTCCCGAGACCGTCGGAAGCGCGCTAGAATTATGCAACGCCTTCTGGATTCGTACACATGCCGGCTATAGCAGCCGGGAAGAGCGATAGTGTGCTTCGTGTCAGAGCAGTGCAGCTGAAATTGGCTCTCACGAGACCGTCGGAAGCGCGCTAGAATTGTGCGACGCCTTCCAGATTCATACACATGCCGGCTATAGCAGCCGGGAAGAGCGACAGTTTGAGTCGTGTCAGAGCAGTGTAGCTGAAATTGGCTCTCTAGAGACCGTCGGAAGCGCGCTAGAATTATGCAACGCCTGCCGTATTCGTACACATGCCGGCTATAGCGGCCGGGAAGAGCGATAGTTTGAGTCGTGCCAGAGCAGTGCAGCGAAAATTGGCTCTCCTGAGACCGTCGGAAGCGCGTTAGAATTATGCAACACCTGCTGTATTAGTACACATGCCGGCTGTAGCGGCCGGGAAGAGCGATAGTTTGAGTCGTGTCAGAACAGTTCAGCTGAAATTGGCTCTCCCGAGACCGTCGGAAGCGCGCTATAATTATGCAACGCCTTCCGGATTCATACGCATGCCGGCTATAGTGGCCGGGAAGAGCGATAGTTCGACTCGTATCAGAGCAGTGCAGCTGAAATTGGCTCTCCCGAGACCGTCGGAAGCGCGCTAGAATTATGCAACGCCTTCCGCATTCGTACGCATGCCGGCTATAGCGGCCCGGAAGAGCGACAGTTCTAGTCATGTCAGAGCAGTGCAGCTGAAATTGGCTCTCCCGGGACCGTCGGAAGCGCGCTAGAATTATGCAACGCCTGCCGTATTCGTACACATGCCGCCTATAGCGGCCGGGAAGAGCGATAGTTTGAGTCGTGTCAGAGCAGTGCAGCTGAAATTGGCTCTCCCGAGACCGTCGGAAGCGCGCTAGAATTATGCAACGCCTGCCGTATTCGTACACATTCCGGCTATAGCGGCCGGGAAGATAGATAGTTTGAGTCGTGTCAGAGCAGTGCAGCTGAAATTGGCTCTCCCGAGACCGCGAGAAGCGCGCTATAATTATGCAACGCCTGCCGTATTCGTACACATGCGGCTATAGCGGCCGGGAAGAGCGATAGTTTGAGTCGTGTCAGAGCAGTTCAGCTGAAATTGGCTCTGCCGAGACCGTCGGAAGCGCGCTAGAATTATGCAACGCCTTCCGGATTCGTACGCATGCCGGCTATAGCGGCCGGGAAGAGCGATAGTTTGAGTCGTGTCAGAGCAGTGCAGCTGAAATTGGCTCTCCCGAGACCGTCGGAAGCGCGCTAGAATTATGCAACGCCTTCTGGATTCGTACACTTGCCGGCTATAGCAGCCGGGAAGAGCGATAGTTTGATTCGTGTCAGAGCAGTGCAGCTGAAATTGGCTCTCCCGAGACCGTCTGAAGCGCGCTAGAATTATGCAACGCCTTCCAGATTCGTACACATGCCGGCTATAGCGGCCGGGAAGAGCGATAGCTGAGTCGTGTCAGTGCAGTGCAGCTGAAATTGGCTCTCCCGAGACCGTCGGAAGCGCGCTAGATTTATGCAACGCCTGCCGTATTCGTAAACATGCCAGCTATAGCGGCCGAGAAGAGCGATAGTCTGAGTCGTGTCAGAGCAGTGCAGCTGAAATTTGCTCTCCCGAGACCGTCGGAAGCGCGCTAGAATCATGCAACGCCTGCCGTATTCGTACACATGCCGGCTGTAGCGGCCGGGAAGAGCGATAGTTTGAGTCGTGTCAGAGCAGTTCAGCTGAAATTGGCTCTCCCGAGACCGTGGGAAGCGCGCTAGAATTATGCAACGCCTTCCGCATTCGTACGCATGCCGGCTATAGCGGCCGGGAAGAGCGACAGTTCTAGTCATGTCAGAGCAGTGCAGCTGAAATTGGCTCTCCTGGGACCGTTGGAAGCGCGCTAGAATTATGCAACGCCTGCCGTATTCGTACAGATTCCGCCTATAGCGGCCGGGAAGAGCGATAGTTTGAGTCGTGTCAGAGCAGTGCAGCAGAAATTGGCTCTCCCGGGACCATCGGAAGCGCGCTAGAATTATGCAACGCCTGCCGTATTCGTACACATTCCGGCTATAGCGGCCGGGAAGATAGATAGTTTAAGTCGTGTCAGAGCAGTGCAGCTGAAATTGGCTCTCCCGAGACCGTCAGAAGCGCGCTATAATTATGCAACGCCTGCCGTATTCGTACACATGCCGGCTATAGCGGCCGGGAAGAGCGATAGTTTGAGTCGTGTCAGAGCAGCTCAGCTGAAATTGGATCTGCCGAGACCGTCGGAAGCGCGCTAGAATTATGCAACGCCTTCCGGATTAGTACGCATGCCGGCTATAGCGGCCGGGAAGAGCGATAGTTTGAGTCGTGTCAGAGCAGTGCAGCTGAAATTGGCTCTCCCGAGACCGTCGGAAGCGTGCTAGAATTATGCAACGCCTTCTGGATTCGTACACATGCCGGCTATAGCAGCCGGGAAGAGCGATAGTTTGAGTCGTGTCAGAGCAGTGCAGCTGAAATTGGCTCTCCGGAGACCATCGGAAGCGCGCTAGAATTGTGCAACGCCTTCCAGATTCATACACATGCCGGCTATAGCGGCCGGGAAGAGCGACAGTTTGAGTCGTGTTAGAGCAGTGTAGCTGAAATTGGCTCTCTAGAGACCGTCGGAAGCGCGCTAGAATTATGCAACGCCTGCCGTATCCGCACACATGCCGGCTATAGCGGCCGGGAAGAGCGATAGTTTGAGTAGTGTCAGAGCTGTGCAGCTGAAATTGGCTCTCCCGAGACCATCGGAAGCGCGCTAGAATTGTGCAACGCCTTCCAGATTCATACACATGCCGGCTATAGCGGCCGGGAAGAGCGACAGTTTGAGTCGTGTCAGAGCAGTGTAGCTGAATTTGGCTCTACCGAGACCGTCGGAAGCGCGCTAGAATTATGCAACGCCTTCCGGATTCGTACACATGCCGGCTATAGCGGACGGGAAGAGCGATAGTTTGAGTCGTGTCAGAGCAGTTCAGCTGAAATTGGCTCTCTCGAGGCCGTCGGAAGCGCGCTAGAATTATGCAACGCCTTCCGGAATCGTACACATGCCGGCTATAGCAGCCGGGAAGAGCGATAGTTTGATTCGTGTCAGAGCAGTGCAGCTGAAATTTGCTGTCCAGAGACCGGCGCAAGCGCTCTAGAATTATGCAACGGCTTCCGGATTCGTACACATCCCTGTTATAGCGGCCGGGAAGAGCGATATTTTGAGTCGTGTCAGAGCAGTGCAGCTGAAATTGGCTCTCCCGAGACCGTCGGAAGCGCGCTAGAATTATGCAACGCCTTCCAGATTCGTACACAAGCCGGCTATAGCGGCCGGGAAGAGCGATAGCTTAGTCGTGTCAGAGCAGTGCAGCTGAAATTGGCTCTCCCGAGACCGTCGGAAGCGCGCTAGAATTATGCAACGCCTTCTGGATTCGTACACATGCCGGCTATAGGGGCCGGGAAGAGCGATAGTTTGATTCGTGTCAGAGCAGTGCCGCTGAAATTTGCTCTCCCGAGACCGTCGGAAGCGCGCTAGAATTATGCAATGCCTTCCGTATTCGTACACATGCCGGCTATAGCGGCCGGGAAGAGCGATAGTTTGAGTCGTGTCAGAGCAGTTCAGCTGAAATTGGCTCTCCCGAGACCGTGGGAAGCGCGCTAGAATTATGCAACGCCTTCCGCATTCGTACGCATGCCGGCTATAGCGGCCGGGAAGAGCGACAGTTCTAGACATGTCAGAGCAGTGCAGCTGAAATTGGCTCTCCCGGGACCGTTGGAAGCGCGCTAGAATTATGCAACGCCTGCCGTATTCGTACAGATTCCGCCTATAGCGGCCGGGAAGAGCGATAGTTTGAGTCGTGTCAGAGCAGTGCAGCTGAAATTGGCTCTCCCGAGACCGTCGGAAGCGCGCTAGAATTATGCAACGCCTGCCGTATTCGTACACATGTCGGCTATAGCGGCCGGGAAGAGCGGTAGTTTGAGTCGTGTCAGAGCAGTGCAGCTGAAATTGGCTCTCCCGAGACCGTCGGAAGCGCGCTAGAATTATGCAACGCCTTCTGGATTCGTACACATGCCGGCTATAGGGGCCGGGAAGAGCGATAGTTTGATTCGTGTCAGAGCAGTGCCGCTGAAATTTGCTCTCCCGAGACCGTCGGAAGCGCGCTAGAATTATGCAATGCCTTCCGTATTCGTACACATGCCGGCTATAGCGGCCGGGAAGAGCGATAGTTTGAGTCGTGTCAGAGCAGTTCAGCTGAAATTGGCTCTCCCGAGACCGTGGGAAGCGCGCTAGAATTATGCAACGCCTTCCGCATTCGTACGCATGCCGGCTATAGCGGCCGGGAAGAGCGACAGTTCTAGACATGTCAGAGCAGTGCAGCTGAAATTGGCTCTCCCGGGACCGTTGGAAGCGCGCTAGAATTATGCAACGCCTGCCGTATTCGTACAGATTCCGCCTATAGCGGCCGGGAAGAGCGATAGTTTGAGTCGTGTCAGAGCAGTGCAGCTGAAATTGGCTCTCCCGGGACCGTCGGAAGCGCGCTAGAATTATGCAACGCCTGCCGTATTCGTACACATTCCGGCTATAGCGGCCGGGAAGATAGATAGTTTAAGTCGTGTCAGAGCAGTGCAGCTGAAATTGGCTCTCCCGAGACCGTCAGAAGCGCGCTATAATTATGCAACGCCTGCCGTATTCGTACACATGCCGGCTATAGCGGCCGGGAAGAGCGATAGTTTGAGTCGTGTCAGAGCAGCTCAGCTGAAATTGGCTCTCCCGAGACCGTCGGAAGCGCGCTAGAATTATGCAACGCCTTCCAGTTTCGTACACATGCCGGCTATAGCGGCCGGGAAGAGCGATAGCTGAGTCGTGTCTGAGCAGTGCAGCTGAAATTGGCTCTCCCGAGACCGTCGGAAGCGCGCTAGAATTATGCATCGCCTGCCGTATTCGTACACAAGCCGGCTATAGCGGCCGGGAGGAGCGATAGTTTGAGTCGTGTCAGAGCAGTGCAGCTGAAATTGGCTCTCCCGAGACCGTCGGAAGCGCGCTAGAATTATGCAACGCCTGCCGTATTCGTAAACATGCCGGCTATAGCGGCCGAGAAGAGCGATAGTTTTAGTCGTGTCGGAGCAGTGCAGCTGAAATTTGCTCTCCCGAGACCGTCGGAAGCGCGCTAGAATTATGCAACGCCTGCCGTATTCGTACACATGCCTTCTGTAGCGGCCGGGAAGAGCGATAGTTTGAGTCGTGTAAGAGCAGTTCAGCTGAAGTTGGCTCTCCCAAGACCGTGGGAAGCGCGCTAGAATTATGCAACGCCTTCCGCATTCGTACGCATGCCGGTTATAGCAGCCGGGAAGAGCGATAGTTTGAGTTGTGTCAGAGCAGTGCAGCTGAAATTGGCTCTCACGAGACCGTCGGAAGCGCGCTAGAATTGTGCGACGCCTTCCAGATTCATACACATGCCGGCTATAGCAGCCGGGAAGAGCGACAGTCTGAGTCGTGTCAGAGCAGTGTAGCTGAAATTGGAGACCGTCGGAAGCGCGCTAGAATTATGCAACGCCTGCCGTATTCGTACACATGCCGGCTATAGCGGCCGGGAAGAGCGATAGTTTGAGTCGTGTCAGAGCAGTGCAGCGAAAATTGGCTCTCCTGAGACCGTCGGAAGCGCGCTAGAATTATGCAACACCTGCTGTATTAGTACACATGCCGGCTGTAGCGGCCGGGAAGAGCGATAGTTTGAGTCGTGTCAGAACAGTTCAGCTGAAATTGGCTCTCCCGAGACCGTCGGAAGCGCGCTATAATTATGCAACGCCTTCCGGATTCATACGCATGCCGGCTATAGTGGCCGGGAAGAGCGATAGTTCGACTCGTATCAGAGCAGTCCAGCTGAAATTGGCTCTCCCGAGACCGTCGGAAGCGCGCTAGAATTATGCAACGCCTTCCGCATTCGTACGCATGCCGGCTATACCGGCCCGGAAGAGCGACAGTTCTAGTCATGTCAGAGCAGTGCAGCTGAAATTGGCTCTCCCGGGACCGTCGGAAGCGCGCTAAAATTATGCAACGCCTGCCGTATTCGTACACATGCCGGCTATAGCGGCCGGGAAGAGCGATAGTTTGAGTCGTGTCAGAGCAGTGCAGCTGAAATTGGCTCTCCCGAGACCGTCGGAAGCGCGCTAGAATTATGCAACGCCTTCTGGATTCGTACACATGCCGGCTATAGCAGCCGGGAAGAGCGATAGTTTGATTCGTGTCAGAGCAGTGCAGCTGAAATGGGCTCTCCCGGGACCGTCTGAAGCGCGCTAGAATTATGCAACGCCTTCCAGATTCGTACGCATGCCGGCTATAGCGGCCGGGAAGAGCGATAGTGTGCTTCGTGTCAGAGCAGTGCAGCTGAAATTGGCTCTCACGAGACCGTCGGAAGCGCGCTAGAATTGTGCGACGCCTTCCAGATTCATACACATGCCGGCTATAGCAGCCGGGAAGAGCGACAGTTTGAGTCGTGTCAGAGCAGTGTAGCTGAAATTGGCTCTCTAGAGACCGTCGGAAGCGCGCTAGAATTATGCAACGCCTGCCGTATTCGTACACATGCCGGCTATAGCGGCCGGGAAGAGCGATAGTTTGAGTCGTGTCAGAGCAGTGCAGCGAAAATTGGCTCTCCTGAGACCGTCGGAAGCGCGTTAGAATTATGCAACACCTGCTGTATTAGTACACATGCCGGCTGTAGCGGCCGGGAAGAGCGATAGTTTGAGTCGTGTCAGAACAGTTCAGCTGAAATTGGCTCTCCCGAGACCGTCGGAAGCGCGCTATAATTATGCAACGCCTTCCGGATTCATACGCATGCCGGCTATAGTGGCCGGGAAGAGCGATAGTTCGACTCGTATCAGAGCAGTGCAGCTGAAATTGGCTCTCCCGAGACCGTCGGAAGCGCGCTAGAATTATGCAACGCCTTCCGCATTCGTACGCATGCCGGCTATAGCGGCCCGGAAGAGCGACAGTTCTAGTCATGTCAGAGCAGTGCAGCTGAAATTGGCTCTCCCGGGACCGTCGGAAGCGCGCTAGAATTATGCAACGCCTGCCGTATTCGTACACATGCCGCCTATAGCGGCCGGGAAGAGCGATAGTTTGAGTCGTGTCAGAGCAGTGCAGCTGAAATTGGCTCTCCCGAGACCGTCGGAAGCGCGCTAGAATTATGCAACGCCTTCCGGATTCATACGCATGCCGGCTATAGTGGCCGGGAAGAGCGATAGTTCGACTCGTATCAGAGCAGTGCAGCTGAAATTGGCTCTCCCGAGACCGTCGGAAGCGCGCTAGAATTATGCAACGCCTTCCGCATTCGTACGCATGCCGGCTATAGCGGCCCGGAAGAGCGACAGTTCTAGTCATGTCAGAGCAGTGCAGCTGAAATTGGCTCTCCCGGGACCGTCGGAAGCGCGCTAGAATTATGCAACGCCTGCCGTATTCGTACACATGCCGCCTATAGCGGCCGGGAAGAGCGATAGTTTGAGTCGTGTCAGAGCAGTGCAGCTGAAATTGGCTCTCCCGAGACCGTCGGAAGCGCGCTAGAATTATGCAACGCCTGCCGTATTCGTACACATTCCGGCTATAGCGGCCGGGAAGATAGATAGTTTGAGTCGTGTCAGAGCAGTGCAGCTGAAATTGGCTCTCCCGAGACCGCGAGAAGCGCGCTATAATTATGCAACGCCTGCCGTATTCGTACACATGCGGCTATAGCGGCCGGGAAGAGCGATAGTTTGAGTCGTGTCAGAGCAGTTCAGCTGAAATTGGCTCTGCCGAGACCGTCGGAAGCGCGCTAGAATTATGCAACGCCTTCCGGATTCGTACGCATGCCGGCTATAGCGGCCGGGAAGAGCGATAGTTTGAGTCGTGTCAGAGCAGTGCAGCTGAAATTGGCTCTCCCGAGACCGTCGGAAGCGCGCTAGAATTATGCAACGCCTTCTGGATTCGTACACTTGCCGGCTATAGCAGCCGGGAAGAGCGATAGTTTGATTCGTGTCAGAGCAGTGCAGCTGAAATTGGCTCTCCCGAGACCGTCTGAAGCGCGCTAGAATTATGCAACGCCTTCCAGATTCGTACACATGCCGGCTATAGCGGCCGGGAAGAGCGATAGCTGAGTCGTGTCAGTGCAGTGCAGCTGAAATTGGCTCTCCCGAGACCGTCGGAAGCGCGCTAGATTTATGCAACGCCTGCCGTATTCGTAAACATGCCAGCTATAGCGGCCGAGAAGAGCGATAGTCTGAGTCGTGTCAGAGCAGTGCAGCTGAAATTTGCTCTCCCGAGACCGTCGGAAGCGCGCTAGAATCATGCAACGCCTGCCGTATTCGTACACATGCCGGCTGTAGCGGCCGGGAAGAGCGATAGTTTGAGTCGTGTCAGAGCAGTTCAGCTGAAATTGGCTCTCCCGAGACCGTGGGAAGCGCGCTAGAATTATGCAACGCCTTCCGCATTCGTACGCATGCCGGCTATAGCGGCCGGGAAGAGCGACAGTTCTAGTCATGTCAGAGCAGTGCAGCTGAAATTGGCTCTCCTGGGACCGTTGGAAGCGCGCTAGAATTATGCAACGCCTGCCGTATTCGTACAGATTCCGCCTATAGCGGCCGGGAAGAGCGATAGTTTGAGTCGTGTCAGAGCAGTGCAGCTGAAATTGGCTCTCCCGGGACCATCGGAAGCGCGCTAGAATTATGCAACGCCTGCCGTATTCGTACACATTCCGGCTATAGCGGCCGGGAAGATAGATAGTTTAAGTCGTGTCAGAGCAGTGCAGCTGAAATTGGCTCTCCCGAGACCGTCAGAAGCGCGCTATAATTATGCAACGCCTGCCGTATTCGTACACATGCCGGCTATAGCGGCCGGGAAGAGCGATAGTTTGAGTCGTGTCAGAGCAGCTCAGCTGAAATTGGATATGCCGAGACCGTCGGAAGCGCGCTAGAATTATGCAACGCCTTCCGGATTAGTACGCATGCCGGCTATAGCGGCCGGGAAGAGCGATAGTTTGAGTCGTGTCAGAGCAGTGCAGCTGAAATTGGCTCTCCCGAGACCGTCGGAAGCGCGCTAGAATTATGCAACGCCTTCTGGATTCGTACACATGCCGGCTATAGCAGCCGGGAAGAGCGATAGTGTGCTTCGTGTCAGAGCAGTGCAGCTGAAATTGGCTCTCACGAGACCGTCGGAAGCGCGCTAGAATTGTGCGACGCCTTCCAGATTCATACACATGCCGGCTATAGCAGCCGGGAAGAGCGACAGTTTGAGTCGTGTCAGAGCAGTGTAGCTGAAATTGGCTCTCTAGAGACCGTCGGAAGCGCGCTAGAATTATGCAACGCCTGCCGTATTCGTACACATGCCGGCTATAGCGGCCGGGAAGAGCGATAGTTTGAGTCGTGTCAGAGCAGTGCAGCGAAAATTGGCTCTCCTGAGACCGTCGGAAGCGCGTTAGAATTATGCAACACCTGCTGTATTAGTACACATGCCGGCTGTAGCGGCCGGGAAGAGCGATAGTTTGAGTCGTGTCAGAACAGTTCAGCTGAAATTGGCTCTCCCGAGACCGTCGGAAGCGCGCTATAATTATGCAACGCCTTCCGGATTCATACGCATGCCGGCTATAGTGGCCGGGAAGAGCGATAGTTCGACTCGTATCAGAGCAGTGCAGCTGAAATTGGCTCTCCCGAGACCGTCGGAAGCGCGCTAGAATTATGCAACGCCTTCCGCATTCGTACGCATGCCGGCTATAGCGGCCCGGAAGAGCGACAGTTCTAGTCATGTCAGAGCAGTGCAGCTGAAATTGGCTCTCCCGGGACCGTCGGAAGCGCGCTAGAATTATGCAACGCCTGCCGTATTCGTACACATGCCGCCTATAGCGGCCGGGAAGAGCGATAGTTTGAGTCGTGTCAGAGCAGTGCAGCTGAAATTGGCTCTCCCGAGACCGTCGGAAGCGCGCTAGAATTATGCAACGCCTTCCGGATTCATACGCATGCCGGCTATAGTGGCCGGGAAGAGCGATAGTTCGACTCGTATCAGAGCAGTGCAGCTGAAATTGGCTCTCCCGAGACCGTCGGAAGCGCGCTAGAATTATGCAACGCCTTCCGCATTCGTACGCATGCCGGCTATAGCGGCCCGGAAGAGCGACAGTTCTAGTCATGTCAGAGCAGTGCAGCTGAAATTGGCTCTCCCGGGACCGTCGGAAGCGCGCTAGAATTATGCAACGCCTGCCGTATTCGTACACATGCCGCCTATAGCGGCCGGGAAGAGCGATAGTTTGAGTCGTGTCAGAGCAGTGCAGCTGAAATTGGCTCTCCCGAGACCGTCGGAAGCGCGCTAGAATTATGCAACGCCTGCCGTATTCGTACACATTCCGGCTATAGCGGCCGGGAAGATAGATAGTTTGAGTCGTGTCAGAGCAGTGCAGCTGAAATTGGCTCTCCCGAGACCGCGAGAAGCGCGCTATAATTATGCAACGCCTGCCGTATTCGTACACATGCGGCTATAGCGGCCGGGAAGAGCGATAGTTTGAGTCGTGTCAGAGCAGTTCAGCTGAAATTGGCTCTGCCGAGACCGTCGGAAGCGCGCTAGAATTATGCAACGCCTTCCGGATTCGTACGCATGCCGGCTATAGCGGCCGGGAAGAGCGATAGTTTGAGTCGTGTCAGAGCAGTGCAGCTGAAATTGGCTCTCCCGAGACCGTCGGAAGCGCGCTAGAATTATGCAACGCCTTCTGGATTCGTACACTTGCCGGCTATAGCAGCCGGGAAGAGCGATAGTTTGATTCGTGTCAGAGCAGTGCAGCTGAAATTGGCTCTCCCGAGACCGTCTGAAGCGCGCTAGAATTATGCAACGCCTTCCAGATTCGTACACATGCCGGCTATAGCGGCCGGGAAGAGCGATAGCTGAGTCGTGTCAGTGCAGTGCAGCTGAAATTGGCTCTCCCGAGACCGTCGGAAGCGCGCTAGATTTATGCAACGCCTGCCGTATTCGTAAACATGCCAGCTATAGCGGCCGAGAAGAGCGATAGTCTGAGTCGTGTCAGAGCAGTGCAGCTGAAATTTGCTCTCCCGAGACCGTCGGAAGCGCGCTAGAATCATGCAACGCCTGCCGTATTCGTACACATGCCGGCTGTAGCGGCCGGGAAGAGCGATAGTTTGAGTCGTGTCAGAGCAGTTCAGCTGAAATTGGCTCTCCCGAGACCGTGGGAAGCGCGCTAGAATTATGCAACGCCTTCCGCATTCGTACGCATGCCGGCTATAGCGGCCGGGAAGAGCGACAGTTCTAGTCATGTCAGAGCAGTGCAGCTGAAATTGGCTCTCCTGGGACCGTTGGAAGCGCGCTAGAATTATGCAACGCCTGCCGTATTCGTACAGATTCCGCCTATAGCGGCCGGGAAGAGCGATAGTTTGAGTCGTGTCAGAGCAGTGCAGCTGAAATTGGCTCTCCCGGGACCATCGGAAGCGCGCTAGAATTATGCAACGCCTGCCGTATTCGTACACATTCCGGCTATAGCGGCCGGGAAGATAGATAGTTTAAGTCGTGTCAGAGCAGTGCAGCTGAAATTGGCTCTCCCGAGACCGTCAGAAGCGCGCTATAATTATGCAACGCCTGCCGTATTCGTACACATGCCGGCTATAGCGGCCGGGAAGAGCGATAGTTTGAGTCGTGTCAGAGCAGCTCAGCTGAAATTGGATCTGCCGAGACCGTCGGAAGCGCGCTAGAATTATGCAACGCCTTCCGGATTAGTACGCATGCCGGCTATAGCGGCCGGGAAGAGCGATAGTTTGAGTCGTGTCAGAGCAGTGCAGCTGAAATTGGCTCTCCCGAGACCGTCGGAAGCGTGCTAGAATTATGCAACGCCTTCTGGATTCGTACACATGCCGGCTATAGCAGCCGGGAAGAGCGATAGTTTGAGTCGTGTCAGAGCAGTGCAGCTGAAATTGGCTCTCCGGAGACCATCGGAAGCGCGCTAGAATTGTGCAACGCCTTCCAGATTCATACACATGCCGGCTATAGCGGCCGGGAAGAGCGACAGTTTGAGTCGTGTTAGAGCAGTGTAGCTGAAATTGGCTCTCTAGAGACCGTCGGAAGCGCGCTAGAATTATGCAACGCCTGCCGTATCCGCACACATGCCGGCTATAGCGGCCGGGAAGAGCGATAGTTTGAGTAGTGTCAGAGCTGTGCAGCTGAAATTGGCTCTCCCGAGACCATCGGAAGCGCGCTAGAATTGTGCAACGCCTTCCAGATTCATACACATGCCGGCTATAGCGGCCGGGAAGAGCGACAGTTTGAGTCGTGTCAGAGCAGTGTAGCTGAATTTGGCTCTACCGAGACCGTCGGAAGCGCGCTAGAATTATGCAACGCCTTCCGGATTCGTACACATGCCGGCTATAGCGGACGGGAAGAGCGATAGTTTGAGTCGTGTCAGAGCAGTTCAGCTGAAAT
Organism: Amblyomma americanum; assembly: GCA_030143305.2. Lineage (NCBI taxonomy): Eukaryota > Metazoa > Arthropoda > Arachnida > Ixodida > Ixodidae > Amblyomma > Amblyomma americanum. Next base: position 268,086 of record JARKHS020036759.1, on the reverse strand, counting down.
TGGCTCTCTCGAGGCCGTCGGAAGCGCGCTAGAATTATGCAACGCCTTCCGGAATCGTACACATGCCGGCTATAGCAGCCGGGAAGAGCGATAGTTTGATTCGTGTCAGAGCAGTGCAGCTGAAATTTGCTGTCCAGAGACCGGCGCAAGCGCTCTAGAATTATGCAACGCCTTCCGGATTCGTACACATCCCTGTTATAGCGGCCGGGAAGAGCGATATTTTGAGTCGTGTCAGAGCAGTGCAGCTGAAATTGGCTCTCCCGAGACCGTCGGAAGCGCGCTAGAATTATGCAACGCCTTCCAGATTCGTACACAAGCCGGCTATAGCGGCCGGGAAGAGCGATAGCTTAGTCGTGTCTGAGCAGTGCAGCTGAAATTGGCTCTCCCGAGACCGTCGGAAGCGCGCTAGAATTATGCATCGCCTGCCGTATTCGTACACAAGCCGGCTATAGCGGCCGGGAGGAGCGATAGTTTGAGTCGTGTCAGAGCAGTGCAGCTGAAATTGGCTCTCCCGAGACCGTCGGAAGCGCGCTAGAATTATGCAACGCCTGCCTTATTCGTACACATGCCGGCTATAGCGGCTGGGAAGATAGATAGTTTGAGTCGTGTCAGAGCAGTGCAGCTGAAATTGGCTCTCCCGAGACCGTCGGAAGCGCGCTATAATTATGCAACGCCTGCCGTATTCGTACACATGCCGGCTATAGCGGCCGGGAAGAGCGATAGTTTGAGTCGTGTCAGAGCAGTTCAGCTGAAATTGGCTCTGCCGAGACCGTCGGAAGCGCCCTTGAATTATGCAACGCCTTCCGGATTCGTACGCATGCCGGCTATAGCGGGCCGGGAAGAGCGATAGTTTGAGTCGTGTCAGAGCAGTGCAGCTGAAATTGGCTCTCCCGAGACCGTCGGAAGCGCGCTAGAATTATGCAACGCCTTCCGTATTCGTACACATGCCGGCTATAGCGGCCGGGAAGAGCGATAGTTTGAGTCGTGTCAGAGCAGTGCAGCTGAAATTGGCTCTCCCGAGACCGTCGGAAGCGCGCTAGAATTATGCAACGCCTTCCGGATTCGTACACATGCCGGCTATAGCGGCCGGGAAGAGCGACAGTTTCAGTCGTGTCAGAGCAGTGCAGCTGAAATTGGCTCTCCCGAGACCGTCGGAAGCGCGCTAGAATTATGCAACGCCTGCCGTATTCGTACACATGCCGGCTATAGCGGCCGGGAAGAGCGATAGTTTGAGTCGTGTCAGAGCAGTGCAGCTGAAATTGGCTCTCCCGAGACCGTCGGAAGCGCGCTAGAATTATGCAACGCCTGCCGTATTCGTACACATGTCGGCTATAGCGGCCGGGAAGAGCGTAGTTTGAGTCGTGTCAGAGCAGTGCAGCTGAAATTGGCTCTCCCGAGACCGTCGGAAGCGCGCTAGAATTATGCAACGCCTTCTGGATTCGTACACATGCCGGCTATAGGGGCCGGGAAGAGCGATAGTTTGATTCGTGTCAGAGCAGTGCCGCTGAAATTTGCTCTCCCGAGACCGTCGGAAGCGCGCTAGAATTATGCAATGCCTTCCGTATTCGTACACATGCCGGCTATAGCGGCCGGGAAGAGCGATAGTTTGAGTCGTGTCAGAGCAGTTCAGCTGAAATTGGCTCTCCCGAGACCGTGGGAAGCGCGCTAGAATTATGCAACGCCTTCCGCATTCGTACGCATGCCGGCTATAGCGGCCGGGAAGAGCGACAGTTCTAGTCATGTCAGAGCAGTGCAGCTGAAATTGGCTCTCCCGGGACCGTTGGAAGCGCGCTAGAATTATGCAACGCCTGCCGTATTCGTACAGATTCCGCCTATAGCGGCCGGGAAGAGCGATAGTTTGAGTCGTGTCAGAGCAGTGCAGCTGAAATTGGCTCTCCCGGGACCGTCGGAAGCGCGCTAGAATTATGCAACGCCTGCCGTATTCGTACACATTCCGGCTATAGCGGCCGGGAAGATAGATAGTTTAAGTCGTGTCAGAGCAGTGCAGCTGAAATTGGCTCTCCCGAGACCGTCAGAAGCGCGCTATAATTATGCAACGCCTGCCGTATTCGTACACATGCCGGCTATAGCGGCCGGGAAGAGCGATAGTTTGAGTCGTGTCAGAGCAGCTCAGCTGAAATTGGCTCTCCCGAGACCGTCGGAAGCGCGCTAGAATTATGCAACGCCTTCCGTATTCGTACACATGCCGGCTATAGCGGCCGGGAAGAGCGATAGTTTGAGTCGTGTCAGAGCAGTGCAGCTGAAATTGGCTCTCCCGAGACCGTCGGAAGCGCGCTAGAATTATGCAACGCCTTCCGGATTCGTACACATGCCGGCTATAGCGGCCGGGAAGAGCGATAGTTTGAGTCGTGTCAGAGCAGTGCAGCTGAAATTGGCTCTCCCGAGACCGTCGGAAGCGCGCTAGAATTGTGCAACGCCTGCCAGTATTCGTACACATGCCGGCTATAGCGGCCGGGAAGAGCGACAGTTTGAGTCGTGTCAGAGCAGTGCAGCTGAAATTGGCTCTCTCGAGACCGTCGGAAGCGCGCTAGAATTATGCAACGCCTGCCGTATTCGTACACATGCCGGCTATAGCGGCCGGGAAGAGCGATAGTTTGAGTCGTGTCAGAGCAGTGCAGCTGAAATTGGCTCTCCCGAGACCGTCGGAAGCGCGCTAGAATTATGCAACGCCTTCCAGATTCATACACATGCCGGCTATAGCGGCCGGGAAGAGCGACAGTTTGAGTCGTGTCAGAGCAGTGTAGCTGAAATTGGCTCTACCGAGACCGTCGGAAGCGCGCTAGAATTATGCAACGCCTTCCGGATTCGTACACATGCCGGCTATAGCGGCCGGGAAGAGCGATAGTTTGAGTCGTGTCAGAGCAGTGTCAGCTGAAATTGGCTCTCTCGAGACCGTCGGAAGCGCGCTAGAATTATGCAACGCCTTCCGGATTCGTACACATGCCGGCTATAGCGGCCGGGAAGAGCGATAGTTTGAGTCGTGTCAGAGCAGTGCAGCTGAAATTGGCTCTCCAGAGACCGTCGCAAGCGCTCTAGAATTATGCAACGCCTTCCGGATTCGTACACATCCCTGTTATAGCGGCCGGGAAGAGCGATATTTTGAGTCGTGTCAGAGCAGTGCAGCTGAAATTGGCTCTCCCGAGACCGTCGGAAGCGCGCTAGAATTATGCAACGCCTTCCAGATTCGTACACAAGCCGGCTATAGCGGCCGGGAAGAGCGATAGCTTAGTCGTGTCTGAGCAGTGCAGCTGAAATTGGCTCTCCCGAGACCGTCGGAAGCGCGCTAGAATTATGCATCGCCTGCCGTATTCGTACACATGCCGGCTATAGCGGCCGGGAGGAGCGATAGTTTGAGTCGTGTCAGAGCAGTGCAGCTGAAATTGGCTCTCCCGAGACCGTCGGAAGCGCGCTAGAATTATGCAACGCCTGCCGTATTCGTACACATGCCGGCTATAGCGGCCGGGAAGATAGATAGTTTGAGTCGTGTCAGAGCAGTGCAGCTGAAATTGGCTCTCCCGAGACCGTCGGAAGCGCGCTAGAATTATGCAACGCCTGCCGTATTCGTACACATGCCGGCTATAGCGGCCGGGAAGAGCGATAGTTTGAGTCGTGTCAGAGCAGTTCAGCTGAAATTGGCTCTGCCGAGACCGTCGGAAGCGCCCTTGAATTATGCAACGCCTTCCGGATTCGTACGCATGCCGGCTATAGCGGCCGGGAAGAGCGATAGTTTGAGTCGTGTCAGAGCAGTGCAGCTGAAATTGGCTCTCCCGAGACCGTCGGAAGCGCGCTAGAATTATGCAACGCCTTCCGGATTCGTACACATGCCGGCTATAGCAGCCGGGAAGAGCGATAGTTTGAGTCGTGTCAGAGCAGTGCAGCTGAAATTGGCTCTCCCGAGACCATCGGAAGCGCGCTAGAATTGTGCAACGCCTTCCAGATTCATACACATGCCGGCTATAGCGGCCGGGAAGAGCGAGAGTTTGAGTCGTGTCAGAGCAGTGTCAGCTGAAATTGGCTCTCTAGAGACCGTCGGAAGCGCGCTAGAATTATGCAACGCCTGCCGTATTCGTACACATGCCGGCTATAGCGGCCGGGAAGAGCGATAGTTTGAGTCGTGTCAGAGCAGTGCAGCTGAAATTGGCTCTCCCGAGACCGTCGGAAGCGCGCTAGAATTATGCAACGCCTGCCGTATTCGTACACATGCCGGCTATAGCGGCCGGGAAGAGCGGTAGTTTGAGTCGTGTCAGAGCAGTGCAGCTGAAATTGGCTCTCCCGAGACCGTCGGAAGCGCGCTAGAATTATGCAACGCCTTCTGGATTCGTACACATGCCGGCTATAGCGGCCGGGAAGAGCGATAGTTTGAGTCGTGTCAGAGCAGTGCAGCTGAAATTGGCTCTCCCGAGACCGTCGGAAGCGCGCTAGAATTATGCAACGCCTTCCGGATTCGTACACATGCCGGCTATCGCAGCCGGGAAGAGCGATAGTTTGAGTCGTGTCAGAGCAGTGCAGCTGAAATTGGCTCTCCCGAGACCATCGGAAGCGCGCTAGAATTGTGCAACGCCTTCCAGATTCATACACATGCCGGCTATAGCGGCCGGGAAGAGCGACAGTTTGAGTCGTGTCAGAGCAGTGTAGCTGAAATTGGCTCTCTAGAGACCGTCGGAAGCGCGCTAGAATTATGCAACGCCTTCCAGATTCGTACACATGCCGGCTATAGCGGCCGGGAAGAGCGACAGTTTGAGTCGTGTCAGAGCAGTGTAGCTGAAATTGGCTCTCCTGAGACCGTCAGAAGCACGCTAGAATTATGCAACGCCTTCCGGATTCGTACACATGCCAGCTATAGCGGCCGGGAAGAGCGACAGTTTGAGTTGTGTCAGAGCAGTGTAGCTGAATTTGGCTCTCCCGAGACCGTCGGAAGCGCGCTAGAATTATGCAACGCTTTCCGGATTCGTACACATGCCGGCTTTAGCGGACGGGAAGAGCGATAGTTTGAGTCGTGTCAGAGCAGTTGAGCTGAAATTGGCTCTCTCGAGACCGTCGGAAGCGCGCTAGAATTATGCAACGCCTTCCGGAATCGTACACATGCCGGCTATAGCAGCCGAAAAGAGCGATAGTTTGATTCGTGTCAGAGCAGTGCAGCTGAAATTTGCTCTCCAGAGACCGTCGCAAGCGCTCTAGAATTATGCAACACCTTCCGGATTCGTACACATCCCTGTTATAGCGGCCGGGAGGAGCGATATATTGAGTCGTGTCAGAGCAGTGGAGCTGAAATTGGCTCTCCCCAGACCGTCGGAAGCGCGCTAGAATTATGCAACGCCTTCCAGATTCGTACACATGCCGGCTTTAGCGGCCGGGAAGAGCGATAGCTTAGTCGTGTCTGAGCAGTGCAGCTGAAATTGGCTCTCCCGAGACCGTCGGAAGCGCGCTAGAATTATGCATCGCCTGCCGTATTCGTACACAAGCCGGCTATAGCAGCCGGGAGGAGCGATAGTTTGAGTCGTATCAGAGCAGTCCAGCTGAAATTGGCTCTCCCGAGACCGTCGGAAGCGCGCTAGAATTATGCAACGCCTGCCGTATTCGTACACATGCCGGCTATAGCGGCCGGGAAGAGCGATAGTTTGAGTCGTGTCAGAGCAGTGCAGCTGAAATTGGCTCTCCCGAGACCGTCGGAAGCGCGATATAATTATGCAACGCCTGCCGTATTCGTACACATGCCGGCTATAGCGGCCGGGAAGAGCGATAGTTTGAGTCGTGTCAGAGCAGTTCAGCTGAAATTGGCTCTGCCGAGACCGTCGGAAGCGCGCTTGAATTATGCAACGCCTTCCGGATTCGTACGCATGCCGGCTATAGCGGCCGGGAAGAGCGATAGTTTGAGTCGTGTCAGAGCAGTGCAGCTGAAATTGGCTCTCCCGAGACCGCCTGAAGCGCGCTAGAATTATGCAACGCCTTCCGGATTCGTTCACATGCCGGCTATAGCAGCCGGGAAGAGCGATAGTTTGAGTCGTGTCAGAGCAGCTCAGCTGAAATTGGATCTGCCGAGACCGTCGGAAGCGCGCTAGAATTATGCAACGCCTTCCGGATTCGTACGCATGCCGGCTATAGCGGCCGGGAAGAGCGATAGTTTGAGTCGTGTCAGAGCAGTGCAGCTGAAATTGGCTCTCCCGAGACCGTCGGAAGCGCGCTAGAATTATGCAACGCCTTCTGGATTCGTACACATGCCGGCTATAGCAGCCGGGAAGAGCGATAGTTTGAGTCGTGTCAGAGCAGTGCAGCTGAAATTGGCTCTCCCGAGACCATCGGAAGCGCGCTAGAATTGTGCAACGCCTTCCAGATTCATACACATGCCGGCTATAGCGAGCCGGGAAGAGCGACAGTTTGAGTCGTGTTAGAGCAGTGTAGCTGAAATTGGCTCTCTAGAGACCGTCGGAAGCGCGCTAGAATTATGCAACGCCTGCCGTATCCGTACACATGCCGGCTATAGCGGCCGGGAAGAGCGATAGTTTGAGTAGTGTCAGAGCTGTGCAGCTGAAATTGGCTCTCCCGAGACCATCGGAAGCGCGCTAGAATTGTGCAACGCCTTCCAGATTCATACACATGCCGGCTATAGCGGCCGGGAAGAGCGACAGTTTGAGTCGTGTCAGAGCAGTGTAGCTGAATTTGGCTCTACCGAGACCGTCGGAAGCGCGCTAGAATTATGCAACGCCTTCCGGATTCGTACACATGCCGGCTATAGCGGACGGGAAGAGCGATAGTTTGAGTCGTGTCAGAGCAGTTCAGCTGAAATTGGCTCTCTCGAGACCGTCGGAAGCGCGCTAGAATTATGCAACGCCTTCCGGAATCGTACACATGCCGGCTATAGCAGCCGGGAAGAGCGATAGTTTGATTCGTGTCAGAGCAGTGCAGCTGAAATTTGCTGTCCAGAGACCGGCGCAAGCGCTCTAGAATTATGCAACGCCTTCCGTATTCGTACACAAGCCGGCTATAGCGGCCGGGAGGAGCGATAGTTTGAGTCGTGTCAGAGCAGTGCAGCTGAAATTGGCTCTCCCGAGACCGTCGGAAGCGCGCTAGAATTATGCAACGCCTGCCGTATTCGTACACATGCCGGCTATAGCGGCTGGGAAGATAGATAGTTTGAGTCGTGTCAGAGCAGTGCAGCTGAAATTGGCTCTCCCGAGACCGTCGGAAGCGCGCTATAATTATGCAACGCCTGCCATATTCGTACACATGCCGGCTATAGCGGCCGGGAAGAGCGATAGTTTGAGTCGTGTCAGAGCAGTTCAGCTGAAATTGGCTCTGCCGAGACCGTCGGAAGCGCCCTTGAATTATGCAACGCCTTCCGGATTCGTACGCATGCCGGCTATAGCGGGTCGGGAAGAGCGATAGTTTGAGTCGTGTCAGAGCTGTGCAGCTGAAATTGGCTCTCCCGAGACCGTCGGAAGCGCGCTAGAATTATGCAACGCCTTCCGGATTCGTACACATGCCGGCTATAGCAGCCGGGAAGAGCGATAGTTTCAGTCGTGTCAGAGCAGTGCAGCTGAAATTGGCTCTCCCGAGACCATCGGAAGCGCGCTAGAATTGTGCAATGCCTTCCAGATTCATACACATGCCGGCTATAGCGGCCGGCAAGAGCGAGAGTTTGTGTCGTGTCAGAGCAGTGTCGCTGAAATTGGCTCTCTAGAGACCGTCGGAAGCGCGCTAGAATTATGCAACGCCTGCCGTATTCGTACACATGCCGGCTATAGCGGCCGGGAAGAGCGATAGTTTGAGTCGTGTCAGAGCAGTGCAGCTGAAATTGGCTCTCCCGAGACCGTCGGAAGCGCGCTAGAATTATGCAACGCCTGCCGTATTCGTACACATGTCGGCTATAGCGGCCGGGAAGTGCGGTAGTTTGAGTCGTGTCAGAGCAGTGCAGCTGAAATTGGCTCTCCCGAGACCGTCGGAAGCGCGCTAGAATTATGCAACGCCTTCTGGATTCGTACACATGCCGGCTATAGGGGCCGGGAAGAGCGATAGTTTGATTCGTGTCAGAGCAGTGCCGCTGAAATTTGCTCTCCCGAGACCGTCGGAAACGCGCTAGAATTATGCAATGCCTTCCAGATTCATACACATGCCAGCTATAGCGGCCGGGAAGAGCGACAGTTTGAGTCGTGTCAGAGCAGTGTAGCTGAAATTGGCTCTCCTGAGACCGTCAGAAGCACGCTAGATATATGCAACGCCTTCCGGATTCGTACACATGCCAGCTATAGCGGCCGGGAAGAGCGACAGTTTGAGTTGTGTCAGAGCAGTGTAGCTGAATTTGGCTCTCCCGAGACCGTCGGAAGCGCGCTAGAATTATGCAACGCCTTCCGGATTCGTACACATGCCGGCTATAGCGGACGGGAAGAGCGATAGTTTGAGTCGTGTCAGAGCAGTTCAGCTGAAATTGGCTCTCTCGAGACCGTCGGAAGCGCGCTAGAATTATGCAACGCCTTCCGGAATCGTACACATGCCGGATATAGCAGCCGAAAAGAGCGATAGTTTGATTCGTGTCAGAGCAGTGCAGCTGAAATTTGCTCTCCAGAGACCGTCGCAAGCGCTCTAGAATTATGCAACACCTTCCGGATTCGTACACATCCCTGTTATAGCGGCCGGGAGGAGCGATATATTGAGTCGTGTCAGAGCAGTGGAGCTGAAATTGGCTCTCCCGAGACCGTCGGAAGCGCGCTAGAATTATGCAACGCCTTCCAGATTCGTACACAAGCCGGCTTTAGCGGCCGGGAAGAGCGATAGCTTAGTCGTGTCTGAGCAGTGCAGCTGAAATTGGCTCTCCCGAGACCGTCGGAAGCGCGCTAGAATTATGCATCGCCTGCCGTATTCGTACACAAGCCGGCTATAGCAGCCGGGAGGAGCGATAGTTTGAGTCGTGTCAGAGCAGTCCAGCTGAAATTGGCTCTCCCGAGACCGTCGGAAGCGCGCTAGAATTATGCAACGCCTGCCGTATTCGTACACATGCCGGCTATAGCGGCCGGGAAGATAGATAGTTTGAGTCGTGTGAGAGCAGTGCAGCTGAAATTGGCTCTCCCGAGACCGTCGGAAGCGCGATATAATTATGCAACGCCTGCCGTATTCGTACACATAGCGGCTATAGCGGCCGGGAAGAGCGATAGTTTGAGTCGTGTCAGAGCAGTTCAGCTGAAATTGGCTCTGCCGAGACCGTCGGAAGCGCGCTTGAATTATGCAACGCCTTTCGGATTCGTACGCATGCCGGCTATAGCGGCCGGGAAGAGCGATAGTTTGAGTCGTGTCAGAGCAGAGCAGCTGAAATTGGCTCTCCCGAGACCGCCTGAAGCGCGCTAGAATTATGCAACGCCTTCCGGATTCGTACACATGCCGGCTATAGCAGCCGGGAAGAGCGATAGTTTGAGTCGTGTCAGAGCAGTGCAGCTGAAATTGGCTCTCCCGAGACCATCGGAAGCGCGCTAGAATTGTGCAACGCCTTCCAGATTCATACACATGCCGGCTATAGCGGCCGGGAAGAGCGACAGTTTGAGTCGTGTCAGAGCAGTGTAGCTGAAATTGGCTCTCTAGAGACCGTCGGAAGCGCGCTAGAATTATGCAACGCCTGCCGTATTCGTACACATGCCGGCTATAGCGGCCGGGAAGAGCGATAGTTTGAGTCGTGTCAGAGCAGTGCAGCGGAAATTGGCTCTCCTGAGACCGTCGGAAGCCCGCTAGGTTTATGCAACGCCTTCCGTATTCGTACACATGCCGGCTATAGCGGCCGAGAAGAGCGATAGTCTGAGTCGTGTCAGAGCAGTGCAGCTGAAGTTTGCTCTCCCGAGACCGTCGGAAGCGCGCTAGAATCATGCAACGCCTGCCGTATTCGTACACATGCCGGCTGTAGCGGCCGGGAAGAGCGATAGTTTGAGTCGTGTCAGAGCAGTTCAGCTGAAATTGGCTCTCCCGAGACCGTGGGAAGCGCGCTAGAATTATGCAACGCCTTCCGCATTCGTACGCATGCCGGCTATAGCGGCCGGGAAGAGCGACAGTTCTAGTCATGTCAGAGCAGTGCAGCTGAAATTGGCTCTCCCGGGACCGTTGGAAGCGCGCTAGAATTATGCAACGCCTGCCGTATTCGTACAGATTCCGCCTATAGCGGCCGGGAAGAGCGATAGTTTGAGTCGTGTCAGAGCAGTGCAGCTGAAATTGGCTCTCCCGGGACCGTCGGAAGCGCGCTAGAATTATGCAACGCCTGCCATATTCGTACACATTCCGGCTATAGCGGACGGAAGATAGATAGTTTAAGTCGTGTCAGAGCAGTGCAGCTGAAATTGGCTCTCCCGAGAACGTCAGAAGCGCGCTATAATTATGCAACGCCTGCCGTATTCGTACACAAGCCGGCTATAGCGGCCGGGAAGAGCGATAGTTTGAGTCGTGTCAGAGCAGCTCAGCTGAAATTGGATCTGCCGAGACCGTCGGAAGCGCACTAGAATTATGCAACGCCTTCCGGATTCGTACGCATGCCGGCTATAGCGGCCGGGAAGAGCGATACTTTGAGTCGTGTCAGAGCAGTGCAGCTGAAATTGGCTCTCCCGAGACCGTCGGAAGCGCGCTAGAATTATGCAACGCCTTCTGGATTCGTACACATGCCGGCTATAGCAGCCGGGAAGAGCGATAGTTTGAGTCGTGTCAGAGCAGTGCAGCTGAAATTGGCTCTCCCGAGACCATCGGAAGCGCGCTAGAATTGTGCAACGCCTTCCAGATTCATACACATGCCGGCTATAGCGGCCGGGAAGAGCGACAGTTTGAGTCGTGTTAGAGCAGTGTAGCTGAAATTGGCTCTCTAGAGACCGTCGGAAGCGCGCTAGAATTATGCAACGCCTCCCGTATCCGTACACATGCCGGCTATAGCGGCCGGGAAGAGCGATAGTTTGAGTAGTGTCAGAGCTGTGCAGCTGAAATTGGCTCTCCCGAGACCATCGGAAGCGCGCTAGAATTGTGCAACGCCTTCCAGATTCATACACATGCCGGCTATAGCGGCCGGGAAGAGCGACAGTTTGAGTCGTGTCAGAGCAGTGTAGCTGAATTTGGCTCTACCGAGACCGTCGGAAGCGCGCTAGAATTATGCAACGCCTTCCGGATTCGTACACATGCCGGCTATAGCGGACGGGAAGAGCGATAGTTTGAGTCGTGTCAGAGCAGTTCAGCTGAAATTGGCTCTCTCGAGACCGTCGGAAGCGCGCTAGAATTATGCAACGCCTTCCGGAATCGTACACATGCCGGCTATAGCAGCCGGGAAGAGCGATAGTTTGATTCGTGTCAGAGCAGTGCAGCTGAAATTTGCTGTCCAGAGACCGGCGCAAGCGCTCTAGAATTATGCAACGCCTTCCGTATTCGTACACAAGCCGGCTATAGCGGCCGGGAGGAGCGATAGTTTGAGTCGTGTCAGAGCAGTGCAGCTGAAATTGGCTCTCCCGAGACCGTCGGAAGCGCGCTAGAATTATGCAACGCCTGCCGTATTCGTACACATGCCGGCTATAGCGGCTGGGAAGATAGATAGTTTGAGTCGTGTCAGAGCAGTGCAGCTGAAATTGGCTCTCCCGAGACCGTCGGAAGCGCGCTATAATTATGCAACGCCTGCCATATTCGTACACATGCCGGCTATAGCGGCCGGGAAGAGCGATAGTTTGAGTCGTGTCAGAGCAGTTCAGCTGAAATTGGCTCTGCCGAGACCGTCGGAAGCGCCCTTGAATTATGCAACGCCTTCCGGATTCGTACGCATGCCGGCTATAGCGGGTCGGGAAGAGCGATAGTTTGAGTCGTGACAGAGCTGTGCAGCTGAAATTGGCTCTCCCGAGACCGTCGGAAGCGCGCTAGAATTATGCAACGCCTTCCGGATTCGTACACATGCCGGCTATAGCAGCCGGGAAGAGCGATAGTTTCAGTCGTGTCAGAGCAGTGCAGCTGAAATTGGCTCTCCCGAGACCATCGGAAGCGCGCTAGAATTGTGCAATGCCTTCCAGATTCATACACATGCCGGCTATAGCGGCCGGCAAGAGCGAGAGTTTGTGTCGTGTCAGAGCAGTGTCGCTGAAATTGGCTCTCTAGAGACCGTCGGAAGCGCGCTAGAATTATGCAACGCCTGCCGTATTCGTACACATGCCGGCTATAGCGGCCGGGAAGAGCGATAGTTTGAGTCGTGTCAGAGCAGTGCAGCTGAAATTGGCTCTCCCGAGACCGTCGGAAGCGCGCTAGAATTATGCAACGCCTGCCGTATTCGTACACATGTCGGCTATAGCGGCCGGGAAGTGCGGTAGTTTGAGTCGTGTCAGAGCAGTGCAGCTGAAATTGGCTCTCCCGAGACCGTCGGAAGCGCGCTAGAATTATGCAACGCCTTCTGGATTCGTACACATGCCGGCTATAGGGGCCGGGAAGAGCGATAGTTTGATTCGTGTCAGAGCAGTGCCGCTGAAATTTGCTCTCCCGAGACCGTCGGAAACGCGCTAGAATTATGCAATGCCTTCCAGATTCATACACATGCCAGCTATAGCGGCCGGGAAGAGCGACAGTTTGAGTCGTGTCAGAGCAGTGTAGCTGAAATTGGCTCTCCTGAGACCGTCAGAAGCACGCTAGATATATGCAACGCCTTCCGGATTCGTACACATGCCAGCTATAGCGGCCGGGAAGAGCGACAGTTTGAGTTGTGTCAGAGCAGTGTAGCTGAATTTGGCTCTCCCGAGACCGTCGGAAGCGCGCTAGAATTATGCAACGCCTTCCGGATTCGTACACATGCCGGCTATAGCGGACGGGAAGAGCGATAGTTTGAGTCGTGTCAGAGCAGTTCAGCTGAAATTGGCTCTCTCGAGACCGTCGGAAGCGCGCTAGAATTATGCAACGCCTTCCGGAATCGTACACATGCCGGCTATAGCAGCCGAAAAGAGCGATAGTTTGATTCGTGTCAGAGCAGTGCAGCTGAAATTTGCTCTCCAGAGACCGTCGCAAGCGCTCTAGAATTATGCAACACCTTCCGGATTCGTACACATCCCTGTTATAGCGGCCGGGAGGAGCGATATTTTGAGTCGTGTCAGAGCAGTGGAGCTGACATTGGCTCTCCCGAGACCGTCGGAAGCGCGCTAGAATTATGCAACGCCTTCCAGATTCGTACACATGCCGGCTTTAGCGGCCGGGAAGAGCGATAGCTTAGTCGTGTCTGAGCAGTGCAGCTGAAATTGGCTCTCCCGAGACCGTCGGAAGCGCGCTAGAATTATGCATCGCCTGCCGTATTCGTACACAAGCCGGCTATAGCGGCCGGGAGGAGCGATAGTTTGAGTCGTGTCAGAGCAGTCCAGCTGAAATTGGCTCTCCCGAGACCGTCGGAAGCGCGCTAGAATTATGCAACGCCTGCCGTATTCGTACACATGCCGGCTATAGCGGCCGGGAAGATAGATAGTTTGAGTCGTGTGAGAGCAGTGCAGCTGAAATTGGCTCTCCCGAGACCGTCGGAAGCGCGATATAATTATGCAACGCCTGCCGTATTCGTACACATGCCGGCTATAGCGGCCGGGAAGAGCGATAGTTTGAGTCGTGTCAGAGCAGTTCAGCTGAAATTGGCTCTGCCGAGACCGTCGGAAGCGCGCTTGAATTATGCAACGCCTGCCGTATTCGTACACATGCCGGCTATAGCGGCCGGGAAGAGCGATAGTTTGAGTCGTGTCAGAGCAGTGCAGCGAAAATTGGCTCTCCTGAGACCGTCGGAAGCCCGCTAGGTTTATGCAACGCCTTCCGTATTCGTACACATGCCGGCTATAGCGGCCGGGAAGAGCGATAGTTTGCGTCGTGTCAGAGCAATGCAGCTGAAATTGGCTCTCCCGAGACCGTCGGAAGCGCGCTAGAATTATGCAACGCCTGCCGTATTCGTACACATGCCGGCTATAGCGGCCGGCAAGAGCGATAGTTTGAGTCGTGTCAGAGCAGTTCAGCTGAAATTGGCTCTGCCGAGACCGTCGGAAGCGCGCTAGAATTATGCAACGCCTTCCGGATTCGTACGCATGCCGGCTACAGCGGCCGGGAAGAGCGATAGGTTGAGTCGTGTCAGAGCAGTGCAGCTGAAATTGGCTCTCCCGAGACCGTCGGAAGCGCGCTAGAATTATGCAACGCCTTCTGGATTCGTACACATGCCGGCTATAGCAGCCGGTAAGAGCGATAGTTTGAGTCGTGTCAGAGCAGTGCAGCTGAAATTGCCTCTCCCGAGACCATCGGAAGCGCGCTAGAATTGTGCAACGCCTTCCAGATTCATACACATGCCGGCTATAGCGGCCGGGAAGAGCGACAGTTTGAGTCGTGTCAGAGCAGTGTAGCTGAAATTGGCTCTCCTGAGACCGTCAGAAGCGCGCTAGAATTATGCAACGCCTTCCGGATTCGTACACATGCCAGCTAAAGCGGCCGGGAAGAGCGACAGTTTGAGTCGTGTCAGAGCAGTGTAACTGAATTTGGCTCTCCCGAGACCGTCGGAAGCGCGCTAGAATTATGCAACGCCTTCCGGATTCGTACACATGCCGGCTATAGCGGACGGGAAGAGCGATAGTTTGAGTCGTGTCAGAGCAGTTCAGCTGAAATTGGCTCTCTCGAGACCGTCGGAAGCGCGCTAGAATTATGCAACGCCTTCCGGAATCGTACACATGCCGGCTATAGCAGCCGGGAAGAGCGATAGTTTGATTCGTGTCAGAGCAGTGCAGCTGAAATTTGCTCTCCAGAGACCGCCGCAAGCGCTCTAGAATTATGCAACGCCTTCCGGATTCGTACACATCCCTGTTATAGCGGCCGGGAAGAGCGATATTTTGAGTCGTGTCAGAGCAGTGCAGCTGAAATTGGCTCTCCCGAGACCGTCGGAAGCGCGCTAGAAATATGCAACGCCTTCCAGATTCGTACACATGCCGGCTATAGCGGCCGGGAAGAGCGATAGCTTAGTCGTGTCTGAGCAGTGCAGCTGAAATTGGCTCTCCTGAGACCGTCGGAAGCGCGCTAGAATTATGCAACGCCTGCCGTATTCGTACACATGCCGGCTATAGCGGCCGGGAAGATAGATAGTTTGAGTCGTGTCAGAGCAGTGCAGCTGAAATTGGCTCTCCCGAGACCGTCGGAAGCGCGCTATAATTATGCAACGCCTGCCGTATTCGTACACATGCCGGCTATAGCGGCCGGGAAGAGCGATAGTTTGAGTCGTGTCAGAGCAGTGTAACTGAATTTGGCTCTCCCGAGACCGTCGGAAGCGCGCTAGAATTATGCAACGCCTTCCGGATTCGTACACATGCCGGCTATAGCGGACGGGAAGAGCGATAGTTTGAGTCGTGTCAGAGCAGTTCAGCTGAAATTGGCTCTCTCGAGACCGTCCGAAGCGCGCTAGAATTATGCAACGCCTTCCGGAATCGTACACATGCCGGCTATAGCAGCCGGGAAGAGCGATAGTTTGATTCGTGTCAGAGCAGTGCAGCTGAAATTTGCTCTCCAGAGACCGCCGCAAGCGCTCTAGAATTATGCAACGCCTTCCGGATTCGTACACATCCCTGTTATAGCGGCCGGGAAGAGCGATATTTTGAGTCGTGTCAGAGCAGTGCAGCTGAAATTGGCTCTCCCGAGACCGTCGGAAGCGCGCTAGAATTATGCAACGCCTTCCGGATTCGTACGCATGCCGGCTATAGCGGGTCGGGAAGAGCGATAGTTTGAGTCGTGTCAGAGCTGTGCAGCTGAAATTGGCTCTCCCGAGACCGTCGGAAGCGCGCTAGAATTATGCAACGCCTTCCGGATTCGTACACATGCCGGCTATAGCAGCCGGGAAGAGCGATAGTTTCAGTCGTGTCAGAGCAGTGCAGCTGAAATTGGCTCTCCCGAGACCATCGGAAGCGCGCTAGAATTGTGCAATGCCTTCCAGATTCATACACATGCCGGCTATAGCGGCCGGAAAGAGCGAGAGTTTGTGTCGTGTCAGAGCAGTGTCGCTGAAATTGGCTCTCTAGAGACCGTCGGAAGCGCGCTAGAATTATGCAACGCCTGCCGTATTCGTACACATGCCGGCTATAGCGGCCGGGAAGAGCGATAGTTTGAGTCGTGTCAGAGCAGTGCAGCTGAAATTGGCTCTCCCGAGACCGTCGGAAGCGCGCTAGAATTATGCAACGCCTGCCGTATTCGTACACATGTCGGCTATAGCGGCCGGGAAGAGCGGTAGTTTGAGTCGTGTCAGAGCAGTGCAGCTGAAATTGGCTCTCCCGAGACCGTCGGAAGCGCGCTAGAATTATGCAACGCCTTCTGGATTCGTACACATGCCGGCTATAGGGGCCGGGAAGAGCGATAGTTTGATTCGTGTCAGAGCAGCGCCGCTGAAATTTGCTCTCCCGAGACCGTCGGAAACGCGCTAGAAATATGCAATGCCTTCCGGATTCGTACACATGCCGGCTATCGCAGCCGGGAAGAGCGATAGTTTGAGTCGTGTCAGAGCAGTGCAGCTGAAATTGGCTCTCCCGAGACCATCGGAAGCGCGATAGAATTGTGCAACGCCTTCCAGATTCATACACATGCCGGCTATAGCGGCCGGGAAGAGCGAGTTTGAGTCGTGTCAGAGCAGTGTAGCTGAAATTGGCTCTCTAGAGACCGTCGGAAGCGCGCTAGAATTGTGCAACGCCTTCCAGATTCATACACATGCCAGCTATAGCGGCCGGGAAGAGCGACAGTTTGAGTCGTGTCAGAGCAGTGTAGCTGAAATTGGCTCTCCTGAGACCGTCTGAAGCACGCTAGAATTATGCAACGCCTTCCGGATTCGTACACATGCCAGCTATAGCGGCCGGGAAGAGCGACAGTTTGAGTTGTGTCAGAGCAGTGTAGCTGAATTTGGCTCTCCCGAGACCGTCGGAAGCGCGCTAGAATTATGCAACGCCTTCCGGATTCGTACACATGCCGGCTATAGCGGACGGGAAGAGCGATAGTTTGAGTCGTGTCAGAGCAGTTCAGCTGAAATTGGCTCTCTCGAGACCGTCGGAAGCGCGCTAGAATTATGCAACGCCTTCCGGAATCGTACACATGCCGGCTATAGCAGCCGAAAAGAGCGATAGTTTGATTCGTGTCAGAGCAGTGCAGCTGAAATTTGCTCTCCAGAGACCGTCGCAAGCGCTCTAGAATTATGCAACACCTTCCGGATTCGTACACATCCCTGTTATAGCGGCCGGGAGGAGCGATATTTTGAGTCGTGTCAGAGCAGTGGAGCTGAAATTGGCTCTCCCGAGACCGTCGGAAGCGCGCTAGAATTATGCAACGCCTTCCAGATTCGTACACATGCCGGCTTTAGCGGCCGGGAAGAGCGATAGCTTAGTCGTGTCTGAGCAGTGCAGCTGAAATTGGCTCTCCCGAGACCGTCGGAAGCGCGCTAGAATTATGCATCGCCTGCCGTATTCGTACACAAGCCGGCTATAGCGGCCGGGAGGAGCGATAGTTTGAGTCGTGTCAGAGCAGTGCAGCTGAAATTGGCTCTCCCGAGACCGTCGGAAGCGCGCTAGAATTATGCAACGCCTGCCGTATTCGTACACATGCCGGCTATAGCGGCCGGGAAGATAGATAGTTTGAGTCGTGTGAGAGCAGTGCAGCTGAAATTGGCTCTCCCGAGACCGTCGGAAGCGCGATATAATTATGCAACGCCTGCCGTATTCGTACACATGCCGGCTATAGCGGCCGGGAAGAGCGATAGTTTGAGTCATGTCAGAGCAGTTCAGCTGAAATTGGCTCTGCCGAGACCGTCGGAAGCGCGCTTGAATTATGCAACGCCTTCCGGATTCGTACGCATGTCGGCTATAGCGGCCGGGAAGAGCGATAGTTTGAGTCGTGTCAGAGCAGTGCAGCTGAAATTGGCTCTCCCGAGACCGCCTGAAGCGCGCTAGAATTATGCAACGCCTTCCGGATTCGTACACATGCCGGCTATAGCAGCCGGGAAGAGCGATAGTTTGAGTCGTGTCAGAGCAGTGCAGCTGAAATTGGCTCTCCCGAGACCATCGGAAGCGCGCTAGAATTGTGCAACGCCTTCCAGATTCATACACATGCCGGCTATAGCGGCCGGGAAGAGCGACAGTTTGAGTCGTGTCAGAGCAGTGTAGCTGAAATTGGCTCTCTAGAGACCGTCGGAAGCGCGCTAGAAATATGCAACGCCTGCCGTATTCGTACACATGCCGGCTATAGCGGCCGGGAAGAGCGATAGTTTGAGTCGTGTCAGAGCAGTGCAGCGGAAATTGGCTCTCCTGAGACCGTCGGAAGCCCGCTAGGTTTATGCAACGCCTTCCGTATTCGTACACATGCCGGCTATAGCGGCCGGGAAGAGCGATAGTTTGCGTCGTGTCAGAGCAATGCAGCTGAAATTGGCTCTCCCGAGACCGTCGGAAGCGCGCTAGAAATATGCAACGCCTGCCGTATTCGTACACATGCCGGCTACAGCGGCCGGGAAGAGCGATAGTTTGAGTCGTGTCAGAGCAGTGCAGCTGAAATTGGCTCTCCCGAGACCGTCGGAAGCGCGCTAGAATTATGCAACACCTTCTGGATTCGTACACATGCCGGCTATAGCAGCCGGTAAGAGCGATAGTTTGAGTCGTGTCAGAGCAGTGCAGCTGAAATTGCCTCTCCCGAGACCATCGTAAGCGCGCTAGAATTGTGCAACGCCTTCCAGATTCATACACATGCCGGCTATAGCGGCCGGGAAGAGCGACAGTTTGAGTCGTGTCAGAGCAGTGTAGCTGAAATTGGCTCTCCTGAGACCGTCAGAAGCGCGCTAGAATTATGCAACGCCTTCCGGATTCGTACACATGCCAGCTAAAGCGGCCGGGAAGAGCGACAGTTTGAGTCGTGTCAGAGCAGCGTAACTGAATTTGGCTCTCCCGAGACCGTCGGAAGCGCGCTAGAATTATGCAACGCCTTCCGGATTCGTACACATGCCGGCTATAGCGGACGGGAAGAGCGATAGTTTGAGTCGTGTCAGAGCAGTTCAGCTGAAATTGGCTCTCTCGAGACCGTCGGAAGCGCGCTAGAATTATGCAACGCCTTCCGGAATCGTACACATGCCGGCTATAGCAGCCGGGAAGAGCGATAGTTTGATTCGTGTCAGAGCAGTGCAGCTGAAATTTGCTCTCCAGAGACCGCCGCAAGCGCTCTAGAATTATGCAACGCCTTCCGGATTCGTACACATCCCTGTTATAGCGGCCGGGAAGAGCGATATTTTGAGTCGTGTCAGAGCAGTGCAGCTGAAATTGGCTCTCCCGAGACCGTCGGAAGCGCGCTAGAAATATGCAACGCCTTCCAGATTCGTACACATGCCGGCTATAGCGGCCGGGAAGAGCGATAGCTTAGTCGTGTCTGAGCAGTGCAGCTGAAATTGGCTCTCCTGAGACCGTCGGAAGCGCGCTAGAATTATGCAACGCCTGCCGTATTCGTACACATGCCGGCTATAGCGGCCGGGAAGATAGATAGTTTGAGTCGTGTCAGAGCAGTGCAGCTGAAATTGGCTCTCCCGAGACCGTCGGAAGCGCGCTATAATTATGCAACGCCTGCCGTATTCGTACACATGCCGGCTATAGCGGCCGGGAAGAGCGATAGTTTGAGTCGTGTCAGAGCAGTGTAACTGAATTTGGCTCTCCCGAGACCGTCGGAAGCGCGCTAGAATTATGCAACGCCTTCCGGATTCGTACACATGCCGGCTATAGCGGACGGGAAGAGCGATAGTTTGAGTCGTGTCAGAGCAGTTCAGCTGAAATTGGCTCTCTCGAGACCGTCCGAAGCGCGCTAGAATTATGCAACGCCTTCCGGAATCGTACACATGCCGGCTATAGCAGCCGGGAAGAGCGATAGTTTGATTCGTGTCAGAGCAGTGCAGCTGAAATTTGCTCTCCAGAGACCGCCGCAAGCGCTCTAGAATTATGCAACGCCTTCCGGATTCGTACACATCCCTGTTATAGCGGCCGGGAAGAGCGATATTTTGAGTCGTGTCAGAGCAGTGCAGCTGAAATTGGCTCTCCCGAGACCGTCGGAAGCGCGCTAGAATTATGCAACGCCTTCCAGATTCGTACACATGCCGGCTATAGCGCAAAAAAGACGAACTGCGCAACAAGAACACGGACGAAAGGGAGGCAGACACACACTAACACACTAGCGGCCGGGAAGAGCGATAGCTTAGTCGTGTCTGAGCAGTGCAGCTGAAATTGGCTCTCCCGAGACCGTCGGAAGCGCGCTATAATTATGCAACGCCTGCCGTATTCGTACACATGCCGGCTATAGCGGCCGGGAAGAGCGATAGTTTGAGTAGTGTCAGAGCAGTTCAGCTGAAATTGGCTCTGCCGAGACCGCCGGAAGCGCGCTTGAATTATGCAACGCCTTCCGGATTCGTACGCATGCCGGCTATAGCTGCCGGGAAGAGCGATAGTTTGAGTCGTGTCAGAGCAGTGCAGCTGAAATTGGCTCTCCCGAGACCATCGGAAGCGCGCTAGAATTGTTCAACGCCTTCCAGATTCATACACAAGCCGGCTATAGCGGCCGGGAAGAGCGACAGTTTGAGTCGTGTCAGAGCAGTGTAGCTGAAATTGGCTCTCTAGAGACCGTCGGAAGCGCGCTAGAATTATGCAACGCCTGCCGTATTCGTACACATGCCGGCTATAGCGGCCGGGAAGAGCGATAGTTTGAGTCGTGTCAGAACAGTGCAGCGGAAATTGGCTCTCCTGAGACCATCGGAAGCGCGCTAGAATTATTGAACGCCTTCCGTATTCGTACACATGCCGGCTATAGCGGCCGGGAAGAGCGATAGTTTGAGTCGTGTCAGAGCAGTGCAGCTGAAATTGGCTCTCCCGAGACCGTCGGAAGCGCGCTAGAATTATGCAACGCCTGCCGTATTCGTACACATGCCGGCTATAGCGGCCGGGAAGATAGATAGTTTGAGTCGTGTCAGAGCAGTGCAGCTGAAATTGGCTCTCCCGAGACCGTCGGAAGCGCGCTAGAATTATGCAACGCCTGCCGTATTCGTACACATGCCGGCTATAGCGGCCGGGAAGATAGATAGTTTGAGTCGTGTGAGAGCAGTGCAGCTGAAATTGGCTCTCCCGAGACCGTCGGAAGCGCGATATAATTATACAACGCCTGCCGTATTCGTACACATGCCGGCTATAGCGGCCGGGAAGAGCGATAGTTTGAGTCATGTCAGAGCAGTTCAGCTGAAATTGGCTCTGCCGAGACCGTCGGAAGCGCGCTTGAATTATGCAACGCCTTCCGGATTCGTACGCATGCCGGCTATAGCGGCCGGGAAGAGCGATAGTTTGAGTCGTGTCAGAGCAGTGCAGCTGAAATTGGCTCTCCCGAGACCGCCTGAAGCGCGCTAGAATTATGCAACGCCTTCCGGATTCGTACACATGCCGGCTATAGCAGCCGGGAAGAGCGATAGTTTGAGTCGTGTCAGAGCAGTGCAGCTGAAATTGGCTCTCCCGAGACCATCGGAAGCGCGCTAGAATTGTGCAACGCCTTCCAGATTCATACACATGCCGGCTATAGCGGCCGGGAAGAGCGACAGTTTGAGTCGTGTCAGAGCAGTGTAGCTGAAATTGGCTCTCTAGAGACCGTCGGAAGCGCGCTAGAATTATGCAACGCCTGCCGTATTCGTACACATGCCGGCTATAGCGGCCGGGAAGAGCGATAGTTTGAGTCGTGTCAGAGCAGTGCAGCGGAAATTGGCTCTCCTGAGACCGTCGGAAGCCCGCTAGGTTTATGCAACGCCTTCCGTATTCGTACACATGCCGGCTATAGCGGCCGGGAAGAGCGATAGTTTGCGTCGTGTCAGAGCAATGCAGCTGAAATTGGCTCTCCCGAGACCGTCGGAAGCGCGCTAGAATTATGCAACGCCTGCCGTATTCGTACACATGCCGGCTATAGCGGCCGGCAAGAGCGATAGTTTGAGTCGTGTCAGAGCAGTTCAGCTGAAATTGGCTCTGCCGAGACCGTCGGAAGAGCGCTAGAATTATGCAACGCCTTCCGGATTCGTACGCATGCCGGCTACAGCGGCCGGGAAGAGCGATAGTTTGAGTCGTGTCAGAGCAGTGCAGCTGAAATTGGCTCTCCCGAGACCGTCGGAAGCGCGCTAGAATTATGCAACGCCTTCTGGATTCGTACACATGCCGGCTATAGCAGCCGGTAAGAGCGATAGTTTGAGTCGTGTCAGAGCAGTGCAGCTGAAATTGCCTCTCCCGAGACCATCGTAAGCGCGCTAGAATTGTGCAACGCCTTCCAGATTCATACACATGCCGGCTATAGCGGCCGGGAAGAGCGACAGTTTGAGTCGTGTCAGAGCAGTGTAGCTGAAATTGGCTCTCCTGAGACCGTCAGAAGCGCGCTAGAATTATGCAACGCCTTCCGGATTCGTACACATGCCAGCTAAAGCGGCCGGGAAGAGCGACAGTTTGAGTCGTGTCAGAGCAGCGTAACTGAATTTGGCTCTCCCGAGACCGTCGGAAGCGCGCTAGAATTATGCAACGCCTTCCGGATTCGTACACATGCCGGCTATAGCGGACGGGAAGAGCGATAGTTTGAGTCGTGTCAGAGCAGTTCAGCTGAAATTGGCTCTCTCGAGACCGTCGGAAGCGCGCTAGAATTATGCAACGCCTTCCGGAATCGTACACATGCCGGCTATAGCAGCCGGGAAGAGCGATAGTTTGATTCGTGTCAGAGCAGTGCAGCTGAAATTTGCTCTCCAGAGACCGCCGCAAGCGCTCTAGAATTATGCAACGCCTTCCGAATTCGTACACATCCCTGTTATAGCGGCCGGGAAGAGCGATATTTTGAGTCGTGTCAGAGCAGTGCAGCTGAAATTGGCTCTCCCGAGACCGTCGGAAGCGCGCTAGAAATATGCAACGCCTTCCAGATTCGTACACATGCCGGCTATAGCGGCCGGGAAGAGCGATAGCTTAGTCGTGTCTGAGCAGTGCAGCTGAAATTGGCTCTCCTGAGACCGTCGGAAGCGCGCTAGAATTATGCAACGCCTGCCGTATTCGTACACATGCCGGCTATAGCGGCCGGGAAGATAGATAGTTTGAGTCGTGTCAGAGCAGTGCAGCTGAAATTGGCTCTCCCGAGACCGTCGGAAGCGCGCTATAATTATGCAACGCCTGCCGTATTCGTACACATGCCGGCTATAGCGGCCGGGAAGAGCGATAGTTTGAGTCGTGTCAGAGCAGTGTAACTGAATTTGGCTCTCCCGAGACCGTCGGAAGCGCGCTAGAATTATGCAACGCCTTCCGGATTCGTACACATGCCGGCTATAGCGGACGGGAAGAGCGATAGTTTGAGTCGTGTCAGAGCAGTTCAGCTGAAATTGGCTCTCTCGAGACCGTCCGAAGCGCGCTAGAATTATGCAACGCCTTCCGGAATCGTACACATGCCGGCTATAGCAGCCGGGAAGAGCGATAGTTTGATTCGTGTCAGAGCAGTGCAGCTGAAATTTGCTCTCCAGAGACCGCCGCAAGCGCTCTAGAATTATGCAACGCCTTCCGGATTCGTACACATCCCTGTTATAGCGGCCGGGAAGAGCGATATTTTGAGTCGTGTCAGAGCAGTGCAGCTGAAATTGGCTCTCCCGAGACCGTCGGAAGCGCGCTAGAATTATGCAACGCCTTCCAGATTCGTACACATGCCGGCTATAGCGCAAAAAAGACGAACTGCGCAACAAGAACACGGACGAAAGGGAGGCAGACACACACTAACACACTAGCGGCCGGGAAGAGCGATAGCTTAGTCGTGTCTGAGCAGTGCAGCTGAAATTGGCTCTCACGAGACCGTCGGAAGCGCGCTATAATTATGCAACGCCTGCCGTATTCGTACACATGCCGGCTATAGCGGCCGGGAAGAGCGATAGTTTGAGTAGTGTCAGAGCAGTTCAGCTGAAATTGGCTCTGCCGAGACCGCCGGAAGCGCGCTTGAATTATGCAACGCCTTCCGGATTCGTACGCATGCCGGCTATAGCAGCCGGGAAGAGCGATAGTTTGAGTCGTGTCAGAGCAGTGCAGCTGAAATTGGCTCTCCCGAGACCATCGGAAGCGCGCTAGAATTGTTCAACGCCTTCCAGATTCATACACAAGCCGGCTATAGCGGCCGGGAAGAGCGACAGTTTGAGTCGTGTCAGAGCAGTGTAGCTGAAATTGGCTCTCTAGAGACCGTCGGAAGCGCGCTAGAATTATGCAACGCCTGCCGTATTCGTACACATGCCGGCTATAGCGGCCGGGAAGAGCGATAGTTTGAGTCGTGTCAGAACAGTGCAGCGGAAATTGGCTCTCCTGAGACCATCGGAAGCGCGCTAGAATTATTGAACGCCTTCCGTATTCGTACACATGCCGGCTATAGCGGCCGGGAAGAGCGATAGTTTGAGTCGTGTCAGAGCAGTGCAGCGGAAATTGGCTCTCCCGAGACCGTCGGAAGCCCGCTAGGATTATGCAACGCCTTCCGGATTCGTACACATCCCTGTTATAGCGGCCGGGAAGAGCGATATTTTGAGTCGTGTCAGAGCAGTGCAGCTGAAATTGGCTCTCCCGAGACCGTCGGAAGCGCGCTAGAATTATGCAACGCCTTCCAGATTCGTACACATGCCGGCTATAGCGGCCGGGAAGAGCGATAGCTTAGTCGTGTCTGAGCAGTGCAGCTGAAATTGGCTCTCCCGAGACCGTCGGAAGCGCGCTATAATTATGCAACGCCTGCCGTATTCGTACACATGCCGGCTATAGCGGCCGGGAAGAGCGATAGTTTGAGTAGTGTCAGAGCAGTTCAGCTGAAATTGGCTCTGCCGAGACCGCCGCCGGAAGCGCGCTTGAATTATGCAACGCCTTCCGGATTCGTACGCATGCCGGCTATAGCAGCCGGGAAGAGCGATAGTTTGAGTCGTGTCAGAGCAGTGCAGCTGAAATTGGCTCTCCCGAGACCATCGGAAGCGCGCTAGAATTGTTCAACGCCTTCCAGATTCATACACAAGCCGGCTATAGCGGCCGGGAAGAGCGACAGTTTGAGTCGTGTCAGAGCAGTGTAGCTGAAATTGGCTCTCTAGAGACCGTCGGAAGCGCGCTAGAATTATGCAACGCCTGCCGTATTCGTACACATGCCGGCTATAGCGGCCGGGAAGAGCGATAGTTTGAGTCGTGTCAGAACAGTGCAGCGGAAATTGGCTCTCCTGAGACCATCGGAAGCGCGCTAGAATTATTGAACGCCTTCCGTATTCGTACACATGCCGGCTATAGCGGCCGGGAAGAGCGATAGTTTGAGTCATGTCAGAGCAGTGCAGCTGAAATTGGCTCTCCCGAGACCGTCGGAAGCGCGCTAGAATTGTGCGACGCCTTCCAGATTCATACACATGCCGGCTATAGCGGCCGGGAAGAGCGACAGTTTGAGTCGTGTCAGAGCAGTGTAGCTGAAATTGGCTCTCTAGAGACCGTCGGAAGCGCGCTAGAATTATGCAACGCCTGCCTTATTCGTACACATGCCGGCTATAGCGGCCGGGAAGAGCGATAGTTTGAGTCGTGTCAGAGCAGTGCAGCGGAAATTGGCTCTCCCGAGACCGTCGGAAGCCCGCTGGGATTATGCAACGCCTTCCGGATTCGTACACATCCCTGTTATAGCGGCCGGGAAGAGCGATATTTTGAGTCGTGTCAGAGCAGTGCAGCTGAAATTGGCTCTCCCGAGACCGTCGGAAGCGCGCTAGAATTATGCAACGCCTTCCAGATTCGTACACATGCCGGCTATAGCGGCCGGGAAGAGCGATAGCTTAGTCGTGTCTGAGCAGTGCAGCTGAAATTGGCTCTCCCGAGACCGTCGGAAGCGCGCTATAATTATGCAACGCCTGCCGTATTCGTACACATGCCGGCTATAGCGGCCGGGAAGAGCGATAGTTTGAGTAGTGTCAGAGCAGTTCAGCTGAAATTGGCTCTGCCGAGACCGCCGCCGGAAGCGCGCTAGAATTATGCAACGCCTTCCAGATTCGTACACATGCCGGCTATAGCGGCCGGGAAGAGCGATAGCTTAGTCGTGTCTGAGCAGTGCAGCTGAAATTGGCTCTCCCGAGACCGTCGGAAGCGCGCTATAATTATGCAACGCCTGCCGTATTCGTACACATGCCGGCTATAGCGGCCGGGAAGAGCGATAGTTTGAGTAGTGTCAGAGCAGTTCAGCTGAAATTGGCTCTGCCGAGACCGCCGCCGGAAGCGCGCTTGAATTATGCAACGCCTTCCGGATTCGTACGCATGCCGGCTATAGCAGCCGGGAAGAGCGATAGTTTGAGTCGTGTCAGAGCAGTGCAGCTGAAATTGGCTCTCCCGAGACCATCGGAAGCGCGCTAGAATTGTTCAACGCCTTCCAGATTCATACACAAGCCGGCTATAGCGGCCGGGAAGAGCGACAGTTTGAGTCGTGTCAGAGCAGTGTAGCTGAAATTGGCTCTCTAGAGACCGTCGGAAGCGCGCTAGAATTATGCAACGCCTGCCGTATTCGTACACATGCCGGCTATAGCGGCCGGGAAGAGCGATAGTTTGAGTCGTGTCAGAACAGTGCAGCGGAAATTGGCTCTCCTGAGACCATCGGAAGCGCGCTAGAATTATTGAACGCCTTCCGTATTCGTACACATGCCGGCTATAGCGGCCGGGAAGAGCGATAGTTTGAGTCATGTCAGAGCAGTGCAGCTGAAATTGGCTCTCCCGAGACCGTCGGAAGCGCGCTAGAATTGTGCGACGCCTTCCAGATTCATACACATGCCGGCTATAGCGGCCGGGAAGAGCGACAGTTTGAGTCGTGTCAGAGCAGTGTAGCTGAAATTGGCTCTCTAGAGACCGTCGGAAGCGCGCTAGAATTATGCAACGCCTGCCTTATTCGTACACATGCCGGCTATAGCGGCCGGGAAGAGCGATAGTTTGAGTCGTGTCAGAGCAGTGCAGCGGAAATTGGCTCTCCCGAGACCGTCGGAAGCCCGCTAGGATTATGCAACGCCTTCCGGATTCGTACACATCCCTGTTATAGCGGCCGGGAAGAGCGATATTTTGAGTCGTGTCAGAGCAGTGCAGCTGAAATTGGCTCTCCCGAGACCGTCGGAAGCGCGCTAGAATTATGCAACGCCTTCCAGATTCGTACACATGCCGGCTATAGCGGCCGGGAAGAGCGATAGCTTAGTCGTGTCTGAGCAGTGCAGCTGAAATTGGCTCTCCCGAGACCGTCGGAAGCGCGCTATAATTATGCAACGCCTGCCGTATTCGTACACATGCCGGCTATAGCGGCCGGGAAGAGCGATAGTTTGAGTAGTGTCAGAGCAGTTCAGCTGAAATTGGCTCTGCCGAGACCGCCGCCGGAAGCGCGCTTGAATTATGCAACGCCTTCCGGATTCGTACGCATGCCGGCTATAGCAGCCGGGAAGAGCGATAGTTTGAGTCGTGTCAGAGCAGTGCAGCTGAAATTGGCTCTCCCGAGACCATCGGAAGCACGCTAGAATTGTTCAACGCCTTCCAGATTCATACACAAGCCGGCTATAGCGGCCGGGAAGAGCGACAGTTTGAGTCGTGTCAGAGCAGTGTAGCTGAAATTGGCTCTCTAGAGACCGTCGGAAGCGCGCTAGAATTATGCAACGCCTGCCGTATTCGTACACATGCCGGCTATAGCGGCCGGGAAGAGCGATAGTTTGAGTGGTGTCAGAACAGTGCAGCGGAAATTGGCTCTCCTGAGACCATCGGAAGCGCGCTAGAATTATTGAACGCCTTCCGTATTCGTACACATGCCGGCTATAGCGGCCGGGAAGAGCGATAGTTTGAGTCATGTCAGAGCAGTGCAGCTGAAATTGGCTCTCCGGAGACCGTCGGAAGCGCGCTAGAATTGTGCGACGCCTTCCAGATTCATACACATGCCGGCTATAGCGGCCGGGAAGAGCGACAGTTTGAGTCGTGTCAGAGCAGTGTAGCTGAAATTGGCTCTCTAGAGACCGTCGGAAGCGCGCTAGAATTATGCAACGCCTGCCTTATTCGTACACATGCCGGCTATAGCGGCCGGGAAGAGCGATAGTTTGAGTCGTGTCAGAGCAGTGCAGCGGAAATTGGCTCTCCCGAGACCGTCGGAAGCCCGCTAGGATTATGCAACGCCTTCCGGATTCGTACACATGCCAGCTATAGCAGCCGGGAAGAGCGACATTTTGAGTTGTGTCAGAGCAGTGTAGCTGAATTTGGCTCTCCCGAGACCGTCGGAAGCGCGCTAGAATTATGCAACGCCTTCCGGATTCGTACACATGCCGGCTATAGCGGACGGGAAGAGCGATAGCTTGAGGCGTGTCAGAGCAGTTCAGCTGAAATTGGCTCTCTCGAGACCGCCGGAAGCGCGCTAGAATTATGCAACGCCTTCCGGAATCGTACACATGCCGGCTATAGCAGCCGGGAAGAGCGGTAGTTTTATTCGTGTCAGAGCAGTGCCGCTGAAATTTGCTCTCCAGAGACCGTCGCAAGCGCTCTAGAATTATGCAACGCCTTCCGGATTCGTACACATGCCGGCTATAGCGGCCGGGAAGAGCGATAGTTTGAGTCGTGTCAGAGCAGTGCAGCTGAAATTGGCTCTCCCGAGACCGTCGGAAGCGCGCTATAATTATGCAACGCCTGCCGTATTCGTACACATGCCGGCTATAGCGGCCGGGAAGAGCGATAGTTTGAGTAGTGTCAGAGCAGTTCAGCTGAAATTGGCTCTGCCGAGACCGCCGCCGGAAGCGCGCTTGAATTATGCAACGCCTTCCGGATTCGTACGCATGCCGGCTATAGCAGCCGGGAAGAGCGATAGTTTGAGTCGTGTCAGAGCAGTGCAGCTGAAATTGGCTCTCCCGAGACCATCGGAAGCGCGCTAGAATTGTTCAACGCCTTCCAGATTCATACACAAGCCGGCTATAGCGGCCGGGAAGAGCGACAGTTTGAGTCGTGTCAGAGCAGTGTAGCTGAAATTGGCTCTCTAGAGACCGTCGGAAGCGCGCTAGAATTATGCAACGCCTGCCGTATTCGTACACATGCCGGCTATAGCGGCCGGGAAGAGCGATAGTTTGAGTCGTGTCAGAACAGTGCAGCGGAAATTGGCTCTCCTGAGACCATCGGAAGCGCGCTAGAATTATTGAACGCCTTCCGTATTCGTACACATGCCGGCTATAGCGGCCGGGAAGAGCGATAGTTTGAGTCATGTCAGAGCAGTGCAGCTGAAATTGGCTCTCCCGAGACCGTCGGAAGCGCGCTAGAATTGTGCGACGCCTTCCAGATTCATACACATGCCGGCTATAGCGGCCGGGAAGAGCGACAGTTTGAGTCGTGTCAGAGCAGTGTAGCTGAAATTGGCTCTCTAGAGACCGTCGGAAGCGCGCTAGAATTATGCAACGCCTGCCTTATTCGTACACATGCCGGCTATAGCGGCCGGGAAGAGCGATAGTTTGAGTCGTGTCAGAGCAGTGCAGCGGAAATTGGCTCTCCCGAGACCGTCGGAAGCCCGCTAGGATTATGCAACGCCTTCCGGATTCGTACACATCCCTGTTATAGCGGCCGGGAAGAGCGATATTTTGAGTCGTGTCAGAGCAGTGCAGCTGAAATTGGCTCTCCCGAGACCGTCGGAAGCGCGCTAGAATTATGCAACGCCTTCCAGATTCGTACACATGCCGGCTATAGCGGCCGGGAAGAGCGATAGCTTAGTCGTGTCTGAGCAGTGCAGCTGAAATTGGCTCTCCCGAGACCGTCGGAAGCGCGCTATAATTATGCAACGCCTGCCGTATTCGTACACATGCCGGCTATAGCGGCCGGGAAGAGCGATAGTTTGAGTAGTGTCAGAGCAGTTCAGCTGAAATTGGCTCTGCCGAGACCGCCGCCGGAAGCGCGCTTGAATTATGCAACGCCTTCCGGATTCGTACGCATGCCGGCTATAGCAGCCGGGAAGAGCGATAGTTTGAGTCGTGTCAGAGCAGTGCAGCTGAAATTGGCTCTCCCGAGACCATCGGAAGCACGCTAGAATTGTTCAACGCCTTCCAGATTCATACACAAGCCGGCTATAGCGGCCGGGAAGAGCGACAGTTTGAGTCGTGTCAGAGCAGTGTAGCTGAAATTGGCTCTCTAGAGACCGTCGGAAGCGCGCTAGAATTATGCAACGCCTGCCGTATTCGTACACATGCCGGCTATAGCGGCCGGGAAGAGCGATAGTTTGAGTGGTGTCAGAACAGTGCAGCGGAAATTGGCTCTCCTGAGACCATCGGAAGCGCGCTAGAATTATTGAACGCCTTCCGTATTCGTACACATGCCGGCTATAGCGGCCGGGAAGAGCGATAGTTTGAGTCATGTCAGAGCAGTGCAGCTGAAATTGGCTCTCCGGAGACCGTCGGAAGCGCGCTAGAATTGTGCGACGCCTTCCAGATTCATACACATGCCGGCTATAGCGGCCGGGAAGAGCGACAGTTTGAGTCGTGTCAGAGCAGTGTAGCTGAAATTGGCTCTCTAGAGACCGTCGGAAGCGCGCTAGAATTATGCAACGCCTGCCTTATTCGTACACATGCCGGCTATAGCGGCCGGGAAGAGCGATAGTTTGAGTCGTGTCAGAGCAGTGCAGCGGAAATTGGCTCTCCCGAGACCGTCGGAAGCCCGCTAGGATTATGCAACGCCTTCCGGATTCGTACACATGCCAGCTATAGCAGCCGGGAAGAGCGACATTTTGAGTTGTGTCAGAGCAGTGTAGCTGAATTTGGCTCTCCCGAGACCGTCGGAAGCGCGCTAGAATTATGCAACGCCTTCCGGATTCGTACACATGCCGGCTATAGCGGACGGGAAGAGCGATAGCTTGAGGCGTGTCAGAGCAGTTCAGCTGAAATTGGCTCTCTCGAGACCGCCGGAAGCGCGCTAGAATTATGCAACGCCTTCCGGAATCGTACACATGCCGGCTATAGCAGCCGGGAAGAGCGGTAGTTTTATTCGTGTCAGAGCAGTGCCGCTGAAATTTGCTCTCCAGAGACCGTCGCAAGCGCTCTAGAATTATGCAACGCCTTCCGGATTCGTACACATCCCTGTTATAGCGGCCGGGAAGAGCGATATTTTGAGTCGTGTCAGAGCAGTGCAGCTGAAATTGGCTCTCCCGAGACCGTCGGAAGCGCGCTAGAATTATGCAACGCCTTCCAGATTCGTACACATGCCGGCTATAGCGGCCGGGAAGAGCGATAGCTTGGTCGTGTCTGAGCAGTGCAGCTGAAATTGGCTCTCCCGAGACCGTCGGAAGCGCGCTAGAATTATGCATCGCCTGCCGTATTCGTACACAAGCCGGCTATAGCGGCCGGGAGGAGCGATAGTTTGAGTCGTGTCAGAGCAGTGCAGCTGAAATTGGCTCTCCGAGACCGTCGGAAGCGCGCTAGAATTATGCAACGCCTGCCGTATTCGTACACATGCCGGCTATAGCGGCCGGGAAGATAGATAGTTTGAGTCGTGTCAGAGCAGTGCAGCTGAAATTGGCTCTCCCGAGACCGTCGGAAGCGCGATATAATTATGCAACGCGTGCCGTATTCGTACACATGCCGGCTATAGCGGCCGGGAAGAGCGATAGTTTGAGTCGTGTCAGAGCAGTTCAGCTGAAATTGGCTCTCCCGAGACCATCGGAAGCGCGCTTGAATTATGCAACGCCTTCCGGATTCGTACACATGCCGGCTATAGCAGCCGGGAAGAGCGATAGTTTGAGTCGTGTCAGAGCAGTGCAGCTGAAATTGGCTCTCCCGAGACCATCGGAAGCGCGCTAGAATTGTGCAACACCTTCCAGATTCATACACATGCCGGCTATAGCGGCCGGGAAGAGCGACAGTTTGAGTCGTGTCAGAGCAGTGTAGCTGAAATTGGCTCTCTAGAGACCGTCGGAAGCGCGCTAGAATTATGCAACGCCTGCCGTATTCGTACACATGCCGGCTATAGCGGCCGGGAAGAGCGATAGCTTAGTCGTGTCTGAGCAGTGCAGCTGAAATTGGCTCTCCCGAGACCGTCGGAAGCGCGCTAGAATTATGCAACGCCTGCCGTATTCGTACACATGCCGGCTATAGCGGCCGGGAAGATAGATAGTTTGAGTCGTGTCAGAGCAGTGCAGCTGAAATTGGCTCTCCCGAGACCGTCGGAAGCGCGCTATAATTATGCAACGCCTGCCGTATTCGTACACATGCCGGCTATAGCGGCCGGGAAGAGCGATAGTTTGAGTCGTGTCAGAGCAGTGTAACTGAATTTGGCTCTCCCGAGACCGTCGGAAGCGCGCTAGAATTATGCAACGCCTTCCGGATTCGTACACATGCCGGCTATAGC
The DNA here is from genome assembly GCA_030143305.2 of Amblyomma americanum. Classification (NCBI taxonomy): domain Eukaryota; kingdom Metazoa; phylum Arthropoda; class Arachnida; order Ixodida; family Ixodidae; genus Amblyomma; species Amblyomma americanum. The sequence continues at coordinate 235,741 of JARKHS020036759.1, read as the reverse complement.
GGACGGGAAGAGCGATAGTTTGAGTCGTGTCAGAGCAGTTCAGCTGAAATTGGGTCTCTCGAGACCGTCCGAAGCGCGCTAGAATTATGCAACGCCTTCCGGAATCGTACACATGCCGGCTATAGCAGCCGGGAAGAGCGATAGTTTGATTCGTGTCAGAGCAGTGCAGCTGAAACTTGCTCTCCAGAGACCGCCGCAGGCGCTCTAGAATTATGCAACGCCTTCCGGATTCGTACACATCCCTGTTATAGCGGCCGGGAAGAGCGATATTTTGAGTCGTGTCAGAGCAGTGCAGCTGAAATCGGCTCTCCCGAGACCGTCGGAAGCGCGCTAGAATTATGCAACGCCTTCCAGATTCGTACACATGCCGGCTATAGCGGCCGGGAAGAGCGATAGCTTAGTCGTGTCTGAGCAGTGCAGCTGAAATTGGCTCTCCCGAGACCGTCGGAAGCGCGCTATAATTATGCAACGCCTGCCGTATTCGTACACATGCCGGCTATAGCGGCCGGGAAGAGCGATAGTTTGAGTAGTGTCAGAGCAGTTCAGCTGAAATTGGCTCTGCCGAGACCGTCGGAAGCGCGCTTGAATTATGCAACGCCTTCCGGATTCGTACGCATGCCGGCTATAGCAGCCGGGAAGAGCGATAGTTTGAGTCGTGTCAGAGCAGTGCAGCTGAAATTGGCTCTCCCGAGACCATCGGAAGCGCGCTAGAATTGTTCAACGCCTTCCAGATTCATACACAAGCCGGCTATAGCGGCCGGGAAGAGCGACAGTTTGAGTCGTGTCAGAGCAGTGTAGCTGAAATTGGCTCTCTAGAGACCGTCGGAAGCGCGCTAGAATTATGCAACGCCTGCCGTATTCGTACACATGCCGGCTATAGCGGCCGGGAAGAGCGATAGTTTGAGTCGTGTCAGAACAGTGCAGCGGAAATTGGCTCTCCTGAGACCATCGGAAGCGCGCTAGAATTATTCAACGCCTTCCGTATTCGTACACATGCCGGCTATAGCGGCCGGGAAGAGCGATAGTTTGAGTCATGTCAGAGCAGTGCAGCTGAAATTGGCTCTCCCGAGACCGTCGGAAGCGCGCTAGAATTGTGCGACGCCTTCCAGATTCATACACATGCCGGCTATATCGGCCGGGAAGAGCGACAGTTTGAGTCGTGTCAGAGCAGTGTAGCTGAAATTGGCTCTCTAGAGACCGTCGGAAGCGCGCTAGAATTATGCAACGCCTGCCTTATTCGTACACATGCCGGCTATAGCGGCCGGGAAGAGCGATAGTTTGAGTCGTGTCAGAGCAGTGCAGCGGAAATTGGCTCTCCCGAGACCGTCGGAAGCCCGCTAGGATTATGCAACGCCTTCCGGATTCGTACACATGCCAGCTATAGCAGCCGGGATGAGCGACATTTTGAGTTGTGTCAGAGCAGTGTAGCTGAATTTGGCTCTCCCGAGACCGTCGGAAGCGCGCTAGAATTATGCAACGCCTTCCGGATTCGTACACATGCCGGCTATAGCGGACGGGAAGAGCGATAGCTTGAGGCGTGTCGGAGCAGTTCAGCTGAAATTGGCTCTCTCGAGACCGTCTGAAGCGCGCTAGAATTATGCAACGCCTTCCGGAATCGTACACATGCCGGCTATAGCAGCCGGGAAGAGCGATAGTTTGATTCGTGTCAGAGCAGTGCAGCTGAAATTTGCTCTCCAGAGACCGCCGCAAGCGCTCTAGAATTATGCAACGCCTTCCGGATTCGTACACATGCCTGTTATAGCGGCCGGGAAGAGCGATATTTTGAGTCGTGTCAGAGCAGTGCAGCTGAAATTGGCTCTCCCGAGACCGTCGGAAGCGCGCTAGAATTATGCAACGCCTTCCAGATTCGTACACATGCCGGCTATAGCGGCCGGGAAGAGCGATAGCTTAGTCGTGTCTGAGCAGTGCAGCTGAAATTGGCTCTCCCGAGACCGTCGGAAGCGCGCTATAATTATGCAACGCCTGCCGTATTCGTACACATGCCGGCTATAGCAGCCGGGAAGAGCGATAGTTTGAGTAGTGTCAGAGCAGTTCAGCTGAAATTGGCTCTGCCGAGACCGTCGGAAGCGCGCTTGAATTATGCAACGCCTTCCGGATTCGTACGCATGCCGGCTATAGCAGCCGGGAAGAGCGATAGTTTGAGTCGTGTCAGAGCAGTGCAGCTGAAATTGGCTCTCCCGAGACCATCGGAAGCGCGCTAGAATTGTTCAACGCCTTCCAGATTCATACACAAGCCGGCTATAGCGGCCGGGAAGAGCGACAGTTTGAGTCGTGTCAGAGCAGTGTAGCTGAAATTGGCTCTCTAGAGACCGTCGGAAGCGCGCTAGAATTATGCAACGCCTGCCGTATTCGTACACATGCCGGCTATAGCGGCCGGGAAGAGCGATAGTTTGAGTCGTGTCAGAACAGTGCAGCGGAAATTGGCTCTCCTGAGACCATCGGAAACGCGCTAGAATTATTCAACGCCTTCCGTATTCGTACACATGCCGGCTATAGCGGCCGGGAAGAGCGATAGTTTGAGTCATGTCAGAGCAGTGCAGCTGAAATTGGCTCTCCCGAGACCGTCGGAAGCGCGCTAGAATTGTGCGACGCCTTCCAGATTCATACACATGCCGGCTATATCGGCCGGGAAGAGCGACAGTTTGAGTCGTGTCAGAGCAGTGTAGCTGAAATTGGCTCTCTAGAGACCGTCGGAAGCGCGCTAGAATTATGCAACGCCTGCCTTATTCGTACACATGCCGGCTATAGCGGCCGGGAAGAGCGATAGTTTGAGTCGTGTCAGAGCAGTGCAGCGGAAATTGGCTCTCCCGAGACCGTCGGAAGCCCGCTAGGATTATGCAACGCCTTCCGGATTCGTACACATGCCAGCTATAGCAGCCGGGATGAGCGACATTTTGAGTTGTGTCAGAGCAGTGTAGCTGAATTTGGCTCTCCCGAGACCGTCGGAAGCGCGCTAGAATTATGCAACGCCTTCGGATTCGTACACATGCCGGCTATAGCGGACGGGAAGAGCGATAGCTTGAGGCGTGTCGGAGCAGTTCAGCTGAAATTGGCTCTCTCGAGACCGTCTGAAGCGCGCTAGAATTATGCAACGCCTTCCGGAATCGTACACATGCCGGCTATAGCAGCCGGGAAGAGCGATAGTTTGATTCGTGTCAGAGCAGTGCAGCTGAAATTTGCTCTCCAGAGACCGCCGCAAGCGCTCTAGAATTATGCAACGCCTTCCGGATTCGTACACATGCCTGTTATAGCGGCCGGGAAGAGCGATATTTTGAGTCGTGTCAGAGCAGTGCAGCTGAAATTGGCTCTCCCGAGACCGTCGGAAGCGCGCTAGAATTATGCAACGCCTTCCAGATTCGTACACATGCCGGCTATAGCGGCCGGGAAGAGCGATAGCTTAGTCGTGTCTGAGCAGTGCAGCTGAAATTGGCTCTCCCGAGACCGTCGGAAGCGCGCTAGAATTATCCATCGCCTGCCGTATTCGTACACAAGCCGGCTATAGCGGCCGGGAGGAGCGATAGTTTGAGTCGTGTCAGAGCAGTGCAGCTGAAATTGGCTCTCCGAGACCGTCGGAAGCACGCTAGAATTATGCAACGCCTGCCGTATTCGTACACATGCCGGCTATAGCGGCCGGGAAGATAGATAGTTTGAGTCGTGTCAGAGCAGTGCAGCTGAAATTGGCTCTCCCGAGACCGTCGGAAGCGCGATATAATTATGCAACGCCTGCCGTATTCGTACACATGCCGGATATAGCGGCCGGGAAGAGCGATAGTTTGAGTCGTGTCAGAGCAGTTCAGCTGAAATTGGCTCTGCCGAGACCGTCGGAAGCGCGCTTGAATTATGCAACGCCTTCCGGATTCGTACGCATGGCTGCTATAGCGGCCGGGAAGAGCGATTGTTTGAGTCGTGTCAGAGCAGTGCAGCTGAAATTGGCTCTCCCGAGACCGTCGGAAGCGCGCTTGAATTATGCAACGCCTTCCGGATTCGTACACATGCCGGCTATAGCGGCCGGGAAGAGCGATAGTTTGAGTCATGTCAGAGCAGTGCAGCTGAAATTGGCTCTCCCGAGACCGTCGGAAGCGCGCTAGAATTGTGCGACGCCTTCCAGATTCATACACATGCCGGCTATAGCGGCCGGGAAGAGCGACAGTTTGAGTCGTGTCAGAGCAGTGTAGCTGAAATTGGCTCTCCCGAGACCGTCGGAAGCGCGCTAGAATTATGCAACGCCTGCCGTATTCGTACACATGCCGGCTATAGCGGCCGGGAAGAGCGGTAGTTTGAGTCGTGTCAGAGCAGTGCAGCTGAAATTGGCTCTCCCGAGACCGTCGGAAGCGCGCTAGAATTATGCAACGCCTGCCGTATTCGTACAAATACCGACTATAGCGGCCGGGATGAGCGATAGTTTGAGTCGTGTCAGAGCAGTGCAGCTGAAATTGGCTCTCCCGAGACCGTCGGAAGCGCGCTAAAATTATGCAACGCCTTCCGGATTCGTACACATGCTGGCTATAGCTGCCGGGAAAAGCGACAGTTTGAGTCGTGTCAGAGCAGTGTAGCTGAAATTGGCTCTCCTGAGACCGTCAGAAGCGCGCTAGAATTATGCAACGCCTTCCGGATTCGTACACATGCCGGCTATAGCGGCCGGGAAGAGCGACAGTTTGAGTCGTGTCAGAGCAGTGTAGCTGAAATTGGCTCTCCCGAGACCGTCGGAAGCGCGCTAGAATTATGCAACGCCTTCCGGATTCGTACACATGCCGGCTATAGCGGCCGGGAAGAGCGATAGTTTGAGTCGTGTCAGAGCAGTGCAGCTGAAATTGGCTCTCCCGAGACCATCGGAAGCGCGATAGAATTGTGCAACGCCTTTCAGATTCATACACATGCCGGCTATAGCGGCCGGGAAGAGCGACAGTTTGAGTCGTGTCAGAGCAGAGTAGCTGAAATTGGCTCTCTAGAGACCGTCGGAAGCGCGCTAGAATTATGCAACGCCTGCCGTATTCGTACACATGCCGGCTATACCGGCCGGGAAGAGCGATAGTTTGAGTAGTGTCAGAGCAGTGCAGCTGAAATTGGCTCTCCCGAGACCATCGGAAGCGCGCTAGAATTGTGAAACGCCTTCCAGATTCGTACACATGCCGGCTATAGCGGCCGGGAAGAGCGACAGTTTGAGTCGTGTCAGAGCAGTGTAGCTGAAATTGGCTCTCCTGAGACCGTCAGAAGCGCGCTAGAATTATGCAACGCCTTCCGGATTCGTACACATGCCAGCTATAGCGGCCGGGAAGAGCGACAGTTTGAGTTGAGTCAGAGCAGTGTAGCTGAAATTGGCTCTCCTGAGACCGTCAGAAGCGCGCTAGAATTATGCAACGCCTTCCGGATTCGTACACATGCCGGCTATAGCGGCCGGGAAGAGCGACAGTTTGAGTCGTGTCAGAGCAGTGTAGCTGAAATTGGCTCTCCCGAGACCGTCGGAAGCGCGCTAGAATTATGCAACGCCTTCCGGATTCGTACACATGCCGGCTATAGCGGCCGGGAAGAGCGATAGTTTGAGTCGTGTCAGAGCAGTGCAGCTGAAATTGGCTCTCCCGAGACCATCGGAAGCGCGATAGAATTGTGCAACGCCTTTCAGATTCATACACATGCCGGCTATAGCGGCCGGGAAGAGCGACAGTTTGAGTCGTGTCAGAGCAGTGTAGCTGAAATTGGCTCTCTAGAGACCGTCGGAAGCGCGCTAGAATTATGCAACGCCTGCCGTATTCGTACACATGCCGGCTATACCGGCCGGGAAGAGCGATAGTTTGAGTAGTGTCAGAGCAGTGCAGCTGAAATTGGCTCTCCCGAGACCATCGGAAGCGCGCTAGAATTGTGAAACGCCTTCCAGATTCATACACATGCCGGCTATAGCGGCCGGGAAGAGCGACAGTTTGAGTCGTGTCAGAGCAGTGTAGCTGAAATTGGCTCTCCTGAGACCGTCAGAAGCGCGCTAGAATTATGCAACGCCTTCCGGATTCGTACACATGCCAGCTATAGCGGCCGGGAAGAGCGACAGTTTGAGTTGTGTCTGAGCAGTGTAGCTGAAATTGGCTCTCCTGAGACCGTCAGAAGCGCGCTAGAATTATGCAACGCCTTCCGGATTCGTACACATGCTGGCTATAGCGGACGGGAAGAGCGATAGCTTGAGTCGTGTCAGAGCAGTGCAGCTGAAATTGGCTCTCCCGAGACCGTCGGAAGCGCGATATAATTATGCAACGCCTGCCGTATTCGTACACATGCCGGCTATAGCGGCCGGGAAGAGCGATAGTTTGAGTCGTGTCAGAGCAGTTCAGCTGAAATTGGCTCTGCCGAGACCGTCGGAAGCGCGCTTGAATTATGCAACGCCTTCCGGATTCGTACGCATGGCTGCTATAGCGGCCGGGAAGAGCGATTGTTTGAGTCGTGTCAGAGCAGTGCAGCTGAAATTGGCTCTCCCGAGACCGTCGGAAGCGCGCTTGAATTATGCAACGCCTTCCGGATTCGTACACATGCCGGCTATAGCGGCCGGGAAGAGCGATAGTTTGAGTCATGTCAGAGCAGTGCAGCTGAAATTGGCTCTCCCGAGACCGTCGGAAGCGCGCTAGAATTGTGCGACGCCTTCCAGATTCATACACATGCCGGCTATAGCGGCCGGGAAGAGCGACAGTTTGAGTCGTGTCAGAGCAGTGTAGCTGAAATTGGCTCTCCCGAGACCGTCGGAAGCGCGCTAGAATTATGCAACGCCTGCCGTATTCGTACACATGCCGGCTATAGCGGCCGGGAAGAGCGGTAGTTTGAGTCGTGTCAGAGCAGTGCAGCTGAAATTGGCTCTACCGAGACCGTCGGAAGCGCGCTAGAATTATGCAACGCCTGCCGTATTCGTACAAATACCGACTATAGCGGCCGGGATGAGCGATAGTTTGAGTCGTGTCAGAGCAGTGCAGCTGAAATTGGCTCTCCCGAGACCGTCGGAAGCGCGCTAAAATTATGCAACGCCTTCCGGATTCGTACACATGCTGGCTATAGCTGCCGGGAAAAGCGACAGTTTGAGTCGTGACAGAGCAGTGTAGCTGAAATTGGCTCTCCTGAGACCGTCAGAAGCGCGCTAGAATTATGCAACGCCTTCCGGATTCGTACACATGCCGGCTATAGCGGCCGGGAAGAGCGACAGTTTGAGTCGTGTCAGAGCAGTGTAGCTGAAATTGGCTCTCCCGAGACCGTCGGAAGCGCGCTAGAATTATGCAACGCCTTCCGGATTCGTACACATGCCGGCTATAGCGGCCGGGAAGAGCGATAGTTTGAGTCGTGTCAGAGCAGTGCAGCTGAAATTGGCTCTCCCGAGACCATCGGAAGCGCGATAGAATTGTGCAACGCCTTTCAGATTCATACACAAGCCGGCTATAGCGGCCGGGAAGAGCGACAGTTTGAGTCGTGTCAGAGCAGTGTAGCTGAAATTGGCTCTCTAGAGACCGTCGGAAGCGCGCTAGAATTATGCAACGCCTGCCGTATTCGTACACATGCCGGCTATACCGGCCGGGAAGAGCGATAGTTTGAGTAGTGTCAGAGCAGTGCAGCTGAAATTGGCTCTCCCGAGACCATCGGAAGCGCGCTAGAATTGTGAAACGCCTTCCAGATTCATACACATGCCGGCTATAGCGGCCGGGAAGAGCGACAGTTTGAGTCGTGTCAGAGCAGTGTAGCTGTAATTGGCTCTCCTGAGACCGTCAGAAGCGCGCTAGAATTATGCAACGCCTTCCGGATTCGTACACATGCCAGCTATAGCGGCCGGGAAGAGCGACAGTTTGAGTTGTGTCAGAGCAGTGTAGCTGAAATTGGCTCTCCTGAGACCGTCAGAAGCGCGCTAGAATTATGCAACGCCTTCCGGATTCGTACACATGCTGGCTATAGCGGACGGGAAGAGCGATAGCTTGAGTCGTGTCAGAGCAGTTCAGCTTAAATTGGCTCTCTCGAGACCGTCGGAAGCGCGCTAGAATTATGCAACGCCTTCCGGAATCGTACACATGCCGGCTATAGCAGCCGGGAAGAGCGATAGTTTATTTATTTATTTATTTATTTGTGATACCCTCAAGGTACAAAGTACATTTCAGAGGGGAAGGGCAGTTGTTAACAAGAAAAATAAACAAAGCACAATTCTTACAAAACTATAGAACAACGGAGGCAGGATAAAAAGAAGTGAGCAAAATGAACACGGAACAGATTAATAAAATAGTTTAAGAACAATACTAATACGTGGAGAAACACTACACTCCAATAAAATATAAAAGCGATCATTATGTAATCAGAGTGGTAAGTATTCTTCTAAATTGAGTTGAATCAGTGATGCTAGTTAATGATGCGGGTAGGGAATTCCATTCTTTAGAAGTTAGCGGAAAATATGATTGCGCACATGTCACTGTGTTACAATGAGGCACTGTGACCTTGTGTTGATGATCACGACGGTGAGAAATGAACGGTGCTGGTTGAATCCATCGAGAGCGAAGTTGAAAATTGGAGTAGAAAATCTTATGGAATAGGCAGATGCGGAAGTGCTTACGGCGGGTAGCTAGGGGCAGGAGGTTTAAAGACTTTCTCATTTGGGTGACGCTAGATGTACGATGGTAATTGCCTAAAATGAATCTAGTTGCACGATTCTGGACAGTTTCCAGAACCTGTGTCAGTGAGACCTGTCCAGGGTCCCATATAGATGAAGCGTATTCCATTTGCGGTCGTACGTAGGTCATGTATAATAATGATTTTAATGAAGATGGAGCAAGTGTAAAATTTCTTCGAAGATAACCAAGCGTTTTGTTTGCTTTAGATGCTATATGTTCTATATGAAGTTTCCAGGACAGGGTGTTAGTTATATGTATGCCAAGATACCGATACGATCTTACGCTTTCAAGGGGATGACTGTGAAGAAAATAAGGAGGACAAGTAGTATTTGAACGTGAAACTCTCATAGATTTGCATTTTTTAATATTTAGTTCCATTTTCCAATTATGACAAAAGTCTAGTATGTTATTAAGATCGACCTGGAGAGAGCGAATATCGGAATCGTTAGTTATTTTACGGTAAATCACGCAGTCGTCGGCAAACAAACAAATCCTTGAGTTAACAGTAGCAGGCAGATCATTAATATAAATCAGGAACAGTAAAGGGCCAAGGACAGATCCTTGAGGAACCCCAGAACCAACTGGCACGGTAGAAGAATTAGTGTCATTAGCATGCACAAACTGAAGGCGAGAAAAAAGAAACGCGCGAATCCAGTTCAGAACAGAAGGGTCAATATTTAGAATGCTGAGTTTATATAGAAGTAATGAATGGTTAACTTTATCGAATGCCTTAGCGAAGTCGAGAAATATGCAGTCTGTGGAAAACGCGGAGTCTATGTAGAAGTGCAGATCATTAGTAAAGGAAAGTAATTGAGTTTCACAGGGGAAACCTTTCCGAAAGCCATGCTGAGTCAGAGAAAAGAAGCTATTATCTTCAAGAAAATTAACAAGGTGAGTGAGAATTATATGTTCCATTATTTTGCAGGGTATTGATGTGAGAGAGATGGGTCGATAGTTAGATGGGTTCTGTTTGTCACCGGCTTTATGTACAGGTATGACCTTAGCAGTTTTCCAGTCCTCGGCTAGTACGCCATCATGGTACGACTGTGAGAATATGCTTTCCAAAATGATAGAGGTATATTCAACAGTATTCCGAAGAAATTTGCTATTATGAAGTTTCAGGACTACAGAGAAAAACTTTCGGTGTTACAGGCTTGTTCGGGGCTGAAAGGAACCAAATTCTCTGTGGCTGAAGACTTTTCCAGCCGAGTTCGTGAAATTAGAAAAAAGCTGTGGCAAAGCTGTGCAGTGGAGAAGGCGAACGGCGCTATAGCCAAACTGATATTTGATAAGCTGGTTATCGACGGTGCTATGTTCGGATGGGACGAAGTGAAGAATGAGCCCTATCGTATATCTAAAAAGAGGGAATGACAAACGCATATTATGAACAAAAGGTTCACACTGACAAACGTCAACTGTCGAAGTATTGTCTGCAAAGCTACGCAACTTGAGGGCCTGCTGTTGACGTATGATGTAGAAATCGCTGCACTCACTGAAACCTGGTTGGGAAAAAATATTTTTGACAGCGAATTCGTACCACAAAACTACAAAGTTTTTCGCAAAGACCGAGATGGAAAGGGCGGTGGAGTGGCCATACTGTTCAAATCTTCACTGCAAGTCTTTAGAATGCCAGATATTGACGATGTAGAAGGCATCTTTTGTAAATTTTACAAAAACAATGTTCGTTACGTTTTAGGAGCCGTGTACAGGCCACCCAATTCCTCTGTAGCACTCCTAGTGAATCTAAAAAAATATATTGAGCGCCATATAAAACAGAATGATAGGCTAATGTTTACTGGCGATTTTAATTTACCAAACATAGACTGGACTGCCTTTTCGCATTCTAATAACATCATTGAGCAAACTATGCTTGATATTTCTATTGCCTTTGACCTGCTTCAGGTAGGTAAAGATCCTACTAGAGTCCACAATGGTTCATATTCAATTCTTGATCTATTTTTTGTAAATGGTACTGTCAAAGAAAATGTCGAATGCTATGTAACGACCGGTATTTCTGATCACAAAGCTGTTGTACTGACATTGATAAATGCAAACTTTGATCGCCGAAATACTGTCGGTTTCTTTCCTAATTTTTCTCGTGCACATGATGAATCTATTCTTGATATGCTCGACTTTCATTATGACCGCTTTATGAATTTTAATGGAAATGTGAATGACTTATGGCTATTTTTCAAAAGTGTTGTCTTTCAGTGTATTGAACGCTTCGTTCCAAAAATTGCAAAAAAGTCCCCAAAATGTAACCCTTGGATAACACGAGAGACATTACGCTCACAACGAAAGCTAAAAAGAATGAAAAAAAGGTTAAAAGCAGGAAACTATTCCCAAACGATCATTGATGAACAAACAGAAAAACTCAAACAGCTGATTGCCCATGACAAGGAAAAGTACTTTTCTACTCAGCTACCTACCTTCATTAAAACATGCCCTGAGAAATTCTGGAGGCAGATAATTCCAGCTTCACGATCTCATGATACTTTCAAAGTAAATGGAATATGTGAGCGTGATGATGCTTTGGTGTCCACGGCTTTCAATGACTACTTCAAATCGGTGTTTACGCAGGATGACAGCTCTCTTCCCTGCTATTCCGTGAATTTGCCTTCAATTCCTGATGTTGTGATTTCCGAGGCAGGTGTTCTCAATTTATTATTGAAGCTTGATGTAAAAAAATCTCCCGGACCAGATGACATTCCCAACGCATTCCTGAAGCGTTATGCAGAATGGTGTGCCAAGTACTTATGCATCTTATTTAACAAATCACTAAATGAAGGATCATTACCGGATGACTGGAGAACGGCAAGAATCAAACCAATTCACAAAACTGGAGACAAAGCATCTATTCAGAATTACCGTCCGATATCGTTAACATCTACAGCATGCAAGGTCTTGGAACACATCATTCATAAACATATAGCAGATTTTCTTGAACAAAACAATTTTCTAACTAATGCACAGCATGGCTTCAGACGAGGATTTTCCACTGCCACTCAGCTAGTACAAACTATACATGATTTTGCGCAGGCAATAAATGAAGGAAAGCAGACTGACGCTATATTTATGGACTTTAAAAAAGCATTTGATAAAGTTTCGCATAACAAACTTCTTCACAAATTAGGTAATGTACTAAAAAATGACAAATTACTTGCATGGATTACAGCCTACTTAAGAAACCGTCGTCAGTTTGTAGTAGTAAATAATTCCCCTTCCCCTCCAGTTCCTGTTGATTCCGGCGTTCCCCAAGGATCTGTTCTTGGGCCACTCCTCTTCTTGATTTTTATTAATGACATTGTCGATAACATCTCAGTTTCTGTTAGATTATATGCTGACGATTGTGTGTTATATGAAAAGATTACTACTACTGAGGACCAAGTACGGTTAAATAACGATTTCACTAAGATAATAACATGGTGTGACCAATGGCAAATGTGCGTTAATTATGATAAAACAGTGTTCATGCGTATAACCCAGAAAAAGAAGCCTCTTTTGTTTAACTATACTGCTAAAAACAAAGTTCTCTCTCAAGTGAATACTTACAAATACCTAGGTCTGCGGATCTGCAATAACCTCTCCTGGACAGAGCACATTGACAACGTTACAGCTAATGCCCTACGCAAACTATTTTTCCTCCGACGTGCTCTGAAGCTCGGCCCCCCCAGTGTACGTTCACTTTCGTATAACACTATTATTCGCCCTATGTTAGAATATGCCGTCATAATCTGGGATCCTTTCACTAAATCTAACATTGCTAAATTAGACAGAGTCCGAAAGAAAGCAGCACGGTTTATTTACAATTCATATAACCGCACATCTATCACTGCACATCTTAATCAAAGTGGTTTGCTTCCAGTCTCTCATAGAAATCGCATCTGTCGTCTAAAATTTTTATTTCAGTTAATCAAAGGTCAGTACAATATTGACACATCCAATATTATATCGTTCTCCTCAGGGTACAACACAAGACAACGCCATGATTTTACAGTAACACCATTAAACGCACGAAATAACACCTTTAAGTACTCTTTTTTCCCCAGAACGATTACAGACTGGAATAATCTAACTAATGATGCAGTAACCCAAACTTCACTAAAAAGGTTTGAAAGCCACCTTTAACTTTTTTTATAATGTCGTACCGCTACATTTCTTTGTTTCATTGTTTCTTGATCTTAAATTGTTGATCAATTGTTCTTGATTGTTTGCTTGTTCCTGAGGTCGTTTTTGTTGTTTCCAGAATTTATGTATTGTGTGCCCACCCCTGCGAAGGTCTTGTAAAAGATCGCAGTATCAATAAATAAATAAATAAATAAAATAATGCCATCGATTCCGCTAGAAGATGTTTGTTTTAAATTATTAATGATCGGTATAATGCCATGAGAGTCAAACACAATTGGATCCATACAGTAGTAGTTACACGATTGGAGTTTGGGATGGTGGCGATCAACGGATGAGGAAGAAAATGACTGGACAAAAGAGTCATTTAGTGAAGTGGCACAAAGATGGTCCGGAATGGGATTTCCAGTTGTGAAAGTAATGACACTTTGTCGTTAGTGCTAGGTTTTATTATGCTCCAGAAGCGTTTAGGATTAGACTTTAAGGTGTTCGGGAGGGTTACATTAAAAAAAGAAAATTTAGTAGTCTTTAGTGCACGAGAATAGGCTAAGGCAGCTGATTTATGTGCAGTCCATCGCTCAGGTTTTAATGAATTCCTAGCAGTTCGAAAAAGTCTTTTCTTTTTGTTAGAAAGGCGGTTTAAATATCGATTATACCATGGAGCTTGGTTATTCGAGTAGACGCGCCGAAGAGGATTATGTCGGTTAATCAATTCAGATACCTTATTTCGGAACATGTACCAGTTAGTTTCCACCGAGCGCTCGAGGTAATTAGGCAAGAATATGTCTAGAAAAGAGTTCAGTTCATCATTATAGCAAGAAAATTAGCCTTGTTGTAGTCCCTAAAATTTTTGGAGCGGTTTAATGAAGGTACGTGATCATGAGTTAACGTGAAATGTAATACATCGTGGTCGCTCAGGCCAGGCATATGTATTACAGGTGACGTGCAATCTTCTGCAGTCGTTAATACAAGATCTAGAAGAGAGGATGAATTTTGAGTAACACGTGTGGGTGAAGTGACGATTTGTGTCAAGCCAAAGTCTGCGCAGATGGTGATAAATTGGTTAGTTTCTGCGCTCGGTGGGTTAGAAAAAGGGAACGTGTCTGACCAGATAATGTTGGGATAGTTGAAGTCCCCCAAAAGTAGAATTTGTGCGCTGGGATATCGAACAGTGATTTGATTCAGGCTGTCATGCAAGCTATCACAGAATGACATATCGCTGGAAGGGGAGCGATAGCAAACGCCGATGATCACTTTCCTGAAACCTAAATTCACGCAGCACCACACAGATTCAATATCAGAAACAATTGATATGCAGTGACAATCAAACTGCTCGTCAATTGCGAGCAAAACACCACCACCTGTTCTTTGAGTGCGCTCACTGCGGTAGACAACATATTTTTTATCGCAATGAAACAATTCTGAATTAGATATTTTGCTGCTGAGCCACGTTTCAGTTATTGCAATAACATTTGCTTTGAGGTCGTTAATCAAGGTGCATAATTCATCCTTCTTACGAAAAATACTTCGAATGTTAGTATAACAAACACAAAATTCTGATTTCGATGATGTGGCATCTCTTCCCCTCGCGCATTCCTATTTCTTATCCTTATCGGGGAGTAGTTGGCGTCCAGAACGAAGAAATCTAGGTGATGCAGAAGCATTCATCGGTGCAGTATTCGAGGATGCGATTTCAAAAACAACGTCATCTACTTCATTATAACTGTAACATTTTCCATTGACATGCAGTTTCTTATACCCAAGTTTATATGGTTTATGCAGGCTTTTACCGTATTCTCTTAGCTTTTTTTGAATGTTGCGTGTGGCAACGCATAAGTCCTCACTGAGAGCAAAGCCAGTGTCTTTTAACATGGAACATTTTGCGAAAACTGATTCTCTGTGCTTATAGGTAGCAAATTTGACAATAACCGGCCTTGTTTTTCCTTCTACAAACCGACCGATCCTGTGCGCACGTAAAATGCTTTCACTTGTTAAGCTGAGGTTTAGTTTATCGGCAATGACCCCTAAAACTTTCTCTTCAGAATCAGCATACGCTTCACTTTCATCGTCTTTTATTCCGTAAAAAAGCAGATTGTCGCGTCGAGAACGGTCCTCTGCGTCGTCTAATCGGTGGCGCATTGCGCAGGCTTCCAGTTCAATACGGTTAACTTTATCGCTTAGCTCATTAAAATCGGCCTGCCAATGCTGAAGCATTGAAGACTGGCCTTCAACAACGTCTAACCGGGTCTTTATGTCGGAAATAGCTTGAAAAGCGATTCTTTGCTGGTCTTTCAGTTCAGTCACCGTCTCGGCTACCGATTTTTGCACTGTTTCCATCCTGATTGAGCGCTCGCTTAAATCTTTGAGTGTATTAAAAATTTCCGCAAGAGTCTGTTTGTCAGGACCCGGATTGCACTCTACGTCCCCACACAAAAGCAATAAAAGTGAACAGAAAGGCTCGAACAAGGCTCCAGGGCATGGAAGCACGACTATAAAGGCATCATCTGACTTAAAGCAGTGGTAAGGTAGTTTGAACTGGTAACTGACCTGCATGACGAAGAAGAGCGCGCGTGAGCCTCCCATTCTTTCGGTGCCTCCATGCCCTATGAGCGGCGGCTGCGCAGCACATGCTTTTATATGGTGCACAGTGGGGACTGTCGATGATCCTGCGGCTGCGATAGACTGTGGCAGGACGTGATGAGGCAGGAAATGTTGAAGCTGTTCATGTCGGCAAGTTGTCAACCAGTCGCATCCTGGTGGAGCGGCAATACTGGATGCCCCTGAAGCAGAGGCGTTGATGGCGAGCGCGCTCAAAGGATGCACTTGGCCATGGTCCACCCAGGCGGCAGCCGGAAAGAAGAGCAACTGCTTGACGAAGAAGAGCGCGCGTGAGCCTCCCATTCTTTCGGTGCTTCCATGTGTCAGAGCAGTGCAGCTGAAATTTGCTCTCCAGAGACCGTCGCAAGCGCTCTAGAATTATGCAACGCCTTCCGGATTCGTACACATCCCTGTTATAGCGGCCGGGAAGAGCGATATTTTGAGTCGTGTCAGAGCAGTGCAGCTGAAATTGGCTCTCCCGAGACCGTCGGAAGCGCGCTAGAATTATGCAACGCCTTCCAGATTCGTACACATGCCGGCTATAGCGGCCGGGAAGAGCGATAGCTTAGTCGTGTCTGAGCAGTGCAGCTGAAATTGGATCTCCCGAGACCGTCGGAAGCGCACTAGAATTATGCATCGCCTGCCGTATTCGTACACAAGCCGGCTATAGCGGCCGGGAGGAGCGATAGTTTGAGTCGTGTCAGAGAAGTGCAGCTGAAATTGGCTCTCCCGAGACCGTCGGAAGCGCGGTAGATTTATGCAACGCCTGCCGTATTCGTACACATGCCGGCTATAGCGGCCTGGAAGATAGATAGTTTGAGTCGTGTCAGAGCAGTGCAGCTGAAATTGGCTCTCCCGAGACCGTTGGAAGCGCGCTATAATTATGCAACGCCTGCCGTATTCGTACACATGCCGGCTATAGCGGCCGGGAAGAGCGATAGTTTGAGTCGTGTCAGAGCAGTTCAGCTGAAATTGGCTCTGCCGAGACCGTCGGAAGCGCGCTTGAATTATGCAACGCCTTACGGATTCGTACGCATGCCGGCTATAGCGGCCGGGAAGAGCGATAGTTTAAGTCGTGTCAGAGCAGTGCAGCTGAAATTGGCTCTCCCGAGACCGTCGGAAGCGCGCTAGAATTATGCAACGCCTTCCGGATTCGTACACATGCCGGCTATAGCAGCCGGGAAGAGCGATAGTTTGAGTCGTGTCAGAGCAGTGCAGCTGAAATTGGCTCTCCCGAGACCATCGGAAGCGCGCTAGAATTGTGCAACGCCTTCCAGATTCATACACATGCCGGCTATAGCGGCCGGGAAGAGCGACAGTTTGAGTCGTGTCAGAGCAGTGTAGCTGAAATTGGCTCTCTAGAGACCGTCGGAAGCGCGCTAGAATTATGCAACGCCTGCCGTATTCCTACACATGCCGGCTACAGCGGCCGGGAAGAGCGATAGTTTGAGTCGTGTCAGAGCAGTGGAGCGGAAATTGGCTCTCCTGAGACCATCGGAAGCGCGCTAGAAATATTCAACGCCTTCCGTATTCGTACACATGCCGGCTATAGCGGCCGGGAAGAGCGATAGTTTGAGTCATGTCAGAGCAGTGCAGCTGAAATTGGCTCTCCCGAGACCGTCGGAAGCGCGCTAGAATTGTGAGACGCCTTCCAGATTCATACACATGGCGGCTATAGCGGCCGGGAAGAGCGACAGTTTGAGTCGTGTCAGAGCAGTGTAGCTGAAATTGGCTCTCTAGAGACCGTCGGAAGCGCGCTAGAATTATGCAACGCCTGCCTTATTCGTACACATGCCGGCTATAGCGGCCGGGAAGAGCGATAGTTTGAGTCGTGTCAGAGCAGTGCAGCGGAAATTGGCTCTCCCGAGACCGTCGGAAGCGCGCTAGAATTATGCAACGCCTGCCGTATTCGTACACATGCCGGCTATAGCGGCCGGGAAGAGCGACAGTTTGAGTCGTGTCAGAGCAGTGTAGCTGAAATTGGCTCTCTAGAGACCGTCGGAAGCGCGCTAGAATTATGCAACGCCTGCCGTATTCCTACACATGCCGGCTACAGCGGCCGGGAAGAGCGATAGTTTGAGTCGTGTCAGAGCAGTGGAGCGGAAATTGGCTCTCCTGAGACCATCGGAAGCGCGCTAGAAATATTCAACGCCTTCCGTATTCGTACACATGCCGGCTATAGCGGCCGGGAAGAGCGATAGTTTGAGTCATGTCAGAGCAGTGCAGCTGAAATTGGCTCTCCCGAGACCGTCGGAAGCGCGCTAGAATTGTGAGACGCCTTCCAGATTCATACACATGGCGGCTATAGCGGCCGGGAAGAGCGACAGTTTGAGTCGTGTCAGAGCAGTGTAGCTGAAATTGGCTCTCTAGAGACCGTCGGAAGCGCGCTAGAATTATGCAACGCCTGCCTTATTCGTACACATGCCGGCTATAGCGGCCGGGAAGAGCGATAGTTTGAGTCGTGTCAGAGCAGTGCAGCGGAAATTGGCTCTCCCGAGACCGTCGGAAGCGCGCTAGAATTATGCAACGCCTGCCGTATTCGTACACATGCCGGCTATAGCGGCCGGGAAGAGCGACAGTTTGAGTCGTGTCAGAGCAGTGTAGCTGAAATTGGCTCTCTAGAGACCGTCGGAAGCGCGCTAGAATTATGCAACGCCTGCCGTATTCCTACACATGCCGGCTACAGCGGCCGGGAAGAGCGATAGTTTGAGTCGTGTCAGAGCAGTGGAGCGGAAATTGGCTCTCCTGAGACCATCGGAAGCGCGCTAGAAATATTCAACGCCTTCCGTATTCGTACACATGCCGGCTATAGCGGCCGGGAAGAGCGATAGTTTGAGTCATGTCAGAGCAGTGCAGCTGAAATTGGCTCTCCCGAGACCGTCGGAAGCGCGCTAGAATTGTGAGACGCCTTCCAGATTCATACACATGGCGGCTATAGCGGCCGGGAAGAGCGACAGTTTGAGTCGTGTCAGAGCAGTGTAGCTGAAATTGGCTCTCTAGAGACCGTCGGAAGCGCGCTAGAATTATGCAACGCCTGCCTTATTCGTACACATGCCGGCTATAGCGGCCGGGAAGAGCGATAGTTTGAGTCGTGTCAGAGCAGTGCAGCGGAAATTGGCTCTCCCGAGACCGTCGGAAGCGCGCTAGAATTATGCAACGCCTGCCGTATTCGTACACATGCCGGCTATAGCGGCCGGGAAGAGCGATAGTTTGAGTCGTGTCAGAGCAGTGCAGCTGAAATTGGCTCTCCCGAGACCGTCGGAAGCGCGCTAGAATTATGCAACGCCTGCCGTATTCGTACACATGCCGGCTATAGCGGCCGGGAAGAGCGATAGTTTGAGTCGTGTCAGAGCACTTCAGCTGAAATTGGCTCTGCCGAGACCGTCGGAAGCGCGCTAGAATTATGCAACGCCTTCCGGATTCGTACGCATGCCGGCTATAGCGGCCGGGAAGAGCGATAGTTTGAGTCGTGTCAGAGCAGTGCAGCTGAAATTGGCTCTCCCGAGACCGTCGGAAGCGCGCTAGAATTATGCAACGCCTTCTGGATTCGTACACATGCCGGCTATAGCAGCCGGGAAGAGCGATAGTTTGAGTCGTGTCAGAGCAGTGCAGCTGAAATTGGCTCTCCCGAGACCATCGGAAGCGCGCTAGAATTGTGCAACGCCTTCCAGATTCATACACATGCCGGCTATAGCGGCCGGAAAGAGCGACAGTTTGAGTCGTGTCAGAGCAGTGTAGCTGAAATTGGCTCTCTAGAGACCGTCGGAAGCGCGCTAGAATTATGCAACGCCTGCCGTATTCGTACACATGCCGGCTATAGCGGCCGGGAAGACCGATAGTTTGAGTAGTGTCAGAGCAGTGCAGCTGAAATTGGCTCTCCCGAGACCATCGGAAGCGCGCTAGAATTGTGCAACGCCTTCCAGATTCATACACATGCCGGCTATAGCAGCCGGGAAGAGCGACAGTTTGAGTCGTGTCAGAGCAGTGCAGCTGAAATTGGCTCTCCCGAGACCGCCGGAAGCGCGCTAGAATTGTGCGACGCCTTCCGTATTCGTACACATGCCGGCTATAGCGGCCGGGAAGAGCGATAGTTTGAGTCGTGTCAGAGCAGTGCAGCTGAAATTGGCTCTCCCGAGACCGTCGGAAGCGCGCTAGAATTATGCAACGCCTGCCGTATTCGTACACATGCCGGCTATAGCGGCCGGGAAGAGCGATAGTTTGAGTCGTGTCAGAGCACTTCAGCTGAAATTGGCTCTGCCGAGACCGTCGGAAGCGCGCTAGAATTATGCAACGCCTTCCGGATTCGTACGCATGCCGGCTATAGCGGCCGGGAAGAGCGATAGTTTGAGTCGTGTCAGAGCAGTGCAGCTGAAATTGGCTCTGCCGAGACCGTCGGAAGCGCGCTAGAATTATGCAACGCCTTCCGGATTCGTACGCATGCCGGCTATAGCGGCCGGGAAGAGCGATAGTTTGAGTCGTGTCAGAGCAGTGCAGCTGAAATTGGCTCTCCCGAGACCGTCGGAAGCGCGCTAGAATTATGCAACGCCTTCTGGATTCGTACACATGCCGGCTATAGCAGCCGGGAAGAGCGATAGTTTGAGTCGTGTCAGAGCAGTGCAGCTGAAATTGGCTCTCCCGAGACCATCGGAAGCGCGCTAGAATTGTGCAACGCCTTCCAGATTCATACACATGCCGGCTATAGCGGCCGGGAAGAGCGACAGTTTGAGTCGTGTCAGAGCAGTGTAGCTGAAATTGGCTCTCTAGAGACCGTCGGAAGCGCGCTAGAATTATGCAACACCTGCCGTATTCGTACACATGCCGGCTATAGCGGCCGGGAAGACCGATAGTTTGAGTAGTGTCAGAGCAGTGCAGCTGAAATTGGCTCTCCCGAGACCATCGGAAG
This sequence comes from Amblyomma americanum, assembly GCA_030143305.2. Taxonomy (NCBI): domain Eukaryota; kingdom Metazoa; phylum Arthropoda; class Arachnida; order Ixodida; family Ixodidae; genus Amblyomma; species Amblyomma americanum. Next base: position 215,479 of record JARKHS020036759.1, on the reverse strand, counting down.
CGCGCTAGAATTGTGCAACGCCTTCCAGATTCATACACATGCCGGCTATAGCAGCCGGGAAGAGCGACAGTTTGAGTCGTGTCAGAGCAGTGCAGCTGAAATTGGCTCTCCCGAGACCGTCGGAAGCGCGCTAGAATTGTGCGACGCCTTCCAGATTCATACACATGGCGGCTATAGCGGCCGGGAAGAGCGACAGTTTGAGTCGTGTCAGAGCAGTGTAGCTGAAATTGGCTCTCTAGAGACCGTCGGAAGCGCGCTAGAATTATGCAACGCCTGCCTTATTCGTACACATGCCGGCTATAGCGGCCGGGAAGAGCGATAGTTTGAGTCGTGTCAGAGCAGTGCAGCGGAAATTGGCTCTCCCGAGACCGTCGGAAGCCCGCTAGGTTTATGCAACGCCTTCCGTATTCGTACACATGCCGGCTATAGCTGCCGGGAAGAGCGATAGTTTGAGTCGTGTCAGAGCAGTGCAGCTGAAATTGGCTCTCCCGAGACCGTCGGAAGCGCGCTAGAATTATGCAACGCCTGCCGTATTCGTACACATGCCGGCTATAGCGGCCGGGAAGAGCGATAGTTTGAGTCGTGTCAGAGCAGTTCAGCTGAAATTGGCTCTGCCGAGACCGTCGGAAGCGCGCTAGAATTATGCAACGCCTTCCGGATTCGTACGCATGCCGGCTATAGCGGCTGGGAAGAGCGATAGTTTGAGTCGTGTCAGAGCAGTGCAGCTGAAATTGGCTCTCCCGAGACCGTCGGAAGCGCGCTAGAATTATGCAACGCCTTCTGGATTCGTACACATGCCGGCTATAGCAGCCGGGAAGAGCGATAGTTTGAGTCGTGTCAGAGCAGTGCAGCTGAAATTGGCTCTCCCGAGACCATCGGAAGCGCGCTAGAATTGTGCAACGCCTTCCAGATTCATACACATGCCGGCTATAGCGGCCGGGAAGAGCGACAGTTTGAGTCGTGTCAGAGCAGTGTAGCTGAAATTGGCTCTCTAGAGTCCGTCGGAAGCGCGCTAGAATTATGCAACGCCTGCCGTATTCGTACACATGCCCGCTATAGCGGCCGGGAAGAGCGATAGTTTGAGTAGTGTCAGAGCAGTGCAGCTGAAATTGGCTCTCCCGAGACCATCGGAAGCGCGCTAGAATTGTTCAACGCCTTCCAGATTCATACACATGCCGGCTATAGCAGCCGGGAAGAGCGACAGTTTGAGTCGTGTCAGAGCAGTGTAGCTGAAATTGGCTCTCCCGAGACCGTCGGAAGCGCGCTAGAATTATGCAACGCCTTCCGGAATCGTACACATGCCGGCTATAGCAGCCGGGAAGAGCGATAGTTTGATTCGTGTCAGAGCAGTGCAGCTGAAATTTGCTCTCCAGAGACCGCCGCAAGCGCTCTAGAATTATGCAACGCCTCCCGGATTCGTACCCATCCCTGTTATAGCGGCCGGGAAGAGCGATATTTTGAGTCGTGTCAGAGCAGTGCAGCTGAAATTGGCTCTCCCGAGACCGTCGGAAGCGCGCTAGAATTATGCAACGCCTTCCAGATTCGTACACATGCCGGCTATAGCGGCCGGGAAGAGCGATAGCTTAGTCGTGTCTGAGCAGTGCAGCTGAAATTGGCTCTCCCGAGACCGTCGGAAGCGCGCTAGAATTATGCATCGCCTGCCGTATTCGTACACAAGCCGGCTATAGCGGCCGGGAGGAGCGATAGTTTGAGTCGTGTCAGAGCAGTGCAGCTGAAATTGGCTCTCCGAGACCGTCGGAAGCGCGCTTGAAATATGCAACGCCTTCCGGATTCGTACGCATGCCGGCTATCGCGGCCGGGAAGAGCGATAGTTTGAGTCGTGTCAGAGCAGTGCAGCTGAAATTGGCTCTCCCGAGACCGTCGGAAGCGCGCTTGAATTATGCAACGCCTTCCGGATTCGTACACATGCCGGCTATAGCGGCCGGGAAGAGCGATAGTTTGAGTCATGTCAGAGCAGTGCAGCTGAAATTGGCTCTCCCGAGACCGTCGGAAGCGCGCTAGAATTGTGCGACGCCTTCCAGATTCATACACATGCCGGCTATAGCGGCCGGGAAGAGCGACAGTTTGAGTCGTGTCAGAGCAGTGTAGCTGAAATTGGCTCTCCCGAGACCGTCGGAAGCGCGCTAGAATTATGCAACGCCTGCCGTATTCGTACACATGCCGGCTATAGCGGCCGGGAAGAGCGGTAGTTTGAGTCGTGTCAGAGCAGTGCAGCTGAAATTGGCTCTCCCGAGACCGTCGTAAGCGCGCTAAAATTATGCAACGCCTTCCGGATTCGTACACATGCTGGCTATAGCGGCCGGGACGAGCGATAGTTTGAGTCGTGTCAGAGCAGTGCAGCTGAAATTGGCTCTCCCGAGACCGTCGGAAGCGCGCTAGAATTATGCAACGCCTGCCGTATTCGTACACATGCCGGCTATAGCGGCCGGGAAGAGCGATAGTTTGAGTCGTGTCAGAGCAGTTCAGCTGAAATTGGCTCTGCCGAGACCGTCGGAAGCGCGCTAGAATTATGCAATGCCTTCCGGATTCGTACGCATGCCGGCTATAGCGGCCGGGAAGAGCGATAGTTTGAGTCGTGTCAGAGCAGTGCAGCTGAAATTGGCTCTCCCGAGACCGTCGGAAGCGCGCTAGAATTATGCAACGCCTGCCGTATTCGTACACATGCCGGCTATAGCGGCCGGGAAGAGCGATAGTTTGAGTAGTGTCAGAGCAGTGCAGCTGAAATTGGCTCTCCCGAGACCATCGGAAGCGCGCTAGAATTGTGCAACGCCTTCCAGATTCATACACATGCCGGCTATAGCAGCCGGGAAGAGCGACAGTTTGAGTGGTGTCAGAGCAGTGTAGCTGAAATTGGCTCTCCCGAGACCGTCGGAAGCGCGCTAGAATTGTGCGACGCCTTCCAGATTCATACACATGGCGGCTATAGCGGCCGGGAAGAGCGACAGTTTGAGTCGTGTCAGAGCAGTGTAGCTGAAATTGGCTCTCTAGAGACCGTCGGAAGCGCGCTAGAATTATGCAACGCCTGCCTTATTCGTACACATGCCGGCTATAGCGGCCGGGAAGAGCGATAGTTTGAGTCGTGTCAGAGCAGTGCAGCGGAAATTGGCTCTCCCGAGACCGTCGGAAGCCCGCTAGGTTTATGCAACGCCTTCCGTATTCGTACACATGCCGGCTATAGCGGCCGGGAAGAGCGATAGTTTGAGTCGTGTCAGAGCAGTGCAGCTGAAATTGGCTCTCCCGAGACCGTCGGAAGCGCGCTAGAATTATGCAACGCCTGCCGTATTCGTACACATGCCGGCTATAGCGGCCGGGAAGAGCGATAGTTTGAGTCGTGTCAGAACAGTTCAGCTGAAATTGGCTCTGCCGAGACCGTCGGAAGCGCGCTAGAATTATGCAACGCCTTCCGGATTCGTACGCATGCCGGCTATAGCGGCCGGGAAGAGCGATAGTTTGAGTCGTGTCAGAGCAGTGCAGCTAAAATTGGCTCTCCCGAGACCGTCGGAAGCGCGCTAGAATTAAGCAACGCCTTCTGGATTCGTACACATGCCGGCTATAGCAGCCGGGAAGAGCGATAGTTTGAGTCGTGTCAGAGCAGTGCAGCTGAAATTGGCTCTCCCGAGACCATCGGAAGCGCGCTAGAATTGTGCAACGCCTTCCAGATTCATACACATGCCGGCTATAGCGGCCGGGAAGAGCGACAGTTTGAGTCGTGTCAGAGCAGTGTTGCTGAAATTGGCTCTCTAGAGACCGTCGGAAGCGCGCTAGAATTATGCAACGCCTGCCGTATTCGTACACATGCCGGCTATAGCGGCCGGGAAGAGCGATAGTTTGAGTAGTGTCAGAGCAGTGCAGCTGAAATTGGCTCTCCCGAGACCATCTGAAGCGCGCTAGAATTGTGCAACGCCTTCCAGATTCATACACATGCCGGCTATAGCAGCCGGGAAGAGCGACAGTTTGAGTCGTGTCAGAGCAGTGCAGCTGAAATTGGCTCTCCCGAGACCGTCGGAAGCGCGCTAGAATTGTGCGACGCCTTCCAGATTCATACACATGGCGGCTATAGCGGCCGGTAAGAGCGACAGTTTGAGTCGTGTCAGAGCAGTGTAGCTGAAATTGGCTCTCTAGAGACCGTCGGAAGCGCGCTAGAATTATGCAACGCCTGCCTTATTCGTACACATGCCGGCTATAGCGGCCGGTAAGAGCGATAGTTTGAGTCGTGTCAGAGCAGTGCAGCGGAAATTGGCTCTCCCGAGACCGTCGGAAGCCCGCTAGGTTTATGCAACGCCTTCCGTATTCGTACACATGCCGGCTATAGCGGCCGGGAAGAGCGATAGTTTGAGTCGTGTCAGAGCAGTGCAGCTGAAATTGGCTCTCCCGAGACCGTCGGAAGCGCGCTAGAATTATGCAACGCCTGCCGTATTCGTACACATGCCGGCTATAGCGGCCGGGAAGAGCGATAGTTTGAGTCGTGTCAGAGCAGTTCAGCTGAAATTGGCTCTGCCGAGACCGTCGGAAGCGCGCTAGAATTATGCAACGCCTTCCGGATTCGTACGCATGCCGGCTATAGCGGCCGGGAAGAGCGATAGTTTGAGTCGTGTCAGAGCAGTGCAGCTGAAATTGGCTCTCCCGAGACCGTCGGAAGCGCGCTAGAATTATGCAACGCCTTCTGGATTCGTACACATGCCGGCTATAGCAGCCGGGAAGAGCGATAGTTTGAGTCGTGTCAGAGCAGTGCAGCTGAAATTGGCTCTCCCGAGACCATCGGAAGCGCGCTAGAATTGTGCAACGCCTTCCAGATTCATACACATGCCGGCTATAGCGGCCGGGTAGAGCGACAGTTTGAGTCGTGTCAGAGCAGTGTAGCTGAAATTGGCTCTCTAGAGACCGTCGGAAGCGCGCTAGAATTATGCAACGCCTGCCGTATTCGTACACATGCCGGCTATAGCGGCCGGGAAGAGCGATAGTTTGAGTAGTGTCAGAGCAGTGCAGCTGAAATTGGCTCTCCCGAGACCATCGGAAGCGCGCTAGAATTGTGCAACGCCTTCCAGATTCATACACATGCCGGCTATAGCAGCCGGGAAGAGCGACAGTTTGAGTCGTGTCAGAGCAGTGTAGCTGAAATTGGCTCTCCCGAGACCGTCGGAAGCGCGCTAGAATTATGCAACGCCTTCCGGATTCGTACACATGCCGGCTATAGCAGCCGGGAAGAGCGACAGTTTGAGTCGTGTCAGAGCAGTGTAGCTGAAATTGGCTCTCCTGAGACCGTCAGAAGCGCGCTAGAAATATGCAACGCCTTCCGGATTCGTACACATGCCAGCTATAGCGGCCGGGAAGAGCGACAGTTTGAGTCGTGTCAGAGCAGTGTAGCTGAATTTGGCTCTCCCGAGACCGTCGGAAGAGCGCTAGAAATATGCAACGCCTTCCGGATTCGTACACATGCCGGCTATAGCGGACGGGAAGAGCGATAGTTTGAGTCGTGTCAGAGCAGTTCAGCTGAAATTGGCTCTCTCGAGACCGTCTGAAGCGCGCTAGAATTATGCAACGCCTTTCGGAATCGTACACATGCCGGCTATAGCAGCCGGGAAGAGCGATAGTTTGATTCGTGTCAGAGCAGTGCAGCTGAAATTTGCTCTCCAGAGACCGCCGCAAGCGCTCTAGAATTATGCAACGCCTTCCGGATTCGTACACATCCCTGTTATAGCGGCCGGGAAGAGCGATATTTTGAGTCGTGTCAGAGCAGTGCAGCTGAAATTGGCTCTCCCGAGACCGTCGGAAGCGCGCTAGAATTATGCAACGCCTTCCAGATTCGTACACATGCCGGCTATAGCGGCCGGGAAGAGCGATAGCTTAGTCGTGTCTGAGCAGTGCAGCTGAAATTGGCTCTCCCGAGACCGTCGGAAGCGCGCTAGAATTATGCATCGCCTGCCGTATTCGTACACAAGCCGGCTATAGCGGCCGGGAGGAGCGATAGTTTGAGTCGTGTCAGAGCAGTGCAGCTGAAATTGGCTCTCCGAGACCGTCGGAAGCGCGCTAGAATTATGCAACGCCTGCCGTATTCGTACACATGCCGGCTATAGCGGCCGGGAAGATAGATAGTTTGAGTCGTGTCAGAGCAGTGCAGCTGAAATTGGCTCTCCCGAGACCGTCGGAAGCGCGATATAATTATGCAACGCCTGCCGTATTCGTACACATGCCGGCTATAGCGGCCGGGAAGAGCGATAGTTTGAGTCGTGTCAGAGCTGTTCAGCTGAAATTGGCTCTGCCGAGACCGTCGGAAGCGCGCTTGAAATATGCAACGCCTTCCGGATTCGTACGCATGCCGGCTATAGCGGCCGGGAAGAGCGATAGTTTGAGTCGTGTCAGAGCAGTGCAGCTGAAATTGGCTCTCCCGAGACCGTCGGAAGCGCGCTTGAATTATGCAACGCCTTCCGGATTCGTACACATGCCGGCTATAGCAGCCGGGAAGAGCGATAGTTTGAGTCGTGTCAGAGCAGTGCAGCTGAAATTGGCTCTCCCGAGACCATCGGAAGCGCGCTAGAATTGTGCAACGCCTTCCAGATTCATACACATGCCGGCTATAGCGGCCGGGAAGAGCGAGAGTTTGAGTCGTGTCAGAGCAGTATAGCTGAAATTGGCTCTCTAGAGACCGTCGGAAGCGCGCTAGAATTATGCAACGCCTGCCGTATTCGTACACATGCCGGCTATAGCGGCCGGGAAGAGCGATAGTTTGAGTCGAGTCAGAGCAGTGGAGCGGAAATTGGCTCTCCTGAGACCAGCGGAAGCGCGCTAGAATTATTCAACGCCTTCCGTATTCGTACACATGCCGGCTATAGCGGCCGGGAAGAGCGATAGTTTGAGTCATGTCAGAGCAGTGCAGCTGAAATTGGCTCTCCCGAGACCGTCGGCAGCGCGCTAGAATTGTGCGACGCCTTCCAGATTCATACACATGCCGGCTATAGCGGCCGGGAAGAGCGACAGTTTGAGTCGTGTCAGAGCAGTGTAGCTGAAATTGGCTCTCCCGAGACCGTCGGAAGCGCGCTAGAATTATGCAACGCCTGCCGTATTCGTACACATGCCGGCTATAGCGGCCGGGAAGAGCGGTAGTTTGAGTCGTGTCAGAGCAGTGCAGCTGAAATTGGCTCTCCCGAGACCGTCGGAAGCGCGCTAGAATTATGCAACGCCTGCCGTATTCGTACACATACCGACTATAGCGGCCGGGATGAGCGATAGTTTGAGTCGTGTCAGAGTAGTGCAGCTGAAATTGGCTCTCCCGAGACCGTCGGAAGCGCGCTAAAATTATGCAACGCCTTCCAGATTCGTACACATGCTGGCTATAGCTGCCGGGCAAAGCGACAGTTTGAGTCGTGTCAGAGCAGTGTAGCTGAAATTGGCTCTCCCGAGACCGTCAGAAGCGCGCTAGAATTATGCAACGCCTTCCGGATTCGTACACATGCCGGCTATAGCGGCCGGGAAGAGCGACAGTTTGAGTCGTGTCAGACCAGTGTAGCTGAAATTGGCTCTCCCGAGACCATCGGAAGCGCGATAGAATTGTGCAACGCCTTTCAGATTCATACACATGCCGGCTATAGCGGCCGGGAAGAGCGACAGTTTGAGTCGTGTCAGAGCAGTGTAGCTGAAATTGGCTCTCTAGAGACCGTCGGAAGCGCGCTAGAATTATGCAACGCCTGCCGTATTCGTACACATGCCGGCTATACCGGCCGGGAAGAGCGATAGTTTGAGTAGTGTCAGAGCAGTGCAGCTGAAATTGGCTCTCCCGAGACCATCGGAAGCGCGCTAGAATTGTGAAACGCCTTCCAGATTCATACACATGCCGGCTATAGCGGCCGGGAAGAGCGACAGTTTGAGTCGTGTCAGAGCAGTGTAGCTGAAATTGGCTCTCCTGAGACCGTCAGAAGCGCGCTAGAATTATGCAACGCCTTCCGAATTCGTACACATGCCAGCTATAGCGGCCGGGAAGAGCGACAGTTTGAGTTGTGTCAGAGCAGTGTAGCTGAAATTGGCTCTCCTGAGACCGTCAGAAGCGCGCTAGAATTATGCAACGCCTTCCGGATTCGTACACATGCTGGCTATAGCGGACGGGAAGAGCGATAGCTTGAGTCGTGTCAGAGCAGTTCAGCTTAAATTGGCTCTCTCGAGACCGTCGGAAGCGCGCTAGAATTATGCAACGCCTGCCTTATTCGTACACATGCCGGCTATAGCGGCCGGTAAGAGCGATAGTTTGAGTCGTGTCAGAGCAGTGCAGCGGAAATTGGCTCTCCCGAGACCGTCGGAAGCCCGCTAGGTTTATGCAACGCCTTCCGTATTCGTACACATGCCGGCTATAGCGGCCGGGAAGAGCGATAGTTTGACTCGTGTCAGAGCAGTGCAGCTGAAATTGGCTCTCCCGAGACCGTCGGAAGCGCGCTAGAATTATGCAACGCCTGCCGTATTCGTACACATGCCGGCTATAGCGGCCGGGAAGAGCGATAGTTTGAGTCGTGTCAGAGCAGTTCAGCTGAAATTGGCTCTGCCGAGACCGTCGGAAGCGCGCTAGAATTATGCAACGCCTTCCGGATTCGTACGCATGCCGGCTATAGCGGCCGGGAAGAGCGATAGTTTGAGTCGTGTCAGAGCAGTGCAGCTGAAATTGGCTCTCCCGAGACCGTCGGAAGCGCGCTAGAATTATGCAACGCCTTCTGGATTCGTACACATGCCGGCTATAGCAGCCGGGAAGAGCGATAGTTTGAGTCGTGTCAGAGCAGTGCAGCTGAAATTGGCTCTCCCGAGACCATCGGAAGCGCGCTAGAATTGTGCAACGCCTTCCAGATTCATACACATGCCGGCTATAGCGGCCGGGAAGAGCGACAGTTTGAGTCGTGTCAGAGCAGTGTAGCTGAAATTGGCTCTCTAGAGACCGTCGGAAGCGCGCTAGAATTATGCAACGCCTGCCGTATTCGTACACATGCCGGCTATAGCGGCCGGGAAGAGCGATAGTTTGAGTAGTGTCAGAGCAGTGCAGCTGAAATTGGCTCTCCCGAGACCATCGGAAGCGCGCTAGAATTGTGCAACGCCTTCCAGATTCATACACATGCCGGCTATAGCAGCCGGGAAGAGCGACAGTTTGAGTCGTGTCAGAGCAGTGTAGCTGAAATTGGCTCTCCCGAGACCGTCGGAAGCGCGCTAGAATTATGCAACGCCTTCCGGATTCGTACACATGCCGGCTATAGCAGCCGGGAAGAGCGACAGTTTGAGTCGTGTCAGAGCAGTGTAGCTGAAATTGGCTCTCCTGAGACCGTCAGAAGCGCGCTAGAAATATGCAACGCCTTCCGGATTCGTACACATGCCAGCTATAGCGGCCGGGAAGAGCGACAGTTTGAGTCGTGTCAGAGCAGTGTAGCTGAATTTGGCTCTCCCGAGACCGTCGGAAGAGCGCTAGAAATATGCAACGCCTTCCGGATTCGTACACATGCCGGCTATAGCGGACGGGAAGAGCGATAGTTTGAGTCGTGTCAGAGCAGTTCAGCTGAAATTGGCTCTCTCGAGACCGTCTGAAGCGCGCTAGAATTATGCAACGCCTTTCGGAATCGTACACATGCCGGCTATAGCAGCCGGGAAGAGCGATAGTTTGATTCGTGTCAGAGCAGTGCAGCTGAAATTTGCTCTCCAGAGACCGCCGCAAGCGCTCTAGAATTATGCAACGCCTTCCGGATTCGTACACATCCCTGTTATAGCGGCCGGGAAGAGCGATATTTTGAGTCGTGTCAGAGCAGTGCAGCTGAAATTGGCTCTCCCGAGACCGTCGGAAGCGCGCTAGAATTATGCAACGCCTTCCAGATTCGTACACATGCCGGCTATAGCGGCCGGGAAGAGCGATAGCTTAGTCGTGTCTGAGCAGTGCAGCTGAAATTGGCTCTCCCGAGACCGTCGGAAGCGCGCTAGAATTATGCATCGCCTGCCGTATTCGTACACAAGCCGGCTATAGCGGCCGGGAGGAGCGATAGTTTGAGTCGTGTCAGAGCAGTGCAGCTGAAATTGGCTCTCCGAGACCGTCGGAAGCGCGCTAGAATTATGCAACGCCTGCCGTATTCGTACACATGCCGGCTATAGCGGCCGGGAAGATAGATAGTTTGAGTCGTGTCAGAGCAGTGCAGCTGAAATTGGCTCTCCCGAGACCGTCGGAAGCGCGATATAATTATGCAACGCCTGCCGTATTCGTACACATGCCGGCTATAGCGGCCGGGAAGAGCGATAGTTTGAGTCGTGTCAGAGCAGTTCAGCTGAAATTGGCTCTGCCGAGACCGTCGGAAGCGCGCTTGAAATATGCAACGCCTTCCGGATTCGTACGCATGCCGGCTATAGCGGCCGGGAAGAGCGATAGTTTGAGTCGTGTCAGAGCAGTGCAGCTGAAATTGGCTCTCCCGAGACCGTCGGAAGCGCGCTTGAATTATGCAACGCCTTCCGGATTCGTACACATGCCGGCTATAGCAGCCGGGAAGAGCGATAGTTTGAGTCGTGTCAGAGCAGTGCAGCTGAAATTGGCTCTCCCGAGACCATCGGAAGCGCGCTAGAATTGTGCAACGCCTTCCAGATTCATACACATGCCGGCTATAGCGGCCGGGAAGAGCGAGAGTTTGAGTCGTGTCAGAGCAGTGTAGCTGAAATTGGCTCTCTAGAGACCGTCGGAAGCGCGCTAGAATTATGCAACGCCTGCCGTATTCGTACACATGCCGGCTATAGCGGCCGGGAAGAGCGATAGTTTGAGTCGAGTCAGAGCAGTGGAGCGGAAATTGGCTCTCCTGAGACCAGCGGAAGCGCGCTAGAATTATTCAACGCCTTCCGTATTTGTACACATGCCGGCTATAGCGGCCGGGAAGAGCGATAGTTTGAGTCATGTCAGAGCAGTGCAGCTGAAATTGGCTCTCCCGAGACCGTCGGCAGCGCGCTAGAATTGTGCGACGCCTTCCAGATTCATACACATGCCGGCTATAGCGGCCGGGAAGAGCGACAGTTTGAGTCGTGTCAGAGCAGTGTAGCTGAAATTGGCTCTCCCGAGACCGTCGGAAGCGCGCTAGAATTATGCAACGCCTGCCGTATTCGTACACATGCCGGCTATAGCGGCCGGGAAGAGCGGTAGTTTGAGTCGTGTCAGAGCAGTGCAGCTGAAATTGGCTCTCCCGAGACCGTCGGAAGCGCGCTAGAATTATGCAACGCCTGCCGTATTCGTACACATACCGACTATAGCGGCCGGGATGAGCGATAGTTTGAGTCGTGTCAGAGCAGTGCAGCTGAAATTGGCTCTCCCGAGACCGTCGGAAGCGCGCTAAAATTATGCAACGCCTTCCAGATTCGTACACATGCTGGCTATAGCTGCCGGGCAAAGCGACAGTTTGAGTCGTGTCAGAGCAGTGTAGCTGAAATTGGCTCTCCCGAGACCGTCAGAAGCGCGCTAGAATTATGCAACGCCTTCCGGATTCGTACACATGCCGGCTATAGCGGCCGGGAAGAGCGACAGTTTGAGTCGTGTCAGACCAGTGTAGCTGAAATTGGCTCTCCCGAGACCATCGGAAGCGCGATAGAATTGTGCAACGCCTTTCAGATTCATACACATGCCGGCTATAGCGGCCGGGAAGAGCGACAGTTTGAGTCGTGTCAGAGCAGTGTAGCTGAAATTGGCTCTCTAGAGACCGTCGGAAGCGCGCTAGAATTATGCAACGCCTGCCGTATTCGTACACATGCCGGCTATACCGGCCGGGAAGAGCGATAGTTTGAGTAGTGTCAGAGCAGTGCAGCTGAAATTGGCTCTCCCGAGACCATCGGAAGCGCGCTAGAATTGTGAAACGCCTTCCAGATTCATACACATGCCGGCTATAGCGGCCGGGAAGAGCGACAGTTTGAGTCGTATCAGAGCAGTGTAGCTGAAATTGGCTCTCCTGAGACCGTCAGAAGCGCGCTAGAATTATGCAACGCCTTCCGAATTCGTACACATGCCAGCTATAGCGGCCGGGAAGAGCGACAGTTTGAGTTGTGTCAGAGCAGTGTAGCTGAAATTGGCTCTCCTGAGACCGTCAGAAGCGCGCTAGAATTATGCAACGCCTTCCGGATTCGTACACATGCTGGCTATAGCGGACGGGAAGAGCGATAGCTTGAGTCGTGTCAGAGCAGTTCAGCTTAAATTGGCTCTCTCGAGACCGTCGGAAGCGCGCTAGAATTATGCAACGCCTTCCGGAATCGTACACATGCCGGCTATAGCAGCCGGGAAGAGCGATAGTTTATTTATTTATTTATTTATTTGTGATACCCTCAAGGTACAAAGTACATTTCAGAGGGGAAGGGCAGTTGTTAACAAGAAAAATAAACAAAGCACAATTCTTACAAAACTATAGAACAACGGAGGCAGGATAAAAAGAAGTGAGCAAAATGAACAAGGAACAGATTAATAAAATAGTTTAAGAACAATACTAATACGTGGAGAAACACTACACTCCAATAAAATATAAAAGCGATCATTATGTAATCAGAGTGGTAAGTATTCTTCTAAATTGAGTTGAATCAGTGATGCTAGTTAATGGTGCGGGTAGGGAATTCCATTCTTTAGAAGTTAGCGGAAAATATGATTGCGCACATGTCACTGTGTTACAATGAGGCACTGTGACCTTGTGTTGATGATCACGACGGTGAGAAATGAACGGTGCTGGTTGAATCCATCGAGAGCGAAGTTGAAAATTGGAGTAGAAAATCTTATGGAATAGGCAGATGCGGAAGTGCTTACGGCGGGTAGCTAGGGGCAGGAGGTTTAAAGACTTTTTCATTTGGGTGACGCTAGATGTACGATGGTAATTGCCTAAAATGAATCTAGTTGCACGATTCTGGACAGTTTCCAGAACCTGTGTCAGTGAGACCTGTCCAGGGTCCCATATAGATGAAGCGTATTCCATTTGCGGTCGTACGTAGGTCATGTATAATAATGATTTTAATGAAGATGGAGCAAGTGTAAAATTTCTTCGAAGATAACCAAGCGTTTTGTTTGCTTTAGATGCTATATGTTCTATATGAAGTTTCCAGGACAGGGTGTTAGTTATATGTATGCCAAGATACCGGTACGATCTTACGCTTTCAAGGGGATGACTGTGAAGAAAATAAGGAGGACAAGTAGTATTTGAACGTGAAACTCTCATAGATTTGCATTTTTTAATATTTAGTTCCATTTTCCAATTATGACACCAGTCTAGTATGTTATTAAGATCGACCTGGAGAGAGCGAATATCGGAATCGTTAGTTATTTTACGGTAAATCACGCAGTCGTCGGCAAACAAACAAATCCTTGAGTTAACAGTAGCAGGCAGATCATTAATATAAATCAGGAACAGTAAAGGGCCAAGGAAAGATCCTTGAGGAACCCCAGAACCAACTGGCACGGTAGAAGAATTAGTGTCATTAGCATGCACAAACTGAAGGCGAGAAAAAAGAAACGCGCGAATCCAGTTCAGAACAGAAGGGTCAATATTTAGAATGCTGAGTTTATATAGATGTAATGAATGGTTAACTTTATCGAATGCCTTAGCGAAGTCGAGAAATATGCAGTCTGTGGAAAACGCGGAGTCTAAGTAGAAGTGCAGATCATTAGTAAAGGAAAGTAATTGAGTTTCACAGGAGAAACCTTTCCGAAAGCCATGCTGAGTCAGAGAAAAGAAGCTATTATCTTCAAGAAAATTAACAAGGTGAGTGAGAATTATATGTTCCATTATTTTGCAGGGTATTGATGTGAGAGAGATGGGTCGATAGTTAGATGGGTTCTGTTTGTCACCGGCTTTATGTACAGGTATGACCTTAGCAGTTTTCCAGTCCTCGGGTAGTACGCCATCATGGTACGACTGTGAGAATATGCTTTCCAAAATGATAGAGGTATATTCAACAGTATTCCGAAGAAATTTGCTATTAATGCCATCGATTCCGCTAGAAGATGTTTGTTTTAAATTATTAATGATCGGTATAATGCCATGAGAGTCAAACACAATTGGATCCATACAGTAGTAGTTACACGATTGGAGTTTGGGATGGTGGCGATCAACGGATGAGGAAGAAAATGACTGGACAAAAGAGTCATTTAGTGAAGTGGCACAAAGATGGTCCGGAATGGGATTTCCAGTTGCTGAAAGTAATGACACTTTGTCGTTAGTGCTAGGTTTTATTATGCTCCAGGAGCGTTTAGGATTAGACTTTAAGATGTTCGGGAGGGTTACATTAAAAAAAGAAAATTTAGTAGTCTTTAGTGCACGAGAATAGGCTAAGGCAGCTGATTTATATGCAGTCCCTCGCTCAGGTTTTAATGAATTCCTAGCAGTTCGAAAAAGTCTTTTCTTTTTGTTAGAAAGGCGGTTTAAATATCGATTATACCATGGAGCTTGGTTATTCGAGTAGACGCGCCGAAGAGGAATATGTCGGTTAATCAATTCAGATACCTTATTTCGGAACATGTACCAGTTAGTTTCCACCGAGCGCTCGAGGTAATTAGGCAAGAATATGTCTAGAAAAGAGCTCAGTTCATCATTAATAGCAAGAAAATTAGCCTTGTTGTAGTCCCTAATATTTTTGGAGCGGTTTGATGAAGGTACGTGTTCATGAGTTAACGTGAAATGTAATACATCGTGGTCGCTCTGGCCAGGCATATGTATTACAGGTGACGTGCAATCTTCTGCAGTCGTTAATACAAGATCTAGAAGAGAGGATGAATTTTGAGTAACACGTGTGGGTGAAGTGACGATTTGTGTCAAGCCAAAGTCTGCGCAGATGGTGATAAATTGGTTAGTTTCTGCGCTCGGTGGGTTAGAAAAAGGGAACGTGTGTGACCAGATAATGTTGGGATAGTTGAAGTCCCCCAAAATTAGAATTTGTGCGCTGGGATATCGAACAGTGATTTGATTCAGGCTGTCATGCAAGCTATCACAGAATGACATATCGCTGGAAGGGGAGCGATAGCAAACCCCGATGATCACTTTCCTGAAACCTAAATTCACGCAGCACCACACAGATTCAATATCAGAAACAATTGATATGCAGTGACAATCAAACTGCTCCTCAATTGCGAGCAAAACACCACCACCTGTTCTTTGAGTGCGGTCACTGCGGTAGACAACATATTTTTTATCGCAATGAAACAATTCTGAATTAGATATTTTGCTGCTGAGCCACGTTTCAGTTAATGCAATAACATTTGCTTTGAGGTCGTTAATCAAGGTGCATAATTCATCCTTCTTACGAAAAATACTTCGAATGTTAGTATAACAAACACAAAATTCTGATTTCGATGATGTGGCATCTCTTCCCCTCGCGCATTCCTATTTCTTATCCTTATCGGGGAGTAGTTGGCGTCCAGAACGAAGAAATCTAGGTGATGCAGAAGCATTCATCGGTGCAGTATTCGAGGATGCGATTTCAAAAACAACGTCATCTACTTCATTATAACTGTAACATTTTCCATTGACATGCAGTTTCTTATACCCAAGTTTATATGGTTTATGCAGGCTTTTACCGTATTCTCTTAGCTTTTTTTGAATGTTGCGTGTGGCAACGCATAAGTCCTCACTGAGAGCAAAGCCAGTGTCTTTTAACATGGAACATTTTGCGAAAACTGATTCTCTGTGCTTATAGGTAGCAAATTTGACAATAACCGGCCTTGTTTTTCCTTCTACAAACCGACCGATCCTGTGCGCACGTAAAATGCTTTCACTTGTTAAGCTGAGGTTTAGTTTATCGGCAATGACCCCTAAAACTTTCTCTTCAGAATCAACATACGCTACACTTTCATCGTCTTTTATTCCGTAAAAAAGCAGATTGTCGCGTCGAGAACGGTCCTCTGCGTCGTCTAATCGGTGGCGCATTGCGCAGGCTTCCAGTTCAATACGGTTAACTTTATCGCTTAGCTCATTAAAATCAGCCTGCCAATGCTGAAGCATTGAAGTCTGGCCTTCAACAACGTCTAACCGGGTCTTTATGTCGGAAATAGCTTGAAAAGCGATTCTTTGCTGGTCTTTCAGTTCAGTCACCGTCTCGGCTACCGATTTTTGCACTGTTTCCATCCTGATTGAGCGCTCGCTTAAATCTTTGAGTGTATTAAAAATTTCCGCAAGAGTCTGTCAGGACCCGGATTGCACTCTACGTCCCCACACAAAAGCAATAAAAGTGAACAGAAAGGCTCGAACAAGGCTCCAGGGCATGGAAGCACGACTATAAAGGCATCATCTGACTTAAAGCAGTGGTAAGGTAGTTTGAACTGGTAACTGACCTGCATGACGAAGAAGAGCGCGCGTGAGCCTCCCATTCTTTCGGTGCCTCCATGCCCTATGACCGGCGGCTGCGCAGCACATGCTTTTATATGGTGCACAGTGGGGACTGTCGATGATCCTGCGGCTGCGATAGACTGTGGCAGGACGTGATGAGGCAGGAAATGTTGAAGCTGTTCATGTCGGCAAGTTGTCAACCAGTCGCATCCTGGTGGAGCGGCAATACTGGATGCCCCTGAAGCAGAGGCGTTGATGGCGAGCGCGCTCAAAGGATGCACTTGGCCATGGTCCACCCAGGCGGCAGCCGGAAAGAAGAGCAACTGCATGACGAAGAAGAGCGCGCGTGAGCCTCCCATTCTTTCGGTGCCTCCATGCCCTATGAGCGGCGGCTGCGCAGCACATGCTTTTATATGGTGCACAGTGGGGACTGTCGATGATCCTGCGGCTGCGATAGACTGTGGCAGGACGTGATGAGGCAGGAAATGTTGAAGCTGTTCATGTAGGCAAGTTGTCAACCAGTCGCATCGTGGTGGAGCGGCAATACTGGATGCCCCTGAAGCAGAGGCGTTGATGGCGAGCGCGCTCAAAGGATGCACTTGGCCATGGTCCACCCAGGCGGCAGCCGGAAAGAAGAGCAACTGCATGACGAAGAAGAGCGCGCGTGAGCCTCCCATTCTTTCGGTGCCTCCACGCCCTATGAGCAGCGGCTGCGCAGCACATGCTTTTATATGGTGCACAGTGGGGACTGTCGATGATCCTGCGGCTGCGATAGACTGTGGCAGGACGTGATGAGGCAGGAAATGTTGAAGCTGTTCATGTCGGCAAGTTGTCAACCAGTCGCATCCTGGTGGAGCGGCAATACTGGATGCCCCTGAAGCAGAGGCGTTGATGGCGAGCGCGCTCAAAGGATGCACTTGGCCATGGTCCACCCAGGCGGCAGCCGGAAAGAAGAGCAACTGCATGACGAAGAAGAGCGCGCGTGAGCCTCCCATTCTTTCGGTGCTTCCATGTGTCAGAGCAGTGCAGCTGAAATTTGCTCTCCAGAGACCGTCGCAAGCGCTCTAGAATTATGCAACGCCTTCCGGATTCGTACACATCCCTGTTATAGCGGCCGGGAAGAGCGATATTTTGAGTCGTGTCAGAGCAGTGCAGCTGAAATTGGCGCTCCCGAGACCGTCGGAAGCGCGCTAGAATTATGCAACGCCTTCCAGATTCGTACACATGCCGGCTATAGCGGCCGGGAAGAGCGATAGCTTAGTCGTGTCTGAGCAGTGCAGCTGAAATTGGATCTCCCGAGACCGTCGGAAGCGCGCTAGAATTATGCATCGCCTGCCGTATTCGTACACAAGCCGGCTATAGCGGCCGGGAGGAGCGATAGTTTGAGTCGTGTCAGAGAAGTGCAGCTGAAATTGGCTCTCCCGAGACCGTCGGAAGCGCGGTAGATTTATGCAACGCCTGCCGTATTCGTACACATGCCGGCTATAGCGGCCTGGAAGATAGATAGTTTGAGTCGTGTCAGAGCAGTGCAGCTGAAATTGGCTCTCCCGAGACCGTCGGAAGCGCGCTATAATTATGCAACGCCTGCCGTATTCGTACACATGCCGGCTATAGCGGCCGGGAAGAGCGATAGTTTGAGTCGTGTCAGAGCAGTTCAGCTGAAATTGGCTCTGCCGAGACCGTCGGAAGCGCGATATAATTATGCAACGCCTGCCGTATTCGTACACATGCCGGCTATAGCGGCCGGGAAGAGCGATAGTTTGAGTCGTGTCAGAGCAGTTCAGCTGAAATTGGCTCTGCCGAGACCGTCGGAAGCGCGCTTGAATTATGCAACGCCTTCCGGATTCGTACGCATGCCGGCTATAGCGCCCGGGAAGAGCGATAGTTTGAGTCGTGTCAGAGCAGTGCAGCTGAAATTGGCTCTCCCGAGACCGTCGGAAGCGCGCTTGAATTATGCAACGCCTTCCGGATTCGTACACATGCCGGCTATAGCAGCCGGGAAGAGCGATAGTTTCAGTCGTGTCAGAGCAGTGCAGCTGAAATTGGCTCTCCCGAGACCATCGGAAGCGCGCTAGAATTGTGCAACGCCTTCCAGATTCATACACATGCCGGCTATAGCGGCCGGGAAGAGCGACAGTTTGAGTCGTGTCAGAGCAGTGTAGCTGAAATTGGCTCTCTAGAGACCGTCGGAAGCGCGCTAGAATTATGCAACGCCTGCCGTATTCGTACACATGCCGGCTATAGCGGCCGGGAAGAGCGATAGTTTGAGTCGTGTCAAAGCAGTGGAGCGGAAATTGGCTCTCCTGAGACCAGCGGAAGCGCGCTAGAATTATTCAACGCCTTCCGTATTCGTACACATGCCGGCTATAGCGGCCGGGAAGAGCGATAGTTTGAGTCATGTCAGAGCAGTGCAGCTGAAATTGGCTCTCCCGAGACCGTCGGAAGCGCGCTAGAATTGTGCGACGCCTTCCAGATTCATACACATGCCGGCTATAGCGGCCGGGAAGAGCGACAGTTTGAGTCGTGTCAGAGCAGTGTAGCTGAAATTGGCTCTCCCGAGACCGTCGGAAGCGCGCTAGAATTATGCAACGCCTGCCGTATTCGTACACATGCCGGCTATAGCGGCCGGGAAGAGCGGTAGTTTGAGTCGTGTCAGAGCAGTGCAGCTGAAATTGGCTCTCCCGAGACCGTCGGAAGCGCGCTATAATTATGCAACGCCTGCCGTATTCGTACACATGCCGGCTATAGCGGCCGGGAAGAGCGATAGTTTGAGTCGTGTCAGAGCAGTTCAGCTGAAATTGGCTCTGCCGAGACCGTCGGAAGCGCGATATAATTATGCAACGCCTGCCGTATTCGTACACATGCCGGCTATAGCGGCCGGGAAGAGCGATAGTTTGAGTCGTGTCAGAGCAGTTCAGCTGAAATTGGCTCTGCCGAGACCGTCGGAAGCGCGCTTGAATTATGCAACGCCTTCCGGATTCGTACGCATGCCGGCTATAGCGCCCGGGAATAGCGATAGTTTGAGTCGTGTCAGAGCAGTGCAGCTGAAATTGGCTCTCCCGAGACCGTCGGAAGCGCGCTTGAATTATGCAACGCCTTCCCGATTCGTACACATGCCGGCTATAGCAGCCGGGAAGAGCGATAGTTTCAGTCGTGTCAGAGCAGTGCAGCTGAAATTGGCTCTCCCGAGACCATCGGAAGCGCGCTAGAATTGTGCAACGCCTTCCAGATTCATACACATGCCGGCTATAGCGGCCGGGAAGAGCGACAGTTTGAGTCGTGTCAGAGCAGTGTAGCTGAAATTGGCTCTCTAGAGACCGTCGGAAGCGCGCTAGAATTATGCAACGCCTGCCGTATTCGTACACATGCCGGCTATAGCGGCCGGGAAGAGCGATAGTTTGAGTCGTGTCAAAGCAGTGGAGCGGAAATTGGCTCTCCTGAGACCAGCGGAAGCGCGCTAGAATTATTCAACGCCTTCCGTATTCGTACACATGCCGGCTATAGCGGCCGGGAAGAGCGATAGTTTGAGTCATGTCAGAGCAGTGCAGCTGAAATTGGCTCTCCCGAGACCGTCGGAAGCGCGCTAGAATTGTGCGACGCCTTCCAGATTCATACACATGCCGGCTATAGCGGCCGGGAAGAGCGACAGTTTGAGTCGTGTCAGAGCAGTGTAGCTGAAATTGGCTCTCCCGAGACCGTCGGAAGCGCGCTAGAATTATGCAACGCCTGCCGTATTCGTACACATGCCGGCTATAGCGGCCGGGAAGAGCGGTAGTTTGAGTCGTGTCAGAGCAGTGCAGCTGAAATTGGCTCTCCCGAGACCGTCGGAAGCGCGCTAGAATTATGCAACGCCTGCCGTATTCGTACACATACCGACTATAGCGGCCGGGATGAGCGACAGTTTGAGTCGTGTCAGAGCAGTGTAGCTGAAATTGGCTCTCCTGAGACCGTCAGAAGCGCGCTAGAATTATGCAACGCCTTCCGGATTCGTACACATGCCGGCTATAGCGGCCGGGAAGAGCGACAGTTTGAGTCGTGTCAGAACAGTGCAGCGGAAATTGGCTCTCCTGAGACCATCGGAAGCGCGCTAGAATTATTCAACGCCTTCCGTATTCGTACACATGCCGGCTATAGCGGCCGGGAAGAGCGATAGTTTGAGTCATGTCAGAGCAGTGCAGCTGAAATTGGCTCTCCCGAGACCGTCGGAAGCGCGCTAGAATTGTGCGACGCCTTCCAGATTCATACACATGCCGGCTATAGCGGCCGGGAAGAGCGACAGTTTGAGTCGTGTCAGAGCAGTGTAGCTGAAATTGGCTCTCTAGAGACCGTCGGAAGCGCGCTAGAATTATGCAACGCCTGCCTTATTCGTACACATGCCGGCTATAGCGGCCGGGAAGAGCGATAGTTTGAGTCGTGTCAGAGCAGTGCAGCGGAAATTGGCTCTCCCGAGACCGTCGGAAGCCCGCTAGGATTATGCAACGCCTTCCGTATTCGTACACATGCCGGCTATAGCGGCCGGGAAGAGCGATAGTTTGAGTCGTGTCAGAGCAGTGCAGCTGAAATTGGCTCTCCCGAGACCGTCGGAAGCGCGCTAGAATTATGCAACGCCTGCCTTATTCGTACACATGCCGGCTATAGCGGCCGGGAAGAGCGATAGTTTGAGTCGTGTCAGAGCAGTGCAGCGGAAATTGGCTCTCCCGAGACCATCGGAAGCGCGCTAGAATTGTGCAACGCCTTCAAGATTCATACACATGCCGGCTATAGCGGCCGGGAAGAGCGACAGTTTGAGTCGTGTCAGAGCAGTGTAGCTGAAATTGGCTCTCCTGAGACCGTCAGAAGCGCGCTAGAATTATGCAACGCCTTCCGGATTCGTACACATGCCGGCTATAGCGGCCGGGAAGAGCGATAGTTTGAGTCATGTCAGAGCAGTGCAGCTGAAATTGGCTCTCCCGAGACCGTCGGAAGCGCGCTAGAATTGTGCGACGCCTTCCATATTCATACACATGCCGGCTATAGCGGCCGGGAAGAGCGATAGTTTGAGTCGTGTCAGAGCAGTGCAGCGGAAATTGGCTCTCCCGAGACCGTCGGAAGAACGCTAGGTTTATGCAACGCCTTCCGTATTCGTACACATGCCGGCTATAGCGGCCGGGAAGAGCGATAGTTTGAGTCGTGTCAGAGCAGTGCAGCTGAAATTGGCTCTCCCGAGACCGTCGGAAGCGCGCTAGAATTATGCAACGCCTGCCGTATTCGTACGCATGCCAGCTATAGCGGCCGGGAAGAGCGATAGTTTGAGTCGTGTCAGAGCAGTGCAGCTGAAATTGGCTCTCCCGAGACCGTCGGAAGCGCGCTAGAATTATGCAACGCCTTCTGGATTCGTACACATGCCGGCTATAGCAGCCGGGAAGAGCGATAGTTTGAGTCGTGTCAGAGCAGTGCAGCTGAAATTTGCTCTCCAGAGACCGCCGCAAGCGCTCTAGAATTATGCAACGCCTTCCGGATTCGTACACATCCCTGTAATAGCGGCCGGGAAGAGCGATATTTTGAGTCGTGTCAGAGCAGTGCAGCTGAAATTGGCTCTGCCGAGACCGTCGGAAGCGCGCTAGAATTATGCAACGCCTTCCAGATTCGTACACATGCCGGCTATAGCGGCCGGGAAGAGCGATAGCTTAGTCGTGTCTGAGCAGTGCAGCTGAAATTGGCTCTCCCGAGACCGTCGGAAGCGCGCTAGAATTATGCAACGCCTGCCGTATTCGTACACATGCCGGCTATAGCGGCCGGGAAGATAGATAGTTTGAGTCGTGTCAGAACAGTGCAGCTGAAATTGGCTCTCCCGAGACCGTCGGAAGCGCGCTATAATTATGCAACGCCTGCCGTATTCGTACACATGCCGGCTATAGCGGCCGGGAAGAGCGATAGTTTGAGTCGTGTCAGAGCAGTTCAGCTGAAATTGGCTCTGCCGAGACCGTCGGAAGCGCGCTTGAATTATGCAACGCCTTCCGGATTCGTACGCATGCCGGCTATAGCGGCCGGGAAGAGCGATAGTTTGAGTCGTGCATCGCCTGCCGTATTCGTACACAAGCCGGCTATAGCGGCCGGGAGGAGCGATAGTTTGAGTCGTGTAAGAGCAGTGCAGCTGAAATTGGCTCTCCCGAGACCGTCGGAAGCGCGCTAGAATTATGCAACGCCTGCCGTATTCGTACACATGCCGGCTATAGCTGCCGGGAAGATAGATAGTTTGAGTCGTGTCAGAACAGTGCAGCGGAAATTGGCTCTCCCGAGACCGTCGGAAGCGCCCTATAATTATGCAACGCCTGCCGTATTCGTACACATGCCGGCTATAGCGGCCGGGAAGAGCGATAGTTTGGGTCGTGTCAGAGCAGTTCAGCTGAAATTGGCTCTGCCGAGACCGTCGGAAGCGCGCTTGAATAATGCAACGCCTTCCGGATTCGTACGCATGCCGGCTATAGCGGCCGGGAAGAGCGATAGTTTGAGTCGTGTCAGAGCAGTGCAGCTGAAATTGGCTCTCCCGAGACCGTCGGAAGCGCGCTAGAATTATGCAACGCCTTCCGGATTCGTATACATGCCGGCTATAGCAGCCGGGAAGAGCGATAGTTTGATTCGTGTCAGAGCAGTGCAGCTGAAATTGGCTCTCCCGAGACCATCGGAAGCGCGCTATAATTGTGCAACGCCTTCCAGATTCATACACAAGCCGGCTATAGCGGCCGGGAAGAGCGACAGTTTGAGTCGTGTCAGAGCAGTGTAGCTGAAATTGGCTCTCTAGAGACCGTCGGAAGCGCGCTAGAATTATGCAACGCCTTCCGGAATCGTACACATGACGGCTATAGCGGCCGGGAAGAGCGATAGTTTGAGTCGTGTCAGAATAGTGCAGCGGAAATTGGCTCTCCTGAGACCATCGGAAGCGCGCTAGAATTATTCAACGCCTTCCGTATTCGTACACATGCCGGCTATAGCGGCCGGGAAGAGCGACAGTTTGAGTCATGTCAGAGCAGTGCAGCTGAAATTGGCTCTCCCGAGACCGTCGGAAGCGCGCTAGAAATATGCAATGCCTGCCGTATTCGTACACATGCCGGCTATAGCGGCCGGGAAGAGCGATAGTTTGAGTAGTGTCAGAGCAGTGCAGCTGAAATTGGCTCTCCCGAGACCATCGGAAGCGCGCTAGAAATGTGCAACGCCTTCCAGATTCATACACATGCCGGCTATAGCGGCCGGGAAGAGCGACAGTTTGAGTCATGTCAGAGCAGTGCAGCTGAAATTGGCTCTCCCGAGACCGTCGGAAGCGCGCTAGAATTGTGCGACGCCTTCCAGATTCATACACATGCCGGCTATAGCGGCCGGGAAGAGCGACAGCTTGAGTCGTGTCAGAGCAGTGTAGCTGAAATTGGCTCTCTAGAGACCGTCGGAAGCGCGCTAGAATTATGCAACGCCTGCCTTATTCGTACACATGCCGGCTATAGCGGCCGGGAAGAGCGATAGTTTGAGTCGTGTCAGAGCAGTGCAGCGGAAATTGGCTCTCCCGAGACCGTCGGAAGTCCGCTAGGATTATGCAACGCCTTCCGTATTCGTACACATGCCGGCTATAGCGGCCGGGAAGAGCGTTAGTTTGAGTCGTGTCAGAGCAGTGGAGCGGAAATTGGCTCTCCTGAGACCATCGGAAGCGCGCTAGAATTATTCAACGCCTGCCGTATTCGTACACATGCCGGCTATAGCGGCCGGGAAGAGCGATAGTTTGAGTAGTGTCAGAGCAGTGCAGCTGAAATTGGCTCTCCCGAGACCATCGGAAGCGCGCTAGAATTGTGCAACGCCTTCCAGATTCATACACATGCCGGCTATAGCGGCCGGGAAGAGCGACAGTTTGAGTCGTGTCAGAGCAGTGTAGCTGAAATTGGCTCTCCTGAGACCGTCAGAAGCGCGCTAGAATTATGCAACGCCTTCCGGATTCGTACACATGCCAGCTATAGCGGCCGAGAAGAGCGACAGTTGGAGTTGTGTCAGAGCAGTGTAGCTGAATTTGCCTCTCCCGAGACCGTCGGAAGCGCGCTAGAATTATGCAACGCCTTCCGGATTCGTACACATGCCGGCTATAGCGGACGGGAAGAGCGATAGCTTGAGTCGTGTCAGAGCAGTTCAGCTGAAATTGGCTCTCCCGAGACCGTCGGAAGCGCGCTAGAATTATGCAACGCCTTCCGGATTCGTACACATGCCGGCTATAGCAGCCGGGAAGAGCGACAGTTTGAGTCGTGTCAGAGCAGTGTAGCTGAAATTGGCTCTCCTGAGACCGTCAGAAGCGCGCTAGAATTATGCAACGCCTCCCAGATTCGTACACATGCCAGCTATAGCGGCCGTGAAGAGCGACAGTTTGAGTCGTGTCAGAGCAGTGTAGCTGAATTTGGCTCTCCCGAGACCGTCGGAAGCGCGCTAGAAATATGCAACGCCTTCCGGATTCGTACACATGCCGGCTATAGCGGACGGCAAGAGCGATAGTTTGAGTCGTGTCAGAGCAGTTCAGCTGAAATTTGCTCTCTCGAGACCGTCTGAAGCGCGCTAGAATTATGCAACGCCTTCCGGAATCGTACACATGCCGGCTATAGCAGCCGGGAAGAGCGATTGTTTGATTCGTGTCAGAGCAGTGCAGCTGAAATTTGCTCTCCAGAGACCGCCGCAAGCGCTCTAGAATTATGCAACGCCTTCCGGATTCGTACACATCCCTGTTATAGCGGCCGGGAAGAGCGATATTTTGAGTCGTGTCAGAGCAGTGCAGCTGAAATTGGCTCTGCCGAGACCGTCGGAAGCGCGCTAGAATTATGCAACGCCTTCCAGATTCGTACACATGCCGGCTATAGCGGCCGGGAAGAGCGATAGCTTAGTCGTGTCTGAGCAGTGCAGCTGAAATTGGCTCTCCCGAGACCGTCGGAAGCGCGCTAGAATTATGCATCGCCTGCCGTATTCGTACACAAGCCGGCTATAGCGGCCGGGAGGAGCGATAGTTTGAGTCGTGTCAGAGCAGTGCAGCTGAAATTGGCTCTCCCGAGACCGTCGGAAGCGCGCTAGAATTATGCAACGCCTGCCGTATTCGTACACATGCCGGCTATAGCGGCCGGGAAGATAGATAGTTTGAGTCGTGTCAGAGCAGTGCAGCTGAAATTGGCTCTCCCGAGACCGTCGGAAGCGCGCTATAATTATGCAACGCCTGCCGTATTCGTACACATGCCGGCTATAGCGGCCGGGAAGAGCGATAGTTTGAGTCGTGTAAGAGCAGTTCAGCTGAAATTGGCTCTGCCGAGACCATCGGAAGCGCGCTTGAATTATGCAACGCCTTCCGGATTCGTACGCATGCCGGCTATAGCGGCCGGGAAGAGCGATAGTTTGAGTCGTGTCAGAGCAGTGCAGCTGAAATTGGCTCTCCCGAGACCGTCGGAAGCGCGCTAGAATTATGCAACGCCTTCCGGATTCGTACACACGCCGGCTATAGCAGCCGGGAAAAGCGATAGTTTGAGTCGTGTCAGAGCAGTGCAGCTGAAATTGGCTCTCCCGAGACCATCGGAAGCGCGCTAGAATTGTGCAACGCCTTCCAGATTCATACATAAGCCGGCTATAGCGGCCGGGAAGAGCGACAGTTTGAGTCGTGTCAGAGCAGTGTAGCTGAAATGGGCTCTTTAGAGACCGTCGGAAGCGCGCTAGAATTTTACAACGCCTGCCGTATTCGTACACATGCCGGCTATAGCGGCCGGGAAGAGCGATAGTTTGAGTCGTGTCAGAACAGTGCAGCAGAAATTGGCTCTCCTGAGACCATCGGAAGCGCGCTAGAATTATTCAACGCCTTCCGTATTCGTACACATGCCGGCTATAGCGGCCGGGAAGAGCGATAGTTTGAGTCATGTCAGAGCAGTGCACTGAAATTGGCTCTCCCGAGACCGTCGGAAGCGCGCTAGAATTGTGCGACGCCTTCCAGATTCATACACATGCCGGCTATAGCGGCCGGGAAGAGCGACAGTTTGAGTCGTGTCAGAGCAGTGTAGCTGAAATTGGCTCTCTAGAGACCGTCGGAAGCGCGCTAGAATTATGCAACGCCTGCCTTATTCGTACACAAGCCGGCTATAGCGGCCGGGAAGAGCGATAGTTTGAGTCGTGTCAGAGCAGTGCAGCGGAAATTGGCTCTCCCGATACCGTCGGAAGCCCGCTAGGATTATGCAACGCCTTCCGTATTCGTACACATGCCGGCTATAGCGGCCGGGAAGAGCGATAGTTTGAGTCGTGTCAGAGCAGTGGAGCCGAAATTGGCTCTCCTGAGACCATCGGAAGCGCGCTAGAATTATTCAACGCCTGCCGTATTCGTACACATGCCGGCTATAGCGGCCGGGAAGAGCGATAGTTTGAGTAGTGTCAGAGCAGTGCAGCTGAAATTGGCTCTCCCGAGACCATCGGAAGCGCGCTAGAATTGTGCAACGCCTTCCAGATTCATACACATGCCGGCTATAGCGGCCGGGAAGAGCGACAGTTTGAGTCGTGTCAGAGCAGTGTAGCTGAAATTGGCTCTCCTGAGACCGTCAGAAGCGCGCTAGAATTATGCAACGTCTTCCGGATTCGTACACATGCCAGCTATAGCGGCCGGGAAGAGCGACAGTTGGAGTGTGTCAGAGCAGTGTAGCTGAATTTGCCTCTCCCGAGACCGTCGGAAGCGCGCTAGAATTATGCAACGCCTTCCGGATTCGTACACATGCCGGCTATAGCGGCCGGGAAGAGCGATAGTTTGAGTCGTGTCAGAGCAGTGCAGCGGAAATTGGCTCTCCCGAGACCGTCGGAAGAACGCTAGGTTTATGCAACGCCTTCCGTATTCGTACACATGCCGGCTATAGCGGCCGGGAAGAGCGATAGTTTGAGTCGTGTCAGAGCAGTGCAGCTGAAATTGCCTCTCCCGAGACCGTCGGAAGCGCGCTAGAATTATGCAACGCCTGCCGTATTCGTACACATGCCAGCTATAGCGGCCGGGAAGAGCGATAGTTTGAGTCGTGTCAGAGCAGTGCAGCTGAAATTGGCTCTCCCGAGACCGTCGGAAGCGCGCTAGAATTATGCAACGCCTTCTGGATTCGTACACATGCCGGCTATAGCAGCCGGGAAGAGCGATAGTTTGAGTCGTGTCAGAGCAGTGCAGCTGAAATTTGCTCTCCAGAGACCGCCGCAAGCGCTCTAGAATTATGCAACGCCTTCCGGATTCGTACACATCCCTGTAATAGCGGCCGGGAAGAGCGATATTTTGAGTCGTGTCAGAGCAGTGCAGCTGAAATTGGCTCTGCCGAGACCGTCGGAAGCGCGCTAGAATTATGCAACGCCTTCCAGATTCGTACACATGCCGGCTATAGCGGCCGGGAAGAGCGATAGCTTAGTCGTGTCTGAGCAGTGCAGCTGAAATTGGCTCTCCCGAGACCGTCGGAAGCGCGCTAGAATTATGCAACGCCTGCCGTATTCGTACACATGCCGGCTATAGCGGCCGGGAAGATAGATAGTTTGAGTCGTGTCAGAACAGTGCAGCTGAAATTGGCTCTCCCGAGACCGTCGGAAGCGCGCTATAATTATGCAACGCCTGCCGTATTCGTACACATGCCGGCTATAGCGGCCGGGAAGAGCGATAGTTTGAATCGTGTCAGAGCAGTTCAGCTGAAATTGGCTCTGCCGAGACCGTCGGAAGCGCGCTTGAATTATGCAACGCCTTCCGGATTCGTACGCATGCCGGCTATAGCGGCCGGGAAGAGCGATAGTTTGAGTCGTGCATCGCCTGCCGTATTCGTACACAAGCCGGCTATAGCGGCCGGGAGGAGCGATAGTTTGAGTCGTGTAAGAGCAGTGCAGCTGAAATTGGCTCTCCCGAGACCGTCGGAAGCGCGCTAGAATTATGCAACGCCTGCCGTATTCGTACACATGCCGGCTATAGCTGCCGGGAAGATAGATAGTTTGAGTCGTGTCAGAACAGTGCAGCGGAAATTGGCTCTCCCGAGACCGTCGGAAGCGCCCAATAATTATGCAACGCCTGCCGTATTCGTACACATGCCGGCTATAGCGGCCGGGAAGAGCGATAGTTTGGGTCGTGTCAGAGCAGTTCAGCTGAAATTGGCTCTGCCGAGACCGTCGGAAGCGCGCTTGAATAATGCAACGCCTTCCGGATTCGTACGCATGCCGGCTATAGCGGCCGGGAAGAGCGATAGTTTGAGTCGTGTCAGAGCAGTGCAGCTGAAATTGGCTCTCCCGAGACCGTCGGAAGCGCGCTAGAATTATGCAACGCCTTCCGGATTCGTACACATGCCGGCTATAGCAGCCGGGAAGAGCGATAGTTTGATTCGTGTCAGAGCAGTGCAGCTGAAATTGGCTCTCCCGAGACCATCGGAAGCGCGCTATAATTGTGCAACGCCTTCCAGATTCATACACAAGCCGGCTATAGCGGCCGGGAAGAGCGACAGTTTGAGTCGTGTCAGAGCAGTGTAGCTGAAATTGGCTCTCTAGAGACCGTCGGAAGCGCGCTAGAATTATGCAACGCCTTTCGGAATCGTACACATGACGGCTATAGCGGCCGGGAAGAGCGATAGTTTGAGTCGTGTCAGAATAGTGCAGCGGAAATTGGCTCTCCTGAGACGATCGGAAGCGCACTAGAATTATTCAACGCCTTCCGTATTCGTACACATGCCGGCTATAGCGGCCGGGAAGAGCGATAATTTGAGTCATGTCAGAGCAGTGCAGCTGAAATTGGCTCTCCCGAGACCGTCGGAAGCGCGCTAGAAATATGCAATGCCTGCCGTATTCGTACACATGCCGGCTATAGCGGCCGGGAAGAGCGATAGTTTGAGTAGTGTCAGAGCAGTGCAGCTGAAATTGGCTCTCCCGAGACCATCGGAAGCGCGCTAGAAATGTGCAACGCCTTCCGGATTCGTACACATGCCGGCTATAGCGGACGGGAAGAGCGACAGTTTGAGTCGTGTCAGAGCAGTGTAGCTGAAATTGGCTCTCCCGAGACCGTCAGAAGCGCGCTAGAATTATGCAACGCCTTCCGGATTCGTACACATGCCGGCTATAGCGGCCGGGAAGAGCGATAGTTTGAGTCATGTCAGAGCAGTGCAGCTGAAATTGGCTCTCCCGAGACCGTCGGAAGCGCGCTAGAATTGTGCGACGCCTTCCAGATTCATACACATGCCGGCTATAGCGGCCGGGAAGAGCGATAGTTTGAGTCGTGTCAGAGCAGTGCAGCGGAAATTGGCTCTCCCGAGACCGTCGGAAGAACGCTAGGTTTATGCAACGCCTTCCGTATTCGTACACATGCCGGCTATAGCGGCCGGGAAGAGCGATAGTTTGAGTCGTGTCAGAGCAGTGCAGCTGAAATTGGCTCTCCCGAGACCGTCGGAAGCGCGCTAGAATTATGCAACGCCTGCCGTATTCGTACACATGCCAGCTATAGCGGCCGGGAAGAGCGATAGTTTGAGTCGTGTCAGAGCAGTGCAGCTGAAATTGGCTCTCCCGAGACCGTCGGAAGCGCGCTAGAATTATGCAACGCCTTCTGGATTCGTACACATGCCGGCTATAGCAGCCGGGAAGAGCGATAGTTTGAGTCGTGTCAGAGCAGTGCAGCTGAAATTTGCTCTCCAGAGACCGCCGCAAGCGCTCTAGAATTATGCAACGCCTTCCGGATTCGTACACATCCCTGTAATAGCGGCCGGGAAGAGCGATATTTTGAGTCGTGTCAGAGCAGTGCAGCTGAAATTGGCTCTGCCGAGACCGTCGGAAGCGCGCTAGAATTATGCAACGCCTTCCAGATTCGTACACATGCCGGCTATAGCGGCCGGGAAGAGCGATAGCTTAGTCGTGTCTGAGCAGTGCAGCTGAAATTGGCTCTCCCGAGACCGTCGGAAGCGCGCTAGAATTATGCAACGCCTGCCGTATTCGTACACATGCCGGCTATAGCGGCCGGGAAGATAGATAGTTTGAGTCGTGTCAGAACAGTGCAGCTGAAATTGGCTCTCCCGAGACCGTCGGAAGCGCGCTACAATTATGCAACGCCTGCCGTATTCGTACACATGCCGGCTATAGCGGCCGGGAAGAGCGATAGTTTTAGTCGTGTCAGAGCAGTTCAGCTGAAATTGGCTCTGCCGAGACCGTCGGAAGCGCGCTTGAATTATGCAACGCCTTCCGGATTCGTACGCATGCCGGCTATAGCGGCCGGGAAGAGCGATAGTTTGAGTCGTGCATCGCCTGCCGTATTCGTACACAAGCCGGCTATAGCGGCCGGGAGGAGCGATAGTTTGAGTCGTGTAAGAGCAGTGCAGCTGAAATTGGCTCTCCCGAGACCGTCGGAAGCGCGCTAGAATTATGCAACGCCTGCCGTATTCGTACACATGCCGGCTATAGCTGCCGGGAAGATAGATAGTTTGAGTCGTGTCAGAACAGTGCAGCGGAAATAGGCTCTCCCGAGACCGTCGGAAGCGCCCTATAATTATGCAACGCCTGCCGTATTCGTACACATGCCGGCTATAGCGGCCGGGAAGAGCGATAGTTTGGGTCGTGTCAGAGCAGTTCAGCTGAAATTGGCTCTGCCGAGACCGTCGGAAGCGCGCTTGAATAATGCAACGCCTTCCGGATTCGTACGCATGCCGGCTATATCGGCCGGGAAGAGCGATAGTTTGAGTCGTGTCAGAGCAGTGCAGCTGAAATTGGCTCTCCCGAGACCGTCGGAAGCGCGCTAGAATTATGCAACGCCTTCCGGATTCGTACACATGCCGGCTATAGCAGCCGGGAAGAGCGATAGTTTGATTCGTGTCAGAGCAGTGCAGCTGAAATTGGCTCTCCCGAGACCATCGGAAGCGCGCTATAATTGTGCAACGCCTTCCAGATTCATACACAAGCCGGCTATAGCGGCCGGGAAAAGCGACAGTTTGAGTCGTGTCAGAGCAGTGTAGCTGAAATTGGCTCTCTAGAGACCGTCGGAAGCGCGCTAGAATTATGCAACGCCTTCCGGAATCGTACACATGACGGCTATAGCGGCCGGGAAGAGCGATAGTTTGAGTCGTGTCAGAATAGTGCAGCGGAAATTGGCTCTCCTGAGACCATCGGAAGCGCGCTAGAATTATTCAACGCCTTCCGTATTCGTACACATGCCGGCTATAGCGGCCGGGAAGAGCGATAGTTTGAGTCATGTCAGAGCAGTGCAGCTGAAATTGGCTCTCCCGAGACCGTCGGAAGCGCGCTAGAAATATGCAATGCCTGCCGTATTCGTACACATGCCGGCTATAGCGGCCGGGAAGAGCGATAGTTTGAGTAGTGTCAGAGCAGTGCAGCTGAAATTGGCTCTCCCGAGACCATCGGAAGCGCGCTAGAAATGTGCAACGCCTTCCAGATTCATACACATGCCGGCTATAGCGGCCGGGAAGAGCGACAGTTTGAGTCATGTCAGAGCAGTGCAGCTGAAATTGGCTCTCCCGAGACCGTCGGAAGCGCGCTAGAATTGTGCGACGCCTTCCAGATTCATACACATGCCGGCTATAGCGGCCGGGAAGAGCGACAGCTTGAGTCGTGTCAGAGCAGTGTAGCTGAAATTGGCTCTCTAGAGACCGTCGGAAGCGCGCTAGAATTATGCAACGCCTGCCTTATTCGTACACATGCCGGCTATAGCGGCCGGGAAGAGCGATAGTTTGAGTCGTGTCAGAGCAGTGCAGCGGAAATTGGCTCTCCCGAGACCGTCGGAAGTCCGCTAGGATTATGCAACGCCTTCCGTATTCGTACACATGCCGGCTATAGCGGCCGGGAAGAGCGTTAGTTTGAGTCGTGTCAGAGCAGTGGAGCGGAAATTGGCTCTCCTGAGACCATCGGAAGCGCGCTAGAATTATTCAACGCCTGCCGTATTCGTACACATGCCGGCTATAGCGGCCGGGAAGAGCGATAGTTTGAGTAGTGTCAGAGCAGTGCAGCTGAAATTGGCTCTCCCGAGACCATCGGAAGCGCGCTAGAATTGTGCAACGCCTTCCAGATTCATACACATGCCGGCTATAGCGGCCGGGAAGAGCGACAGTTTGAGTCGTGTCAGAGCAGTGTAGCTGAAATTGGCTCTCCTGAGACCGTAAGAAGCGCGCTAGAATTATGCAACGCCTTCCGGATTCGTACACATGCCAGCTATAGCGGCCGGGAAGAGCGACAGTTGCAGTTGTGTCAGAGCAGTGTAGCTGAATTTGCCTCTCCCGAGACCGTCGGAAGCGCGCTAGAATTATGCAACGCCTTCCGGATTCGTACACATGCCGGCTATAGCGGACGGGAAGAGCGATAGCTTGAGTTGTGTCAGAGCAGTTCAGCTGAAATTGGCTCTCCCGAGACCGTCGGAAGCGCGCTAGAATTATGCAACGCCTTCCGGATTCGTACACATGCCGGCTATAGCAGCCGGGAAGAGCGACAGTTTGAGTCGTGTCAGAGCAGTGTAGCTGAAATTGGCTCTCCTGAGACCGTCAGAAGCGCGCTAGAATTATGCAACGCCTTCCAGATTCGTACACATGCCAGCTATAGCGGCCGTGAAGAGCGACAGTTTGAGTCGTGTCAGAGCAGTGTAGCTGAATTTGGCTCTCCCGAGACCGTCGGAAGCGCGCTAGAAATATGCAACGCCTTCCGGATTCGTACACATGCCGGCTATAGCGGACGGGAAGAGCGATAGTTTGAGTCGTGTCAGAGCAGTTCAGCTGAAATTGGCTCTCTCGAGACCGTCTGAAGCGCGCTAGAATTATGCAACGCCTTCCGGAATCGTACACATGCCGGCTATAGCAGCCGGGAAGAGCGATAGTTTGATTCGTGTCAGAGCAGTGCAGCTGAAATTTGCTCTCCAGAGACCGCCGCAAGCGCTCTAGAATTATGCAACGCCTTCCGGATTCGTACAAATCCCTGTTATAGCGGCCGGGAAGAGCGATATTTTGAGTCGTGTCAGAGCAGTGCAGCTGAAATTGGCTCTGCCGAGACCGTCGGAAGCGCGCTAGAATTATGCAACGCCTTCCAGATTCGTACACATGCCGGCTATAGCGGCCGGGAAGAGCGATAGCTTAGTCGTGTCTGAGCAGTGCAGCTGAAATTGGCTCTCCCGAGACCGTCGGAAGCGCGCTAGAATTATGCATCGCCTGCCGTATTCGTACACAAGCCGGCTATAGCGGCCGGGAGGAGCGATAGTTTGAGTCGTGTCAGAGCAGTGCAGCTGAAATTGGCTCTCCCGAGACCGTCGGAAGCGCGCTAGAATTATGCAACGCCTGCCGTATTCGTACACATGCCGGCTAT
Source organism: Amblyomma americanum (assembly GCA_030143305.2). Classification (NCBI taxonomy): domain Eukaryota; kingdom Metazoa; phylum Arthropoda; class Arachnida; order Ixodida; family Ixodidae; genus Amblyomma; species Amblyomma americanum. The sequence continues at coordinate 181,883 of JARKHS020036759.1, read as the reverse complement.
AGCGGCCGGGAAGATAGATAGTTTGAGTCGTGTCAGAGCAGTGCAGCTGAAATTGGCTCTCCCGAGACCGTCGGAAGCGCGCTATAATTATGCAACGCCTGCCGTATTCGTACACATGCCGGCTATAGCGGCCGGGAAGAGCGATAGTTTGAGTCGTGTCAGAGCAGTTCAGCTGAAATTGGCTCTGCCGAGACCATCGGAAGCGCGCTTGAATTATGCAACGCCTTCCGGATTCGTACGCATGCCGGCTATAGCGGCCGGGAAGAGCGATAGGTTGAGTCGTGTCAGAGCAGTGCAGCTGAAATTGGCTCTCCCGAGACCGTCGGAAGCGCGCTAGAATTATGCAACGCCTTCCGGATTCGTACACATGCCGGCTATAGCAGCCGGGAAGAGCGATAGTTTGAGTCGTGTCAGAGCAGTGCAGCTGAAATTGGCTCTCCCGAGACCATCGGAAGCGCGCTAGAATGGTGCAACGCCTTCCAGATTCATACATAAGCCGGCTATAGCGGCCGGGAAGAGCGACAGTTTGAGTCGTGTCAGAGCAGTGTAGCTGAAATTGGCTCTTTAGAGACCGTCGCAAGCGCGCTAGAATTTTGCAACGCCTGCCGTATTCGTACACATGCCGGCTATAGCGGCCGGGAAGAGCGATAGTTTGAGTCGTGTCAGAACAGTGCAGCAGAAATTGGCTCTCCTGAGACCATCGGAAGCGCGCTAGAATTATTCAACGCCTGCCGTATTCGTACACATGCCGGCTATAGCGGCCGGGAAGAGCGATAGTTTGAGTAGTGTCAGAGCAGTGCAGCTGAAATTGGCTCTCCCGAGACCATCGGAAGCGCGCTAGAGTTGTGCAACGCCTTCCAGATTCATACACATGCCGGCTATAGCGGCCGGGAAGAGCGACAGTTTGAGTCGTGTCAGAGCAGTGTAGCTGAAATTGGCTCTCCTGAGACCGTAAGAAGCGCGCTAGAATTATGCAACGCCTTCCGGATTCGTACACATGCCAGCTATAGCGGCCGGGAAGAGCGACAGTTGCAGTTGTGTCAGAGCAGTGTAGCTGAATTTGCCTCTCCCGCGACCGTCGGAAGCGCGCTAGAATTATGCAACGCCTTCCGGATTCGTACACATGCCGGCTATAGCGGACGGGAAGAGCGATAGCTTGAGTCGTGTCAGAGCAGTTCAGCTGAAATTGGCTCTCCCGAGACCGTCGGAAGCGCGCTAGAATTATGCAACGCCTTCCGGATTCGTACACATGCCGGCTATAGCAGCCGGGAAGAGCGACAGTTTGAGTCGTGTCAGAGCAGTGTAGCTGAAATTGGCTCTCCTGAGACCGTCAGAAGCGCGCTAGAATTATGCAACGCCTTCCAGATTCGTACACATGCCAGCTATAGCGGCCGTGAAGAGCGACAGTTTGAGTCGTGTCAGAGCAGTGTAGCTGAATTTGGCTCTCCCGAGACCGTCGGAAGCGCGCTAGAAATATGCAACGCCTTCCGGATTCGTACACATGCCGGCTATAGCGGACGGGAAGAGCGATAGTTTGAGTCGTGTCAGAGCAGTTCAGCTGAAATTGGCTCTCTCGAGACCGTCTGAAGCGCGCTAGAATTATGCAACGCCTTCCGGAATCGTACACATGCCGGCTATAGCAGCCGGGAAGAGCGATAGTTTGATTCGTGTCAGAGCAGTGCAGCTGAAATTTGCTCTCCAGAGACCGCCGCAAGCGCTCTAGAATTATGCAACGCCTTCCGGATTCGTACACATCCCTGTTATAGCGGCCGGGAAGAGCGATATTTTGAGTCGTGTCAGAGCAGTGCAGCTGAAATTGGCTCTGCCGAGACCGTCGGAAGCGCGCTAGAATTATGCAACGCCTTCCAGATTCGTACACATGCCGGCTATAGCGGCCGGGAAGAGCGATAGCTTAGTCGTGTCTGAGCAGTGCAGCTGAAATTGGCTCTCCCGAGACCGTCGGAAGCGCGCTAGAATTATGCATCGCCTGCCGTATTCGTACACAAGCCGGCTATAGCGGCCGGGAGGAGCGATAGTTTGAGTCGTGTCAGAGCAGTGCAGCTGAAATTGGCTCTCCCGAGACCCTCGGAAGCGCGCTAGAATTATGCAACGCCTGCCGTATTCGTACACATTCCGGCTATAGCGGCCGGGAAGATAGATAGTTTGAGTCGTGTCAGAGCAGTGCAGCTGAAATTGGCTCTCCCGAGACCGTCGGAAGCGCGCTATAATTATGCAACGCCTGCCGTATTCGTACACATGCCGGCTATAGCGGCCGGGAAGAGCGATAGTTTGAGTCGTGTCAGAGCAGTTCAGCTGAAATTGGCTCTGCCGAGACCATCGGAAGCGCGCTTGAATTATGCAACGCCTTCCGGATTCGTACGCATGCCGGCTATAGCGGCCGGGAAGAGCGATAGTTTGAGTCGTGTCAGAGCAGTGCAGCTGAAATTGGCTCTCCCGAGACCGTCGGAAGCGCGCTAGAATTATGCAACGCCTTCCGGATTCGTACACATGCCGGCTATAGCAGCCGGGAAGAGCGATAGTTTGAGTCGTGTCAGAGCAGTGCAGCTGAAATTGGCTCTCCCGAGACCATCGGAAGCGCGCTAGAATTGTGCAACGCCTTCCAGATTCATACATAAGCCGGCTATAGCGGCCGGGAAGAGCGACAGTTTGAGTCGTGTCAGAGCAGTGTAGCTGAAATTGGCTCTTTAGAGACCGTCGCAAGCGCGCTAGAATTTTGCAACGCCTGCCGTATTCGTACACATGCCGGCTATAGCGGCCGGGAAGAGCGATAGTTTGAGTCGTGTCAGAACAGTGCAGCAGAAATTGGCTCTCCTGAGACCATCGGAAGCGCGCTAGAATTATTCAACGCCTTCCGTATTCGTACACATGCCGGCTATAGCGGCCGGGAAGAGCGATAGTTTGAGTCATGTCAGAGCAGTGCACTGAAATTGGCTCTCCCGAGACCGTCGGAAGCGCGCTAGAATTGTGCGACGCCTTCCAGATTCATACACATGCCGGCTATAGCGGCCGGGAAGAGCGACAGTTTGAGTCGTGTCAGAACAGTGTAGCTGAAATTGGCTCTCTAGAGACCGTCGGAAGCGCGCTAGAATTATGCAACGCCTGCCTTATTCGTACACATGCCGGCTATAGCGGCCGGGAAGAGCGATAGTTTGAGTCGTGTCAGAGCAGTGCAGCGGAAATTGGCTCTCCCGATACCGTCGGAAGCCCGCTAGGATTATGCAACGCCTTCCGTATTCGTACACATGCCGGCTATAGCGGCCGGGAAGAGCGATAGTTTGAGTCGTGTCAGAGCAGTGGAGCCGAAATTGGCTCTCCTGAGACCATCGGAAGCGCGCTAGAATTATTCAACGCCTGCCGTATTCGTACACATGCCGGCTATAGCGGCCGGGAAGAGCGATAGTTTGAGTAGTGTCAGAGCAGTGCAGCTGAAATTGGCTCTCCCGAGACCATCGGAAGCGCGCTAGAATTGTGCAACGCCTTCCAGATTCATACACATGCCGGCTATAGCGGCCGGGAAGAGCGACAGTTTGAGTCGTGTCAGAGCAGTGTAGCTGAAATTGGCTCTCCTGAGACCGTCAGAAGCGCGCTAGAATTATGCAACGCCTTCCGGATTCGTACACATGCCAGCTATAGCGGCCGGGAAGAGCGACAGTTGGAGTGTGTCAGAGCAGTGTAGCTGAATTTGCCTCTCCCGAGACCGTCGGAAGCGCGCTAGAATTATGCAACGCCTTCCGGATTCGTACACATGCCGGCTATAGCGGACGGGAAGAGCGACAGTTTGAGTCGTGTCAGAGCAGTGTAGCTGAAATTGGCTCTCCCGAGACCGTCGGAAGCGCGCTAGAATTATGCAACGCTTTCCGGATTCGTACACATGCCGGCTATAGCAGCCGGGAAGAGCGACAGTTTGAGTCGTGTCAGAGCAGTGCAGCTGAAATTGGCTCTCCTGAGACCGTCAGAAGCGCGCTAGAATTATGCAACGCCTGCCGTATTCGTACACATGCCGGCTATAGCGGCCGGGAAGAGCGATAGTTTGAGTCGTGTCAGAACAGTGCAGCAGAAATTGGCTCTCCTGAGACCATCGGAAGCGCGCTAGAATTATTCAACGCCTTCCGTATTCGTACACATGCCGGCTATAGCGGACGGGAAGAGCGATAGTTTGAGTCATGTCAGAGCAGTGCACTGAAATTGGCTCTCCCGAGACCGTCGGAAGCGCGCTAGAATTGTGCGACGCCTTCCAGATTCATACACATGCCGGCTATAGCGGCCGGGAAGAGCGACAGTTTGAGTCGTGTCAGAACAGTGTAGCTGAAATTGGCTCTCTAGAGACCGTCGGAAGCGCGCTAGAATTATGCAACGCCTGCCTTATTCGTACACATGCCGGCTATAGCGGCCGGGAAGAGCGATAGTTTGAGTCGTGTCAGAGCAGTGCAGCGGAAATTGGCTCTCCCGATACCGTCGGAAGCCCGCTAGGATTATGCAACGCCTTCCGTATTCGTACACATGCCGGCTATAGCGGCCTGGAAGAGCGATAGTTTGAGTCGTGTCAGAGCAGTGGAGCCGAAATTGGCTCTCCTGAGACCATCGGAAGCGCGCTAGAATTATTCAACGCCTGCCGTATTCGTACACATGCCGGCTATAGCGGCCGGGAAGAGCGATAGTTTGAGTAGTGTCAGAGCAGTGCAGCTGAAATTGGCTCTCCCGAGACCATCGGAAGCGCGCTAGAATTGTGCAACGCCTTCCAGATTCATACACATGCCGGCTATAGCGGCCGGGAAGAGCGACAGTTTGAGTCGTGTCGGAGCAGTGTAGCTGAAATTGGCTCTCCTGAGACCGTCAGAAGCGCGCTAGAATTATGCAACGCCTTCCGGATTCGTACACATGCCAGCTATAGCGGCCGGGAAGAGCGACAGTTGGAGTGTGTCAGAGCAGTGTAGCTGAATTTGCCTCTCCCGAGACCGTCGGAAGCGCGCTAGAATTATGCAACGCCTTCCGGATTCGTACACATGCCGCCTATAGCGGACGGGAAGAGCGACAGTTTGAGTCGTGTCAGAGCAGTGTAGCTGAAATTGGCTCTCCCGAGACCGTCGGAAGCGCGCTAGAATTATGCAACGCCTTCCGGATTCGTACACATGCCTTCTATAGCAGCCGGGAAGAGCGACAGTTTGAGTCGTGTCAGAGCAGTGCAGCTGAAATTGGCTCTCCTGAGACCGTCAGAAGCGCGCTAGAATTATGCAACGCCTTCCGGATTCGTACACATGCCAGCTATAGCGGCCGGGAAGAGCGACAGTTTGAGTCGTGTCAGAGCAGTGTAGTTGAATTTGGCTCTCCCGAGACCGTCGGAAGCGCGCTAGAAATATGCAACGCCTTCCGGATTCGTACAAATGCCGGCTATAGCGGACGGGAAGAGCGATAGTTTGAGTCGTGTCAGAGCAGTTCAGCTGAAATTGGCTCTCTCGAGACCGTCTGAAGCGCGCTAGAATTTTCAACGCCTTCCGGAATCGTACACATGCCGGCTATAGCAGCCGGGAAGAGCGATAGTTTGATTCGTGTCAGAGCAGTGCAGCTGAAATTTGCTCTCCAGAGACCGCCGCAAGCGCTCTAGAATTATGCAACGCCTTCCGGATTCGTACACATCCCTGTTATAGCGGCCGGGAAGAGCGATATTTTGAGTCGTGTCAGAGCAGTGCAGCTGAAATTGGCTCTGCCGAGACCGTCGGAAGCGCGCTAGAATTATGCAACGCCTTCCAGATTCGTACACATGCCGGCTATAGCGGCCGGGAAGAGCGACAGTTTGAGTCGTGTCAGAGCAGTGTAGCTGAAATTGGCTCTCTGGAGACCGTCGGAAGCGCGCTAGAATTATGCAACGCCTGCCTTATTCGTACACATGCCGGCTATAGCGGCGGGGAACAGCGATAGTTTGAGTCGTGTCAGAGCAGTGCAGCTGAAATTGGCTCTCCCGAGACCGTCGGAAGCGCGCTATAATTATGCAACGCCTGCCGTATTCGTACACATGCCGGCTATAGCGGCCGGGAAGAGCGATAGTTTGAGTCGTGTCAGAGCAGTTCAGCTGAAATTGGCTCTGCCGAGACCATCGGAAGCGCGCTTGAATTATGCAACGCCTTCCGGATTCGTACGCATGCCGGCTATAGCGGCCGGGAAGAGCGATAGTTTGAGTCGTGTCAGAGCAGTGCAGCTGAAATTGGCTCTCCCGAGACCGTCGGAAGCGCGCTAGAATTATGCAACGCCTTCCGGATTCGTACACATGCCGGCTATAGCAGCCGGGAAGAGCGATAGTTTGAGTCGTGTCAGAGCAGTGCAGCTGAAATTGGCTCTCCCGAGACCATCGGAAGCGCGCTAGAATTGTGCAACGCCTTCCAGATTCATACATAAGCCGGCTATAGCGGCCGGGAAGAGCGACAGTTTGAGTCGTGTCAGAGCAGTGTAGCTGAAATTGGCTCTTTAGAGACCGTCGCAAGCGCGCTAGAATTTTGCAACGCCTGCCGTATTCGTACACATGCCGGCTATAGCGGCCGGGAAGAGCGATAGTTTGAGTCGTGTCAGAACAGTGCAGCAGAAATTGGCTCTCCTGAGACCATCGGAAGCGCGCTAGAATTATTCAACGCCTTCCGTATTCGTACACATGCCGGCTATAGCGGCCGGGAAGAGCGATAGTTTGAGTCATGTCAGAGCAGTGCACTGAAATTGGCTCTCCCGAGACCGTCGGAAGCGCGCTAGAATTGTGCGACGCCTTCCAGATTCATACACATGCCGGCTATAGCGGCCGGGAAGAGCGACAGTTTGAGTCGTGTCAGAACAGTGTAGCTGAAATTGGCTCTCTAGAGACCGTCGGAAGCGCGCTAGAATTATGCAACGCCTGCCTTATTCGTACACATGCCGGCTATAGCGGCCGGGAAGAGCGATAGTTTGAGTCGTGTCAGAGCAGTGCAGCGGAAATTGGCTCTCCCGATACCGTCGGAAGCCCGCTAGGATTATGCAACGCCTTCCGTATTCGTACACATGCCGGCTATAGCGGCCGGGAAGAGCGATAGTTTGAGTCGTGTCAGAGCAGTGGAGCCGAAATTGGCTCTCCTGAGACCATCGGAAGCGCGCTAGAATTATTCAACGCCTGCCGTATTCGTACACATGCCGGCTATAGCGGCCGGGAAGAGCGATAGTTTGAGTAGTGTCAGAGCAGTGCAGCTGAAATTGGCTCTCCCGAGACCATCGGAAGCGCGCTAGAATTGTGCAACGCCTTCCAGATTCATACACATGCCGGCTATAGCGGCCGGGAAGAGCGACAGTTTGAGTCGTGTCAGAGCAGTGTAGCTGAAATTGGCTCTCCTGAGACCGTCAGAAGCGCGCTAGAATTATGCAACGCCTTCCGGATTCGTACACATGCCAGCTATAGCGGCCGGGAAGAGCGACAGTTGGAGTGTGTCAGAGCAGTGTAGCTGAATTTGCCTCTCCCGAGACCGTCGGAAGCGCGCTAGAATTATGCAACGCCTTCCGGATTCGTACACATGCCGGCTATAGCGGACGGGAAGAGCGACAGTTTGAGTCGTGTCAGAGCAGTGTAGCTGAAATTGGCTCTCCCGAGACCGTCGGAAGCGCGCTAGAATTATGCAACGCTTTCCGGATTCGTACACATGCCGGCTATAGCAGCCGGGAAGAGCGACAGTTTGAGTCGTGTCAGAGCAGTGCAGCTGAAATTGGCTCTCCTGAGACCGTCAGAAGCGCGCTAGAATTATGCAACGCCTGCCGTATTCGTACACATGCCGGCTATAGCGGCCGGGAAGAGCGATAGTTTGAGTCGTGTCAGAACAGTGCAGCAGAAATTGGCTCTCCTGAGACCATCGGAAGCGCGCTAGAATTATTCAACGCCTTCCGTATTCGTACACATGCCGGCTATAGCGGACGGGAAGAGCGATAGTTTGAGTCATGTCAGAGCAGTGCACTGAAATTGGCTCTCCCGAGACCGTCGGAAGCGCGCTAGAATTGTGCGACGCCTTCCAGATTCATACACATGCCGGCTATAGCGGCCGGGAAGAGCGACAGTTTGAGTCGTGTCAGAACAGTGTAGCTGAAATTGGCTCTCTAGAGACCGTCGGAAGCGCGCTAGAATTATGCAACGCCTGCCTTATTCGTACACATGCCGGCTATAGCGGCCGGGAAGAGCGATAGTTTGAGTCGTGTCAGAGCAGTGCAGCGGAAATTGGCTCTCCCGATACCGTCGGAAGCCCGCTAGGATTATGCAACGCCTTCCGTATTCGTACACATGCCGGCTATAGCGGCCTGGAAGAGCGATAGTTTGAGTCGTGTCAGAGCAGTGGAGCCGAAATTGGCTCTCCTGAGACCATCGGAAGCGCGCTAGAATTATTCAACGCCTGCCGTATTCGTACACATGCCGGCTATAGCGGCCGGGAAGAGCGATAGTTTGAGTAGTGTCAGAGCAGTGCAGCTGAAATTGGCTCTCCCGAGACCATCGGAAGCGCGCTAGAATTGTGCAACGCCTTCCAGATTCATACACATGCCGGCTATAGCGGCCGGGAAGAGCGACAGTTTGAGTCGTGTCGGAGCAGTGTAGCTGAAATTGGCTCTCCTGAGACCGTCAGAAGCGCGCTAGAATTATGCAACGCCTTCCGGATTCGTACACATGCCAGCTATAGCGGCCGGGAAGAGCGACAGTTGGAGTGTGTCAGAGCAGTGTAGCTGAATTTGCCTCTCCCGAGACCGTCGGAAGCGCGCTAGAATTATGCAACGCCTTCCGGATTCGTACACATGCCGCCTATAGCGGACGGGAAGAGCGACAGTTTGAGTCGTGTCAGAGCAGTGTAGCTGAAATTGGCTCTCCCGAGACCGTCGGAAGCGCGCTAGAATTATGCAACGCCTTCCGGATTCGTACACATGCCGGCTATAGCAGCCGGGAAGAGCGACAGTTTGAGTCGTGTCAGAGCAGTGCAGCTGAAATTGGCTCTCCTGAGACCGTCAGAAGCGCGCTAGAATTATGCAACGCCTTCCGGATTCGTACACATGCCAGCTATAGCGGCCGGGAAGAGCGACAGTTTGAGTCGTGTCAGAGCAGTGTAGTTGAATTTGGCTCTCCCGAGACCGTCGGAAGCGCGCTAGAAATATGCAACGCCTTCCGGATTCGTACAAATGCCGGCTATAGCGGACGGGAAGAGCGATAGTTTGAGTCGTGTCAGAGCAGTTCAGCTGAAATTGGCTCTCTCGAGACCGTCTGAAGCGCGCTAGAATTTTCAACGCCTTCCGGAATCGTACACATGCCGGCTATAGCAGCCGGGAAGAGCGATAGTTTGATTCGTGTCAGAGCAGTGCAGCTGAAATTTGCTCTCCAGAGACCGCCGCAAGCGCTCTAGAATTATGCAACGCCTTCCGGATTCGTACACATCCCTGTTATAGCGGCCGGGAAGAGCGATATTTTGAGTCGTGTCAGAGCAGTGCAGCTGAAATTGGCTCTGCCGAGACCGTCGGAAGCGCGCTAGAATTATGCAACGCCTTCCAGATTCGTACACATGCCGGCTATAGCGGCCGGGAAGAGCGACAGTTTGAGTCGTGTCAGAGCAGTGTAGCTGAAATTGGCTCTCTGGAGACCGTCGGAAGCGCGCTAGAATTATGCAACGCCTGCCTTATTCGTACACATGCCGGCTATAGCGGCGGGGAACAGCGATAGTTTGAGTCGTGTCAGAGCAGTGCAGCGGAAATTGGCTCTCCCGAGACTGTCGGAAGCCCGCTAGCATTATGCAACGCCTTCCAGATTCATACACATGCCGGCTATAGCGGCCGGGAAGAGCGACAGTTTGAGTCGTGTCAGAGCAGTGTAGCCGAAATTGGCTCTCTAGAGACCGTCGGAAGCCCGCTAGGATTATGCAACGCCTTCCGTATTCGTACACATGCCGGCTATAGCGGCCGGGAAGAGCGATAGTTTGAGTCGTGTCAGAGCAGTGGAGCGGAAATTGGCTCTCCTGAGACCATCGGAAGCGCGCTAGAATTATTCAACGCCTGCCGTATTCGTACACATGCCGGCTATAGCGGCCGGGAAGAGCGATAGTTTGATTCGTGTCAGAGCAGTGCAGCTGAAATTGGCTCACCCGAGACCATTGGAAGCGCGCTAGAATTGTGCAACGCCTTCCAGATTCATACACATGCCGGCTATAGCGGCCGGGAAGAGCGACAGTTTGAGTCGTGTCAGAGCAGTGTAGCTGAAATTGGCTCTCCTGAGACCGTCAGAAGCGCGCTAGAATTATGCAACGCCTTCCGGATTCGTACACATGCCAGCTATAGCGGCCGGGAAGAGCGACAGTTGGAGTTGTGTCAGAGCAGTGTAGCTGAATTTGCCTCTCCCGAGACCGTCGGAAGCGCGCTAGAATTTTGCAACGCCTTCCGGATTCGTACACATGCCGGCTATAGCGGACGGGAAGAGCGATAGCTTGAGTCGTGTCAGAGCAGTTCAGCTGAAATTGGCTCTCTCGAGACCGTCGGAAGCGCGCTAGAATTATGCAACGCCTTCCGGAATCGTACACATGCCGCCTATAGCAGCCGGGAAGAGCGATAGTTTGATTCGTGTCAGAGCAGTGCAGCTGAAATTTGCTCTCCAGAGACCGTCGCAAGCGCTCTAGAATTATGCAACGCCTTCCGGATTCGTACACATCCCTGTTATAGCGACCGGGAAGAGCGATATTTTGAGTCGTGTCAGAGCAGTGCAGCTGAAATTTGCTCTCCCGAGACCGTCGGAAGCGCCCTAGAATTATGCAACGCCTTCCAGATTCGTACACATGCCGGCTATAGCGGCCGGGAAGAGCGATAGCTTAGTCGTGTCTGAGCAGTGCAGCTGAAATTGGCTCTCCCGAGACCGTCGGAAGCGCGCTAGAATTATGCAACGCCTTCCGGATTCGTACACATGCCAGCTATAGCGGCCGGGAAGAGCGACAGTTTGAGTCGTGTCAGAGCAGTGTAGCTGAATTTGGCTCTCCCGAGACCGTCGGAAGCGCGCTAGAAATATGCAACGCCTTCCGGATTCGTACACATGCCGGCTATAGCGGACGGGAAGAGCGATAGTTTGAGTCGTGTCAGAGCAGTTCAGCTGAAATTGGCTCTCTCGAGACCGTCTGAAGCGCGCTAGAATTATGCAACGCCTTCCGGAATCGTACACATGCCGGCTATAGCAGCCGGGAAGAGCGATAGTTTGATTCGTGTCAGAGCAGTGCAGCTGAAATTTGCTCTCCAGAGACCGCCGCAAGCGCTCTAGAATTATGCAACGCCTTCCGGATTCGTACACATCCCTGTTATAGCGGCCGGGAAGAGCGATATTTTGAGTCGTGTCAGAGCAGTGCAGCTGAAATTGGCTCTGCCGAGACCGTCGGAAGAGCGCTCGAATTATGCAACGCCTTCCAGATTCGTACACATGCCGGCTATAGCGGCCGGGAAGAGCGACAGTTTGAGTCGTGTCAGAGCAGTGTAGCTGAAATTGGCTCTCTAGAGACCGTCGGAAGGGCGCTAGAATTATGCAACGCCTGCCTTATTCGTACACATGCCGGCTATAGCGGCCGGGAAGAGCGATAGTTTGAGTCGTGTCAGAGCAGTGCAGCAGAAATTGGCTCTCCCGAGACCGTCGGAAGCCCGCTAGGATTATGCAACGCCTTCCGTATTCGTACACATGCCGGCTATAGCGGCCGGGAAGAGCGATAGTTTGAGTCGTGTCAGAGCAGTGCAGCGGAAATTGGCTCTCCTGAGACCGTCGGAAGCGCGCTAGAATTATTCAACGCCTGCCGTATTCGTACACATGCCGGCTATAGCGGCCGGGAAGAGCGATAGTTTGAGTAGTGTCAGAGCAGTGCAGCTGAAATTGGCTCTCCCGAGACCATCGGAAGCGCGCTAGAATTGTGCAACGCCTTCCAGATTCATACACATGCCGGCTATAGCGGCCGGGAAGAGCGACAGTTTGAGTCGTGTCAGAGCAGTGTAGCTGAAATTGGCTCTCCTGAGACCGTCAGAAGCGCGCTAGAATTATGCAACGCCTTCCGGATTCGTACACATGCCAGCTATAGTGGCCGGGAAGAGCGACAGTTGGAGTTGTGTCAGAGCAGTGTAGCTGAATTTGCCTCTCCCGAGACCGTCGGAAGCGCGCTAGAATTATGCAACGCCTTCCGGATTCGTACACATGCCGGCTATAGCGGACGGGAAGAGCGATAGCTTGAGTCGTGTCAGAGCAGTTCAGCTGAAATTGGCTCTCTCGAGACCGTCGGAAGCGCGCTAGAATTATGCAACGCCTTCCGGAATCGTACACATGCCGGCTATAGCAGCCGGGAAGAGCGATAGTTTGATTCGTGTCAGAGCAGTGCAGCTGAAATTTGCTCTCCAGAGACCGTCGCAAGCGCTCTAGAATTATGCAACGCCTTCCGGATTCGTACACAAGCCGGCTATAGCGGCCGGGAGGAGCGATAGTTTGAGTCGGGTCAGAGCAGTGCAGCTGAAATTGGCTCTCCCGAGACCGTTGGAAGCGCGCTAGAATTATGCAACGCCTGCCGTATTCGTACACATGGCGGCTATAGCGGCCGGGAAGATAGATAGTTTGAGTCGTGTCAGAGCAGTGCAGCTTAAATTGGCTCTCCCGAGACCGTCGGAAGCGCGCTATAATTATGCAACGCCTGCCGTATTCGTACACATGCCGGCTATAGCGGCCGGGAAGAGCGATAGTTTGAGTCGTGTCAGAGCAGCTCAGCTGAAATTGGCTCTGCCGAGACCGTCGGAAGCGCGCTTGAATTATGCAACGCCTTCCGGATTCGTACGCATGCCGGCTATAGCGGCCGGGAAGAGCGATAGTTTGAGTCGTGTCAGAGCAGTGCAGCTGAAATTGGCTCTCCCGAGACCGTCGGAAGCGCGCTAGAAATATGCAACGCCTTCCGGATTCGTACACATGCCGGCTATAGCAGCCGGGAAGAGCGATAGTTTGAGTCGTGTCAGAGCAGTGCAGCTGAAATTGGCTCTCCCGAGACCATCGGAAGCGCGCTAGAATTGTGCGACGCCTTCCAGATTCATACACATGCCGGCTATAGCGGCCGGAAAGAGCGACAGTTTGAGTCGTGTCAGAGCAGTGTAGCTGAAATTGGCTCTCTAGAGACCGTCGGAAGCGCGCTAGAATTATGCAACGCCTGCCGTATTCGTACACATGCCGGCTATAGCGGCCGGGAAGAGCGATAGTTTGAGTCATGTCAGAGCAGTGCAGCTGAAATTGGCTCTCCCGAGACCGTCGTAAGCGCGCTAGAATTGTGCGACGCCTTCCAGATTCATACACATGCCGGCTATAGCGGCCGGGAAGAGCGACAGTTTGAGTCGTGTCAGAGCAGTGGAGCGGAAATTGGCTCTCCTGAGACCATCGGAAGCGCGCTAGAATTATGCAACGCCTTCCGTATTCGTACACATGCCGGCTATAGCGGCCGGGAAGAGCGATAGATTGAGTCGTGTCAGAGCAGTGTAGCTGAAATTGGCTCTCTAGAGACCGTCGGAAGCGCGCTAGAATTATGCAACGCCTGCCTTATTCGTACACATGCCGGCTATAGCGGCCGGGAAGAGCGATAGTTTGAGTCGTGTCAGAGCAGTGCAGCTGAAATTGGCTCCCCCGAGACCGTCGGAAGCGCGCTAGAAATATGCAACGCCTGCCGTATTCGTACACATGCCGGCTATAGCGGCCGGGAAGAGCGATAGTTTGAGTAGTGTCAGAGCAGTGCAGCTGAAATTGGCTCTCCCGAGACCATCGGAAGCGCGCTAGAATTGTGCAACGCCTTCCAGATTCATACACATGCCTGCTATAGCGGCCGGGAAGAGCGACAGTTTGAGTCGTGTCAGAGCAGTGTAGCTGAAATTGGCTCTCCTGAGACCGTCAGAAGCGCGCTAGAATTATGCAACGCCTTCCGGATTCGTACACATGCCGGCTATAGCGGCCGGGAAGAGCGATAGTTTGAGTCATGTCAGAGCAGTGCAGCTGAAATTGGCTCTCCCGAGACCGTCGGAAGCGCGCTAGAATTGTGCGACGCCTTCCAGATTCATACACATGCCGGCTATAGCGGCTGGAAAGAGCGACAGTTTGAGTCGTGTCAGAGCAGTGTAGCTGAAATTGGCTCTCTAGAGACCGGCGGAAGCGCGCTAGAATTATGCAACGCCTGCCTTATTCGTACACATGCCGGCTATAGCGGCCGGGAAGAGCGATAGTTTGAGTCGTGTCAGAGCAGTGCAGCGGAAATTGGCTCTCCCGAGACCGTCGGAAGCCCGCTAGGATTATGCAACGCCTTCCGTATTCGTACACATGCCGGCTATAGCGGCCGGGAAGAGCGATAGTTTGAGTCGTGTCAGAGCAGTGGAGCGGAAATTGGCTCTCCTGAGACCATCGGAAGCGCGCTAGAATTATTCAACGCCTGCCGTATTCGTACACATGCCCGCTATAGCGGCCGGGAAGAGCGATAGTTTGAGTAGTGTCAGAGCAGTGCAGCTGAAATTGGCTCTCCCGAGACCATCGGAAGCGCGCTAGAATTGTGCAACGCCTTCCAGATTCATACACATGCCGGCTATAGCGGCCGGGAAGAGCGACAGTTTGAGTCGTGTCAGAGCAGTGTAGCTGAAATTGGCTCTCCTGAGACCGTCAGAAGCGCGCTAGAATTATGCAACGCCTTCCGGATTCGTACACATGCCAGCTATAGCGGCCGGGAAGAGCGACAGTTGGAGTTGTGTCAGAGCAGTGTAGCTGAATTTGCCTCTCCCGAGACCGTCGGAAGCGCGCTAGAATTATGCAACGCCTTCCGGATTCGTACACATGCCGGCTATAGCGGACGGGAAGAGCGATAGCTTGAGTCGTGTCAGAGCAGTTCAGCTGAAATTGGCTCTCTCGAGACCGTCGGAAGCGCGCTAGAATTATGCAACGCCTTCCGGAATCGTACACATGCCGGCTATGGCAGCCGGGAAGAGCGATAGTTTGATTCGTGTCAGAGCAGTGCAGCTGAAATTTGCTCTCCAGAGACCGTCGCAAGCGCTCTAGAATTATGCAACGCCTTCCGGATTCGTACACAAGCCGGCTATAGCGGCCGGGAGGAGCGATAGTTTGAGTCGGGTCAGAGCAGTGCAGCTGAAATTGGCTCTCCCGAGACCGTTGGAAGCGCGCTAGAATTATGCAACGCCTGCCGTATTCGTACACATGGCGGCTATAGCGGCCGGGAAGATAGATAGTTTGAGTCGTGTCAGAGCAGTGCAGCTGAAATTGGCTCTCCCGAGACCGTCGGAAGCGCGCTATAATTATGCAACGCCTGCCGTATTCGTACACATGCCGGCTATAGCGGCCGGGAAGAGCGATAGTTTGAGTCGTGTCAGAGCAGCTCAGCTGAAATTGGCTCTGCCGAGACCGTCGGAAGCGCGCTTGAATTATGCAACGCCTTCCGGATTCGTATGCATGCCGGCTATAGCGGCCGGGAAGAGCGATAGTTTGAGTCGTGTCAGAGCAGTGCAGCTGAAATTGGCTCTCCCGAGACCGTCGGAAGCGCGCTAGAAATATGCAACGCCTTCCGGATTCGTACACATGCCGGCTATAGCAGCCGGGAAGAGCGATAGTTTGAGTCGTGTCAGAGCAGTGCAGCTGAAATTGGCTCTCCCGAGACCATCGGAAGCGCGCTAGAATTGTGCGACGCCTTCCAGATTCATACACATGCCGGCTATAGCGGCCGGAAAGAGCGACAGTTTGAGTCGTGTCAGAGCAGTGTAGCTGAAATTGGCTCTCTAGAGACCGTCGGAAGTGCGCTAGAATTATGCAACGCCTGCCGTATTCGTACACATGCCGGCTATAGCGGCCGGGAAGAGCGATAGTTTGAGTCATGTCAGAGCAGTGCAGCTGAAATTGGCTCTCCCGAGACCGTCGTAAGCGCGCTAGAATTGTGCGACGCCTTCCAGATTCATACACATGCCGGCTATAGCGGCCGGGAAGAGCGACAGTTTGAGTCGTGTCAGAGCAGTGGAGCGGAAATTGGCTCTCCTGAGACCATCGGAAGCGCGCTAGAATTATGCAACGCCTTCCGTATTCGTACACATGCCGGCTATAGCGGCCGGGAAGAGCGATAGTTTGAGTCGTGTCAGACCAGTGTAGCTGAAATTGGCTCTCCCGAGACCGTCGGAAGCGCGCTAGAATTATGCAACGCCTTCCGTATTCGTACACATGCCGGCTATAGCGGCCGGGAAGAGCGATAGTTTGAGTCATGTCAGAGCAGTGCAGCTGAAATTGGCTCTCCCGAGACCGTCGGAAGCGCGCTAGAATTGTGCGACGCCTTCCAGATTCATACACATGCCGGCTATAGCGGCCGGGAAGAGCGACAGTTTGAGTCGTGTCAGAGCAGTGGAGCGGAAATTGGCTCTCCTGAGACCATCGGAAGCGCGCTAGAATTATGCAACGCCTTCCGTATTCGTACACATGCCGGCTATAGCGGCCGGGAAGAGCGATAGTTTGAGTCATGTCAGAGCAGTGCAGCTGAAATTGGCTCTCCCGAGACCGTCGGAAGCGCGCTAGAATTGTGCGACGCCTTCCAGATTCATACACATGCCGGCTATAGCGGCCGGGAAGAGCGACAGTTTGAGTCGTGTCAGAGCAGTGTAGCTGAAATTGGCTCTCTAGATACCGTCGGAAGCGCGCTAGAATTATGCAACGCCTGCCTTATTCGTACACATGCCGGCTATAGCGGCCGGGAAGAGCGATAGTTTGAGTCGTGTCAGAGCAGTGCAGCGGAAATTGGCTCTCCCGAGACCGTCGGAAGCCCGCTAGGTTTATGCAACGCCTTCCGTATTCGTACACATGCCGGCTATAGCGGCCGGGAAGAGCGATAGTTTGAGTCGTGTCAGAGCAGTGCAGCTGAAATTGGCTCTCCCGAGACCGTCAGAAGCGCGCTAGAATTATGCAACGCCTGCCGTATTCGTACACATGCCGGCTATAGCGGCCGGGAAGAGCGATAGTTTGAGTCGTGTCAGAGCAGTTCAGCTGAAATTGGCTCTGCCGAGACCGTCGGAAGCGCGCTAGAATTATGCAACGCCTTCCGGATTCGTACGCATGCCGGCTATAGCGGCCGGGAAGAGCGATAGTTTGAGTCGTGTCAGAGCAGTGCAGCTGAAATTGGCTATCCCGAGACCGTCGGAAGCGCGCTAGAATTATGCAACGCTTTCTGGATTCGTACACATGCCGGCTATAGCGGCCGGGAAGAGCGATAGTTTGAGTCGTGTCAGAGCAGTGCAGCTGAAATTGGCTCTCCCGAGACCATCGGAAGCGCGCTAGAATTGTGCAACGCCTTCCAGATTCATACACATGCCGGCTATAGCGGCCGAGAAGAGCGACAGTATGAGTCGTGTCAGAGCAGAAGGGTAGCGGATCGGGCTAGTTGGTGCAGATTTGACATTTTCAGAAGCGCTAAAACACCGAGGACGCAGAGGGAACAGTGTAGCTGAAATTGGCTCTCTAGAGACCGTCGGAAGCGCGCTCGAATTATGCAACGCCTGCCGTATTCGTACACTAGCCGGCTATAGCGGCCGGGAAGAGCGATAGTTTGAGTAGTGTCAGAGCAGTGCAGCTGAAATTGGCTCTCCCAAGACCATCGGAAGCGCGCTAGAATTGTGCAACGCCTTCCAGATTCATACACATCCCTGTTATAGCGGACGGGGAGAGCGATAGCTTGAGTCGTGTCAGAGCAGTTCAGCTGAAATTGGCTCTCTCGAGACCGTCGGAAGCGCGCTAGAATTATGCAACGCCTTCCGGAATCGTACACATGCCGGCTATAGCAGCAGGGAAGAGCGATAGTTTGATTCGTGTCAGAGCAGTGCAGCTGAAATTTGCTCTCCAGAGACCGCCGCAAGCGCTCTAGAATTATGCAACGCCTTCCGCATTCGTACACATCCCTGTTATAGCGGCCGGGAAGAGCGACAGTTTGAGTCGTGTCAGAGCAGTGTAGCTGAAATTGGCTCTCCTGAGACCGTCAGAAGCGCGCTAGAATTATGCAACGCCTTCCGGATTCGTACACATGCGAGCTATAGCGGCCGGGAAGAGCGACAGTTTGAGTTGTGTCAGAGCAGTGTAGCTGAATTTGCCTCTCCCGAGACCGTCGGAAGCGCGCTAGAATTATGCAACGCCTTCCGGATTCGTACACAAGCCGGCTATAGCTGCCGGGAGGAGCGATAGTTTGAGTGGGGTCAGAGCCGTGCAGCTGAAATTGGCTCTCCCGAGACCGTCGGAAGCGCGCAAGAATTATGCAACGCCTGCCGTATTCGTACACATGCCGGCTATAGCGGCCGGGAAGATAGATTGAGTCGTGTCAGAGCAGTGCAGCTGAAATTGGCTCTCCCGAGACCGTCGGAAGCGCGCTATAATTATGCAACGCCTGCCGTATTCGTACACATGCCGGCTATAGCGGCCGGGAAGAGCGATAGTTTGAGTCGTGTCAGAGCAGTGCAGCTGAAATTGGCTCTCCCGAGATCATCGGAAGCGCGCTAGAATTGTGCAACGCCTTCCAGATTCATACACATGCCGGCTATAGCGGCCGGAAAGAGCGACAGTTTGAGTCGTGTCAGAGCAGTGTAGCTGAAATTGGCTCTCTAGAGACCGTCGGAAGCGCGCTAGAATTATGCAACGCCTGCCGTATTCGTACACATGCCGGCTATAGCGGCCGGGAAGAGCGATAGTTTGAGTCGTGTCAGAGCAAAATGGCATTTTTCTGGGCCAGTTGGTATGAATCCATGATTTGGGCCAGCATGAACTTTGGGACACAAACGAAGAGAGACACATGGAACACGGAACACACTGCTGAAGTAGAAGGTGGGGCTTTAAGAAGAGAAAAGAAAAGAGGGGCGCCCAGCGAACAAGAAAGATACTGCAAAATGGCATTTTTCTGGGCCAGTTGGTATGAATCCATGATTTGGGCCAGCATGAACTTTGGGACACAAACGAAGAGAGACACATGGAACACGGAACACACTGCTGAAAGTAGAAGGTGGGGCTTTAAGAAGAGAAAAGAAAAGAGGGGCGCCCAGCGAACAAGAAAGATACTGCAAAATGGCATTTTTCTGGGCCAGTTGGTATGAATCCATGATTTGGGCCAGCATGAACTTTGGGACACAAACGAAGAGAGACACATGGAACACGGAACACACTGCTGAAAGTAGAAGGTGGGGCTTTAAGAAGAGAAAAGAAAAGAGGGGCGCCCAGCGAACAAGAAAGATACTGCAAAATGGCATTTTTCTGGGCCAGTTGGTATGAATCCATGATTTGGGCCAGCATGAACTTTGGGACACAAACACACACAGTGTGTTCCGTGTTCCATGTGTCTCTCTTCGTTTGTGTCCCAAAGTTCATGCTGGCCCAAATCATGGTGTCAGAGCAGTGGAGCGGAAATTGGCTCTCCTGAGACCATCGGAAGCGCGCTAGAATTATTCAACGCCTTCCGTATTCGTACACATGCCGGCTATAGCGGCCGGGAAGAGCGATAGTTTGAGTCATGTCAGAGCAGTGCAGCTGAAATTGGCTCTCCCGAGACCGTCGGAAGCGCGCTAGAATTATGCAACGCCTGCCTTATTCGTACACATGCCGGCTATAGCGGCCGGGAAGAGCGATAGTTTGAGTCGTGTCAGAGCAGTGCAGCGGAAATTGGCTCTCCCGAGACCGTCGGAAGCCCGCTAGGTTTATGCAACGCCTTCCGTATTCGTACACATGCCGGCTATAGCGGCCGGGAAGAGCGATAGTTTGAGTCGTGTCAGAGCAGTGCAGCTGAAATTGGCTCTCCCGAGACCGTCAGAAGCGCGCTAGAATTATGCAACGCCTGCCGTATTCGTACACATGCCGGCTATAGCGGCCGGGAAGAGCGATAGTTTGAGTCGTGTCAGAGCAGTTCAGCTGAAATTGGCTCTGCCGAGACCGTCGGAAGCGCGCTAGAATTATGCAACGCCTTCCGGATTCGTACGCATGCCGGCTATAGCGGCCGGGAAGAGCGATAGTTTGAGTCGTGTCAGAGCAGTGCATCTGAAATTGGCTATCCCGAGACCGTCGGAGGCGCGCTAGAATTATGCAACGCCTTCCGGATTCGTACACAAGCCGGCTATAGCTGCCGGGAGGAGCGATAGTTTGAGTCGGGTCAGAGCCGTGCAGCTGAAATTGGCTCTCCCGAGACCGTCGGAAGCGCGCTAGAATTATGCAGCGCCTTCCGGATTCGTACACAAGCCGGCTATAGCTGCCGGGAGGAGCGATAGTTTGAGTCGGGACAGAGCCGTGCAGCTGAAATTGGCTCTCCCGAGACCGTCGGAAGCGCGCTAGAATTATGCAACGCCTGCCGTATTCGTACACATGCCGGCTATAGCGGCCGGGAAGATAGATAGTTTGAGTCGTGTCAGAGCAGTGCAGCTGAAATTGGCTCTCCCGAGACCGTCGGAAGCGCGCTATAATTATGCAACGCCTTCCAGATTCATACACATGCCGGCTATAGCGGCCGGAAAGAGCGACAGTTTGAGTCGTGTCAGAGCAGTGTAGCTGAAATTGGCTCTCTAGAGACCGTCGGAAGCGCGCTAGAATTATGCAACGCCTGCCGTATTCGTACACATGCCGGCTATAGCGGCCGGGAAGAGCGATAGATTGAGTCGTGTCAGAGCAGTGCAGCAGAAATTGGCTCTCCTGAGACCATCGGAAGCGGGCTAGAATTATTCAACGCCTTCCGTATTCGTACACATGCCGGCTATAGCGGCCGGGAAGAGCGATAGTTTGAGTCATGTCAGAGCAGTGCAGCTGAAAATGGCTCTCCCGAGACCGTCGGAAGCGCGCTAGAATTGTGCGACGCCTTCCAAATTCATACACATGCCGGCTATAGCGGCCGGGAAGAGCGACAGTTTGAGTCGTGTCAGAGCAGTGTAGCTGAAATTGGCTCTCTAGAGACCGTCGGAAGCGCGCTAGAAATATGCAACGCCTGCCTTATTCGTACACATGCCGGCTATAGCGGCCGGGAAGAGCGATAGTTTGAGTCGTGTCAGAGCAGTGCAGCGGAAATTGGCTCTCCCGAGACCGTCGGAAGCCCGCTAGGTTTATGCAACGCCTTCCGTATTCGTACACATGCCGGCTATAGCGGCCGGGAAGAGCGATAGTTTGAGTCGTGTCAGAGCAGTGCAGCTGAAATTGGCTCTCCCGAGACCGTCAGAAGCGCGCTAGAATTATGCAACGCCTGCCGTATTCGTACACATGCCGGCTATAGCGGCCGGGAAGAGCAATAGTTTGAGTCGTGTCAGAGCAGTTCAGCTGAAATTGGCTCTGCCGAGACCGTCGGAAGCGCGCTAGAATTATGCAACGCCTTCCGGATTCGTACGCATGCCGGCTATAGCGGCCGGGAAGAGCGATAGTTTGAGTCGTGCCAGAGCAGTGCAGCTGAAATTGGCTATCCCGAGACCGTCGGAAGCGCGCTAGAATTATGCAACGCCTTCTGGATTCGTACACATGCCGGCTATAGCAGCCGGGAAGAGCGATAGTTTGAGTCGTGTCAGAGCAGTGCAGCTGAAATTGGCTCTCCCGAGACCATCGGAAGCGCGCTAGAATTGTGCAACGCCTTCCAGATTCATACACATGCCGGCTATAGCGGCCGGGAAGAGCGACAGTATGAGTCGTGTCAGAGCAGAAGGGTAGCGGATCGGGCTAGTTGGTGCAGATTTGACATTTTTAGAAGCGATAAAACACCGAGGACGCAGAGGGAACAGTGTAGCTGAAATTGGCTCTCTAGAGACCGTCGGAAGCGCGCTCGAATTATGCAACGCCTTCCAGATTCATACACATCCCTGTTATAGCGGACGGGAAGAGCGATAGCTTGAGTCGTGTCAGAGCAGTTCAGCTGAAATTGGCTCTCTCGAGACCGTCGGAAGCGCGCTAGAATTATGCAACGCCTTCCGGAATCGTACACATGCCGGCTATAGCAGCAGGGAAGAGCGATAGTTTGATTCGTGTCAGAGCAGTGCAGCTGAAATTTGCTCTCCAGAGACCGCCGCAAGCGCTCTAGAATTATGCAACGCCTTCCGGATTCGTACACATCCCTGTTATAGCGGCCGGGAAGAGCGACAGTTTGAGTCGTGTCAGAGCAGTGTAGCTGAAATTGGCTCTCCTGAGACCGTCAGAAGCGCGCTAGAATTATGCAACGCCTTCCGGATTCGTACACATGCGAGCTATAGCGGCCGGGAAGAGCGACAGTTTGAGTTGTGTCAGAGCAGTGTAGCTGAATTTGCCTCTCCCGAGACCGTCGGAAGCGCGCTAGAATTATGCAACGCCTTCCGGATTCGTACACAAGCCGGCTATAGCTGCCGGGAGGAGCGATAGTTTGAGTCGGGTCAGAGCCGTGCAGCTGAATTTGGCTCTCCCGAGACCGTCGGAAGCGCGCTAGAATTATGCAACGCCTGCCGTATTCGTACACATGCCGGCTATAGCGGCCGGGAAGATAGATAGTTTGAGTCGTGTCAGAGCTGTGCAGCTGAAATTGGCTCTCCCGAGACCGTCGGAAGCGCGCTATAATTATGCAACGCCTGCCGTATTCGTACACATGCCGGCTATAGCGGCCGGGAAGAGCGATAGTTTGAGTCGTGTCAGAGCAGTTCAGCTGAAATTGGCTCTGCCGAGACCGTCGGAAGCGCGCTTGAATTAAGGGGCGCTCACATTAGCGGGAAACTGCGCAACGCCGGGCGTTTCCCGCGTGCCGCTTCCCGCCCAAGCCGGTTTTTCTCCCGCGGACAGCCTGCTCTCCCGTCCCGCGGAGCGATGGGTTCGGTACCTATTTTTCCCGTGCCGGTGATTAAGGACAGCCAATGGGCGCCGACCGTGAACCGTGACGTCGGTCCTAGCTCAGTGACCCCTTCGGCGGCGGCGGAGGCTGCGCGCGTCCGGCCGGCCGGCCGGCCGGGGCACTCGGCGGCTGCTTTGCCAGGGCGACGGGAGGGGAGCTAGCAGGGTGCGCTTTCCAGTCTTCTCTAGTGTCACGTGACTATCCCCTTCTCTTTCGGCTCGTTCGGGTCCTCCCTCAGCGCCTCCTCTCTCTACATTCCAAGACAACCGCAGCGAGAAAACGCGCGTAGTGTGAGCGTCATTCCGAGGAGCTGCGAGGCAGCGTCGACGTTGACGCTGTGCCGGCGCGGGAAGCTTCCCGCTAGTGTGAGCGCGCCTTTATGCAACGCCTTCCGGATTCGTACGCATGCCGGCTATAGCGGCCGGGAAGAGCGATAGTTTGAGTCGTGTCAGAGCAGTGCAGCTGAAATTGGCTCTCCCGAGACCGTCGGAAGCGCGCTAGAATTATGCAACGCCTTCTGGATTCGTACACATGCCGGCTATAGCAGCCGGGAAGAGCGATAGTTTGAGTCGTGTCAGAGCAGTGCAGCTGAAATTGGCTCTCCTGAGACCATCGGAAGCGCGCTAGAATTGTGCAACGCCTTCCAGATTCATACACATGCCGGCTATAGCGGCCGGGAAGAGCGACAGTTTGAGTCGTGTCAGAGCAGAAGGGTAGCGGATCGGGCTAGTTGGTGCAGATTTGACATTTTCAGAAGCGCTAAAACACCGAGGACGCAGAGGGAACAGTGTAGCTGAAATTGGCTCTCCAGAGACCGTCGGAAGCGCGCTAGAATTATGCAACGCCTGCCGTATTCGTACACTAGCCGGCTATAGCGGCCGGGAAGAGCGATAGTTTGAGTAGTGTCAGAGCAGTGCAGCTGAAATTGGCTCTCCCGAGACCATCGGAAGCGCGCTAGAATTGTGCAACGCCTTCCAGATTCATACACATGCCGGCTATAGCGGCCGGGAAGAGCGACAGTTTGAGTCGTGTCAGAGCAGTGTAGCTGAAATTGGCTCTCCTGAGACCGTCAGAAGCGCGCTAGAATTATGCAACGCCTTTCAGATTCATACACATGCCGGCTATAGCGGCCGGGAAGAGCGACAGTTTGAGTCGTGTCAGAGCAGTGTAGCTGAAATTGGCTCTGCCGAGACCGTCGGAAGCGCGCTTGAATTATGCAACGCCTGCCTTATTTGTACACATGCCGGCTATAGCGGCCGGGAAGAGCGATAGTTTGAGTCGTGTCAGAGCAGTGCAGCGGAAATTGGCTCTCCTGAGACCATCGGAAGCGCGCTAGAATTATTCAACGCCTTCCGTATTCGTACACATGCCGGCTATAGCGGCCGGGAAGAGCGATAGTTTGAGTCATGTCAGAGCAGTGCAGCTGAAATTGGCTCTCCCGAGACCGTCGGAAGCGCGCTAGAATTGTGCGACGCCTTCCAGATTCATACACATGCCGGCTATAGCGGCCGGCAAGAGCGACAGTTTGAGTCGTGTCAGAGCAGTGTAGCTGAAATTGGCTCTCTAGAGACCGTCGGAAGCGCGCTAGAATTATGCAACGCCTGCCTTATTCGTACACATGCCAGCTATAGCGGCCGGGAAGAGCGATAGTTTGAGTCGTGTCAGAGCAGTGCAGCGGAAATTGGCTCGCCCGAGACCGTCGGAAGCCCGCTAGGATTATGCAACGCCTGCCTTATTCGTACACATGCCGGCTATAGCGGCCGGGAGGAGCGATAGTTTGAGTCGTGTCAGAGCAGTGCAGCGGAAATTGGATCTCCCGAGACCGTCGGAAGCCCTTTAGGATTATGCAACGCCTTCCGTATTCGTACACATGCCGGCTATAGCGGCCGGGAAGAGCGATAGTTTGAGTCGTGTCAGAGCAGTGCAGCTGAAATTGGCTCCCCCGAGACCGTCGGAAGCGCGCTAGAAATATGCAACGCCTGCCGTATTCGTACACATGCCGGCTATAGCGGCCGGGAAGAGCGATAGTTTGAGTAGTGTCAGAGCAGTGCAGCTGAAATTGGCTCTCCCGAGACCATCGGAAGCGCGCTAGAATTGTGCAACGCCTTCCAGATTCATACACATGCCGGCTATAGCGGCCGGGAAGAGCGACAGTTTGAGTCGTGTCAGAGCAGTGTAGCTGAAATTGGCTCTCCTGAGACCGTCAGAAGCGCGCTAGAATTATGCAACGCCTTCCGGATTCGTACACATGCCGGCTATAGCGGCCGGGAAGAGCGATAGTTTGAGTCATGTCAGAGCAGTGCAGCTGAAATTGGCTCTCCCGAGACCGTCGGAAGCGCGCTTGAATTAAGGGGCGCTCACATTAGCGGGAAACTGCGCAACGCCGGGCGTTTCCCGCGTGCCGCTTCCCGCCCAAGCCGGTTTTTCTCCCGCGGACAGCCTGCTCTCCCGTCCCGCGGAGCGATGGGTTCGGTACCTATTTTTCCCGTGCCGGTGATTAAGGACAGCCAATGGGCGCCGACCGTGAACCGTGACGTCGGTCCTAGCTCAGTGACCCCTTCGGCGGCGGCGGAGGCTGCGCGCGTCCGGCCGGCCGGCCGGCCGGGGCACTCGGCGGCTGCTTTGCCAGGGCGACGGGAGGGGAGCTAGCAGGGTGCGCTTTCCAGTCTTCTCTAGTGTCACGTGACTATCCCCTTCTCTTTCGGCTCGTTCGGGTCCTCCCTCAGCGCCTCCTCTCTCTACATTCCAAGACAACCGCAGCGAGAAAACGCGCGTAGTGTGAGCGTCATTCCGAGGAGCTGCGAGGCAGCGTCGACGTTGACGCTGTGCCGGCGCGGGAAGCTTCCCGCTAGTGTGAGCGCGCCTTTATGCAACGCCTTCCGGATTCGTACGCATGCCGGCTATAGCGGCCGGGAAGAGCGATAGTTTGAGTCGTGTCAGAGCAGTGCAGCTGAAATTGGCTCTCCCGAGACCGTCGGAAGCGCGCTAGAATTATGCAACGCCTTCTGGATTCGTACACATGCCGGCTATAGCAGCCGGGAAGAGCGATAGTTTGAGTCGTGTCAGAGCAGTGCAGCTGAAATTGGCTCTCCTGAGACCATCGGAAGCGCGCTAGAATTGTGCAACGCCTTCCAGATTCATACACATGCCGGCTATAGCGGCCGGGAAGAGCGACAGTTTGAGTCGTGTCAGAGCAGAAGGGTAGCGGATCGGGCTAGTTGGTGCAGATTTGACATTTTCAGAAGCGCTAAAACACCGAGGACGCAGAGGGAACAGTGTAGCTGAAATTGGCTCTCCAGAGACCGTCGGAAGCGCGCTAGAATTATGCAACGCCTGCCGTATTCGTACACTAGCCAGCTATAGCGGCCGGGAAGAGCGATAGTTTGAGTAGTGTCAGAGCAGTGCAGCTGAAATTGGCTCTCCCGAGACCATCGGAAGCGCGCTAGAATTGTGCAACGCCTTCCAGATTCATACACATGCCGGCTATAGCGGC
The DNA here is from genome assembly GCA_030143305.2 of Amblyomma americanum. Lineage (NCBI taxonomy): Eukaryota > Metazoa > Arthropoda > Arachnida > Ixodida > Ixodidae > Amblyomma > Amblyomma americanum. The sequence continues at coordinate 155,543 of JARKHS020036759.1, read as the reverse complement.
CGGGAAGAGCGACAGTTTGAGTCGTGTCAGAGCAGTGTAGCTGAAATTGGCTCTCCTGAGACCGTCAGAAGCGCGCTAGAATTATGCAACGCCTTTCAGATTCATACACATGCCGGCTATAGCGGCCGGGAAGAGCGACAGTTTGAGTCGTGTCAGAGCAGTGTAGCTGAAATTGGCTCTGCCGAGACCGTCGGAAGCGCGCTTGAATTATGCAACGCCTGCCTTATTTGTACACATGCCGGCTATAGCGGCCGGGAAGAGCGATAGTTTGAGTCGTGTCAGAGCAGTGCAGCGGAAATTGGCTCTCCTGAGACCATCGGAAGCGCGCTAGAATTATTCAACGCCTTCCGTATTCGTACACATGCCGGCTATAGCGGCCGGGAAGAGCGATAGTTTGAGTCATGTCAGAGCAGTGCAGCTGAAATTGGCTCTCCCGAGACCGTCGGAAGCGCGCTAGAATTGTGCGACGCCTTCCAGATTCATACACATGCCGGCTATAGCGGCCGGCAAGAGCGACAGTTTGAGTCGTGTCAGAGCAGTGTAGCTGAAATTGGCTCTCTAGAGACCGTCGGAAGCGCGCTAGAATTATGCAACGCCTGCCTTATTCGTACACATGCCAGCTATAGCGGCCGGGAAGAGCGATAGTTTGAGTCGTGTCAGAGCAGTGCAGCGGAAATTGGCTCGCCCGAGACCGTCGGAAGCCCGCTAGGATTATGCAACGCCTGCCTTATTCGTACACATGCCGGCTATAGCGGCCGGGAGGAGCGATAGTTTGAGTCGTGTCAGAGCAGTGCAGCGGAAATTGGATCTCCCGAGACCGTCGGAAGCCCGCTAGGATTATGCAACGCCTTCCGTATTCGTACACATGCCGGCTATAGCGGCCGGGAAGAGCGATAGTTTGAGTCGTGTCAGAGCAGTGCAGCTGAAATTGGCTCCCCCGAGACCGTCGGAAGCGCGCTAGAAATATGCAACGCCTGCCGTATTCGTACACATGCCGGCTATAGCGGCCGGGAAGAGCGATAGTTTGAGTAGTGTCAGAGCAGTGCAGCTGAAATTGGCTCTCCCGAGACCATCGGAAGCGCGCTAGAATTGTGCAACGCCTTCCAGATTCATACACATGCCGGCTATAGCGGCCGGGAAGAGCGACAGTTTGAGTCGTGTCAGAGCAGTGTAGCTGAAATTGGCTCTCCTGAGACCGTCAGAAGCGCGCTAGAATTATGCAACGCCTTCCGGATTCGTACACATGCCGGCTATAGCGGCCGGGAAGAGCGATAGTTTGAGTCATGTCAGAGCAGTGCAGCTGAAATTGGCTCTCCCGAGACCGTCGGAAGCGCGCTAGAATTGTGCGACGCCTTCCAGATTCATACACATGCCGGCTATAGCGGCTGGAAAGAGCGACAGTTTGAGTCGTGTCAGAGCAGTGTAGCTGAAATTGGCTCTCCTGAGACCGTCAGAAGCGCGCTAGAATTATGCAACGCCTTCCGGATTCGTACACATGCCAGCTATAGCGGCCGGGAAGAGCGACAGTTGGAGTTGTGTCAGAGCAGTGTAGCTGAATTTGCCTCTCCCGAGACCGTCGGAAGCGCGCTAGAATTATGCAACGCCTTCCGGATTCGTGCACATGCCGGCTATAGCGGACGGGAAGAGCGATAGCTTGAGTCGTGTCAGAGCAGTTCAGCTGAAATTGGCTCTCTCGAGACCGTCGGAAGCGCGCTAGAATTATGCAACGCCTTCCGGAATCGTACACATGCCGGCTATGGCAGCCGGGAAGAGCGATAGTTTGATTCGTGTCAGAGCAGTGCAGCTGAAATTTGCTCTCCAGAGACCGTCGCAAGCGCTCTAGAATTATGCAACGCCTTCCGGATTCGTACACAAGCCGGCTATAGCGGCCGGGAGGAGCGATAGTTTGAGTCGGGTCAGAGCAGTGCAGCTGAAATTGGCTCTCCCGAGACCGTTGGAAGCGCGCTAGAATTATGCAACGCCTGCCGTATTCGTACACATGGCGGCTATAGCGGCCGGGAAGATAGATAGTTTGAGTCGTGTCAGAGCAGTGCAGCTGAAATTGGCTCTCCCGAGACCGTCGGAAGCGCGCTATAATTATGCAACGCCTGCCGTATTCGTACACATGCCGGCTATAGCGGCCGGGAAGAGCGATAGTTTGAGTCGTGTCAGAGCAGCTCAGCTGAAATTGGCTCTGCCGAGACCGTCGGAAGCGCGCTTGAATTATGCAACGCCTTCCGGATTCGTATGCATGCCGGCTATAGCGGCCGGGAAGAGCGATAGTTTGAGTCGTGTCAGAGCAGTGCAGCTGAAATTGGCTCTCCCGAGACCGTCGGAAGCGCGCTAGAAATATGCAACGCCTTCCGGATTCGTACACATGCCGGCTATAGCAGCCGGGAAGAGCGATAGTTTGAGTCGTGTCAGAGCAGTGCAGCTGAAATTGGCTCTCCCGAGACCATCGGAAGCGCGCTAGAATTGTGCGACGCCTTCCAGATTCATACACATGCCGGCTATAGCGGCCGGAAAGAGCGACAGTTTGAGTCGTGTCAGAGCAGTGTAGCTGAAATTGGCTCTCTAGAGACCGTCGGAAGTGCGCTAGAATTATGCAACGCCTGCCGTATTCGTACACATGCCGGCTATAGCGGCCGGGAAGAGCGATAGTTTGAGTCATGTCAGAGCAGTGCAGCTGAAATTGGCTCTCCCGAGACCGTCGTAAGCGCGCTAGAATTGTGCGACGCCTTCCAGATTCATACACATGCCGGCTATAGCGGCCGGGAAGAGCGACAGTTTGAGTCGTGTCAGAGCAGTGGAGCGGAAATTGGCTCTCCTGAGACCATCGGAAGCGCGCTAGAATTATGCAACGCCTTCCGTATTCGTACACATGCCGGCTATAGCGGCCGGGAAGAGCGATAGTTTGAGTCGTGTCAGACCAGTGTAGCTGAAATTGGCTCTCCCGAGACCGTCGGAAGCGCGCTAGAATTATGCAACGCCTTCCGTATTCGTACACATGCCGGCTATAGCGGCCGGGAAGAGCGATAGTTTGAGTCATGTCAGAGCAGTGCAGCTGAAATTGGCTCTCCCGAGACCGTCGGAAGCGCGCTAGAATTGTGCGACGCCTTCCAGATTCATACACATGCCGGCTATAGCGGCCGGGAAGAGCGACAGTTTGAGTCGTGTCAGAGCAGTGGAGCGGAAATTGGCTCTCCTGAGACCATCGGAAGCGCGCTAGAATTATGCAACGCCTTCCGTATTCGTACACATGCCGGCTATAGCGGCCGGGAAGAGCGATAGTTTGAGTCATGTCAGAGCAGTGCAGCTGAAATTGGCTCTCCCGAGACCGTCGGAAGCGCGCTAGAATTGTGCGACGCCTTCCAGATTCATACACATGCCGGCTATAGCGGCCGGGAAGAGCGACAGTTTGAGTCGTGTCAGAGCAGTGTAGCTGAAATTGGCTCTCTAGATACCGTCGGAAGCGCGCTAGAATTATGCAACGCCTGCCTTATTCGTACACATGCCGGCTATAGCGGCCGGGAAGAGCGATAGTTTGAGTCGTGTCAGAGCAGTGCAGCGGAAATTGGCTCTCCCGAGACCGTCGGAAGCCCGCTAGGTTTATGCAACGCCTTCCGTATTCGTACACATGCCGGCTATAGCGGCCGGGAAGAGCGATAGTTTGAGTCGTGTCAGAGCAGTGCAGCTGAAATTGGCTCTCCCGAGACCGTCAGAAGCGCGCTAGAATTATGCAACGCCTGCCGTATTCGTACACATGCCGGCTATAGCGGCCGGGAAGAGCGATAGTTTGAGTCGTGTCAGAGCAGTTCAGCTGAAATTGGCTCTGCCGAGACCGTCGGAAGCGCGCTAGAATTATGCAACGCCTTCCGGATTCGTACGCATGCCGGCTATAGCGGCCGGGAAGAGCGATAGTTTGAGTCGTGTCAGAGCAGTGCAGCTGAAATTGGCTATCCCGAGACCGTCGGAAGCGCGCTAGAATTATGCAACGCTTTCTGAATTCGTACACATGCCGGCTATAGCAGCCGGGAAGAGCGATAGTTTGAGTCGTGTCAGAGCAGTGCAGCTGAAATTGGCTCTCCCGAGACCATCGGAAGCGCGCTAGAATTGTGCAACGCCTTCCAGATTCATACACATGCCGGCTATAGCGGCCGAGAAGAGCGACAGTATGAGTCGTGTCAGAGCAGAAGGGTAGCGGATCGGGCTAGTTGGTGCAGATTTGACATTTTCAGAAGCGCTAAAACACCGAGGACGCAGAGGGAACAGTGTAGCTGAAATTGGCTCTCTAGAGACCGTCGGAAGCGCGCTCGAATTATGCAACGCCTGCCGTATTCGTACACTAGCCGGCTATAGCGGCCGGGAAGAGCGATAGTTTGAGTAGTGTCAGAGCAGTGCAGCTGAAATTGGCTCTCCCGAGACCATCGGAAGCGCGCTAGAATTGTGCAACGCCTTCCAGATTCATACACATCCCTGTTATAGCGGACGGGGAGAGCGATAGCTTGAGTCGTGTCAGAGCAGTTCAGCTGAAATTGGCTCTCTCGAGACCGTCGGAAGCGCGCTAGAATTATGCAACGCCTTCCGGAATCGTACACATGCCGGCTATAGCAGCAGGGAAGAGCGATAGTTTGATTCGTGTCAGAGCAGTGCAGCTGAAATTTGCTCTCCAGAGACCGCCGCAAGCGCTCTAGAATTATGCAACGCCTTCCGGATTCGTACACATCCCTGTTATAGCGGCCGGGAAGAGCGACAGTTTGAGTCGTGTCAGAGCAGTGTAGCTGAAATTGGCTCTCCTGAGACCGTCAGAAGCGCGCTAGAATTATGCAACGCCTTCCGGATTCGTACACATGCGAGCTATAGCGGCCGGGAAGAGCGACAGTTTGAGTTGTGTCAGAGCAGTGTAGCTGAATTTGCCTCTCCCGAGACCGTCGGAAGCGCGCTAGAATTATGCAACGCCTTCCGGATTCGTACACAAGCCGGCTATAGCTGCCGGGAGGAGCGATAGTTTGAGTCGGGTCAGAGCCGTGCAGCTGAAATTGGCTCTCCCGAGACCGTCGGAAGCGCGCAAGAATTATGCAACGCCTGCCGTATTCGTACACATGCCGGCTATAGCGGCCGGGAAGATAGATTGAGTCGTGTCAGAGCAGTGCAGCTGAAATTGGCTCTCCCGAGACCGTCGGAAGCGCGCTATAATTATGCAACGCCTGCCGTATTCGTACACATGCCGGCTATAGCGGCCGGGAAGAGCGATAGTTTGAGTCGTGTCAGAGCAGTGCAGCTGAAATTGGCTCTCCCGAGACCATCGGAAGCGCGCTAGAATTGTGCAACGCCTTCCAGATTCATACACATGCCGGCTATAGCGGCCGGAAAGAGCGACAGTTTGAGTCGTGTCAGAGCAGTGTAGCTGAAATTGGCTCTCTAGAGACCGTCGGAAGCGCGCTAGAATTATGCAACGCCTGCCGTATTCGTACACATGCCGGCTATAGCGGCCGGGAAGAGCGATAGTTTGAGTCGTGTCAGAGCAAAATGGCATTTTTCTGGGCCAGTTGGTATGAATCCATGATTTGGGCCAGCATGAACTTTGGGACACAAACGAAGAGAGACACATGGAACACGGAACACACTGCTGAAGTAGAAGGTGGGGCTTTAAGAAGAGAAAAGAAAAGAGGGGCGCCCAGCGAACAAGAAAGATACTGCAAAATGGCATTTTTCTGGGCCAGTTGGTATGAATCCATGATTTGGGCCAGCATGAACTTTGGGACACAAACGAAGAGAGACACATGGAACACGGAACACACTGCTGAAAGTAGAAGGTGGGGCTTTAAGAAGAGAAAAGAAAAGAGGGGCGCCCAGCGAACAAGAAAGATACTGCAAAATGGCATTTTTCTGGGCCAGTTGGTATGAATCCATGATTTGGGCCAGCATGAACTTTGGGACACAAACGAAGAGAGACACATGGAACACGGAACACACTGCTGAAAGTAGAAGGTGGGGCTTTAAGAAGAGAAAAGAAAAGAGGGGCGCCCAGCGAACAAGAAAGATACTGCAAAATGGCATTTTTCTGGGCCAGTTGGTATGAATCCATGATTTGGGCCAGCATGAACTTTGGGACACAAACACACACAGTGTGTTCCGTGTTCCATGTGTCTCTCTTCGTTTGTGTCCCAAAGTTCATGCTGGCCCAAATCATGGTGTCAGAGCAGTGGAGCGGAAATTGGCTCTCCTGAGACCATCGGAAGCGCGCTAGAATTATTCAACGCCTTCCGTATTCGTACACATGCCGGCTATAGCGGCCGGGAAGAGCGATAGTTTGAGTCATGTCAGAGCAGTGCAGCTGAAATTGGCTCTCCCGAGACCGTCGGAAGCGCGCTAGAATTATGCAACGCCTGCCTTATTCGTACACATGCCGGCTATAGCGGCCGGGAAGAGCGATAGTTTGAGTCGAGTCAGAGCAGTGCAGCGGAAATTGGCTCTCCCGAGACCGTCGGAAGCCCGCTAGGTTTATGCAACGCCTTCCGTATTCGTACACATGCCGGCTATAGCGGCCGGGAAGAGCGATAGTTTGAGTCGTGTCAGAGCAGTGCAGCTGAAATTGGCTCTCCCGAGACCGTCAGAAGCGCGCTAGAATTATGCAACGCCTGCCGTATTCGTACACATGCCGGCTATAGCGGCCGGGAAGAGCGATAGTTTGAGTCGTGTCAGAGCAGTTCAGCTGAAATTGGCTCTGCCGAGACCGTCGGAAGCGCGCTAGAATTATGCAACGCCTTCCGGATTCGTACGCATGCCGGCTATAGCGGCCGGGAAGAGCGATAGTTTGAGTCGTGTCAGAGCAGTGCATCTGAAATTGGCTATCCCGAGACCGTCGGAGGCGCGCTAGAATTATGCAACGCCTTCCGGATTCGTACACAAGCCGGCTATAGCTGCCGGGAGGAGCGATAGTTTGAGTCGGGTCAGAGCCGTGCAGCTGAAATTGGCTCTCCCGAGACCGTCGGAAGCGCGCTAGAATTATGCAACGCCTGCCGTATTCGTACACATGCCGGCTATAGCGGCCGGGAAGATAGATAGTTTGAGTCGTGTCAGAGCAGTGCAGCTGAAATTGGCTCTCCCGAGACCGTCGGAAGCGCGCTATAATTATGCAACGCCTGCCGTATTCGTACACATGCCGGCTATAGCGGCCGGGAAGAGCGATAGTTTGAGTCGTGTCAGAGCAGTGCAGCTGAAATTGGCTCTCCCGAGACCATCGGAAGCGCGCTAGAATTGTGCAACGCCTTCCAGATTCATACACATGCCGGCTATAGCGGCCGGAAAGAGCGACAGTTTGAGTCGTGTCAGAGCAGTGTAGCTGAAATTGGCTCTCTAGAGACCGTCGGAAGCGCGCTAGAATTATGCAACGCCTGCCGTATTCGTACACATGCCGGCTATAGCGGCCGGGAAGAGCGATAGTTTGAGTCGTGTCAGAGCAGTGGAGCAGAAATTGGCTCTCCTGAGACCATCGGAAGCGCGCTAGAATTATTCAACGCCTTCCGTATTCGTACACATGCCGGCTATAGCGGCCGGGAAGAGCGATAGTTTGAGTCATGTCAGAGCAGTGCAGCTGAAAATGGCTCTCCCGAGACCGTCGGAAGCGCGCTAGAATTGTGCGACGCCTTCCAAATTCATACACATGCCGGCTATAGCGGCCGGGAAGAGCGACAGTTTGAGTCGTGTCAGAGCAGTGTAGCTGAAATTGGCTCTCTAGAGACCGTCGGAAGCGCGCTAGAAATATGCAACGCCTGCCTTATTCGTACACATGCCGGCTATAGCGGCCGGGAAGAGCGATAGTTTGAGTCGTGTCAGAGCAGTGCAGCGGAAATTGGCTCTCCCGAGACCGTCGGAAGCCCGCTAGGGTTATGCAACGCCTTCCGTATTCGTACACATGCCGGCTATAGCGGCCGGGAAGAGCGATAGTTTGAGTCGTGTCAGAGCAGTGCAGCTGAAATTGGCTCTCCCGAGACCGTCAGAAGCGCGCTAGAATTATGCAACGCCTGCCGTATTCGTACACATGCCGGCTATAGCGGCCGGGAAGAGCGATAGTTTGAGTCGTGTCAGAGCAGTTCAGCTGAAATTGGCTCTGCCGAGACCGTCGGAAGCGCGCTAGAATTATGCAACGCCTTCCGGATTCGTACGCATGCCGGCTATAGCGGCCGGGAAGAGCGATAGTTTGAGTCGTGTCAGAGCAGTGCAGCTGAAATTGGCTATCCCGAGACCGTCGGAAGCGCGCTAGAATTATGCAACGCCTTCTGGATTCGTACACATGCCGGCTATAGCAGCCGGGAAGAGCGATAGTTTGAGTCGTGTCAGAGCAGTGCAGCTGAAATTGGCTCTCCCGGGACCATCGGAAGCGCGCTAGAATTGTGCAACGCCTTCCAGATTCATACACATGCCGGCTATAGCGGCCGGGAAGAGCGACAGTATGAGTCGTGTCAGAGCAGAAGGGTAGCGGATCGGGCTAGTTGGTGCAGATTTGACATTTTTAGAAGCGCTAAAACACCGAGGACGCAGAGGGAACAGTGTAGCTGAAATTGGCTCTCTAGAGACCGTCGGAAGCGCGCTCGAATTATGCAACGCCTTCCAGATTCATACACATCCCTGTTATAGCGGACGGGAAGAGCGATAGCTTGAGTCGTGTCAGAGCAGTTCAGCTGAAATTGGCTCTCTCGAGACCGTCGGAAGCGCGCTAGAATTATGCAACGCCTTCCGGAATCGTACACATGCCGGCTATAGCAGCAGGGAAGAGCGATAGTTTGATTCGTGTCAGAGCAGTGCAGCTGAAATTTGCTCTCCAGAGACCGCCGCAAGCGCTCTAGAATTATGCAACGCCTTCCGGATTCGTACACATCCCTGTTATAGCGGCCGGGAAGAGCGACAGTTTGAGTCGTGTCAGAGCAGTGTAGCTGAAATTGGCTCTCCTGAGACCGTCAGAAGCGCGCTAGAATTATGCAACGCCTTCCGGATTCGTACACATGCGAGCTATAGCGGCCGGGAAGAGCGACAGTTTGAGTTGTGTCAGAGCAGTGTAGCTGAATTTGCCTCTCCCGAGACCGTCGGAAGCGCGCTAGAATTATGCAACGCCTTCCGGATTCGTACACAAGCCGGCTATAGCTGCCGGGAGGAGCGATAGTTTGAGTCGGGTCAGAGCCGTGCAGCTGAATTTGGCTCTCCCGAGACCGTCGGAAGCGCGCTAGAATTATGCAACGCCTGCCGTATTCGTACACATGCCGGCTATAGCGGCCGGGAAGATAGATAGTTTGAGTCGTGTCAGAGCTGTGCAGCTGAAATTGGCTCTCCCGAGACCGTCGGAAGCGCGCTATAATTATGCAACGCCTGCCGTATTCGTACACATGCCGGCTATAGCGGCCGGCAAGAGCGATAGTTTGAGTCGTGTCAGAGCAGTTCAGCTGAAATTGGCTCTGCCGAGACCGTCGGAAGCGCGCTTGAATTAATGCAACGCCTTCCGGATTCGTACGCATGCCGGCTATAGCGGCCGGAAAGAGCGAGTTTGAGTCGTGTCAGAGCAGTGTAGCTGAAATTGGCTCTCTAGAGACCGCCGGAAGCGCGCTAGAATTATGCAACGCCTGCCGTATTCGTACACATGCCGGCTATAGCGGCCGGGAAGAGCGATAGTTTGAGTCGTGTCAGAGCAGTGGAGCGGAAATTGGCTCTCCTGAGACCATCGGAAGCGCGCTAGAATTATTCAACGCCTTCCGTATTCGTACACAAGCCGGCTATAGCTGCCGGGAGGAGCGATAGTTTGAGTCGGGTCAGAGCCGTGCAGCTGAATTTGGCTCTCCCGAGACCGTCGGAAGCGCGCTAGAATTATGCAACGCCTGCCGTATTCGTACACATGCCGGCTATAGCGGCCGGGAAGATAGATAGTTTGAGTCGTGTCAGAGCTGTGCAGCTGAAATTGGCTCTCCCGAGACCGTCGGAAGCGCGCTATAATTATGCAACGCCTGCCGTATTCGTACACATGCCGGCTATAGCGGCCGGCAAGAGCGATAGTTTGAGTCGTGTCAGAGCAGTGCAGCTGAAATTGGCTCTCCCGAGACCGTCGGAAGCGCGCTAGAATTGTGCGACGCCTTCCAGATTCATACACATGCCGGCTATAGCGGCCGGGAAGAGCGACAGTTTGAGTCGTGTCAGAGCAGTGTAGCTGAAATTGGCTCTCTAGAGACCGTTGGAAGCGCGCTAGAATTATGCAACGCCTGCCTTATTCTTACACATGCCGGCTATAGCGGCCGGGAAGAGCGATAGTTTGAGTCGTGTCAGAGCAGTGCAGCGGAAATTGGCTCTCCCGAGACCGTCGGAAGCCCGCTAGGTTTATGCAACGCCTTCCGTATTCGTACACATGCCGGCTATAGCGGCCGGGAAGAGCGATAGTTTGAGTCGTGTCAGAGCAGTGCAGCTGAAATTGGCTCTCCCGAGACCGTCGGAAGCGCGCTAGAATTATGCAACGCCTGCCGTATTCGTACACATGCCGGCTATAGCGGCCGGGAAGAGCGATAGTTTGAGTCGTGTCAGAGCAGTTCAGCTGAAATTGGCTCTGCCGAGACCGTCGGAAGCGCGCTAGAATTATGCAACGCCTTCCGGATTCGTACGCATGCCGGCTATAGCGGCCGGGAAGAGCGATAGTTTGAGTCGTGTCAGAGCAGTGCAGCTGAAATTGGCTCTCCCGAGACCGTCGGAAGCGCGCTAGAATTATGCAACGCCTTCTGGATTCGTACACATGCCGGCTATAGCAGCCGGGAAGAGCGATAGTTTGAGTCGTGTCAGAGCAGTGCAGCTGAAATTGGCTCTCCTGAGACCATCGGAAGCGCGCTAGAATTGTGCAACGCCTTCCAGATTCATACACATGCCGGCTATAGCGGCCGGGAAGAGCGACAGATTGAGTCGTGTCAGAGCAGAAGGCTAGCGGATCGGGCTAGTTGGTGCAGATTTGACATTTTCAGAAGCGCTAAAACACCGAGGACGCAGAGGGAACAGTGTAGCTGAAATTGGCTCTCCAGAGACCGTCGGAAGCGCGCTAGAATTATGCAACGCCTGCCGTATTCGTACACTAGCCGGCTATAGCGGCCGGGAAGAGCGATAGTTTGAGTCGTGTCAGAGCAGTGCAGCTGAAATTGGCTCTCCCGAGACCGTCGGAAGCGCGCTAGAATTATGCAACGCCTTCTGGATTCGTACACATGCCGGCTATAGCAGCCGGGAAGAGCGATAGTTTGAGTCGTGTCAGAGCAGTGCAGCTGAAATTGGCTCTCCCGAGACCATCGGAAGCGCGCTAGAATTGTGCAACGCCTTCCAGATTCATACACATGCCGGCTATAGCGGCCGGGAAGAGCGACAGTTTGAGTCGTGTCAGAGCAGTGTAGCTGAAATTGGCTCTCCTGAGACCGTCAGAAGCGCGCTAGGATTATGCAACGCCTTCCGGATTCGTACACATGTCAGCTATAGCGGCCGGGAAGAGCGACAGTTTGAGTCGTGTCAGAGCAGTGTAGCTGAATTTGGCTCTCCCGAGACCGTCGGAAGCGCGCTAGAATTATGCAACGCCTTCCGGATTCGTACACATCCCTGTTATAGCGGCCGGGAAGAGCGATATTTTGAGTCGTGTCAGAGCAGTGCAGCTGAAATTGGCTCTCCCGAGACCGTCGGAAGCGCGCTAGAATTATGCAACGCCTTCCAGATTCGTACACATGCCGGCTATAGCGGCCGGGAAGAGCGATAGCTTAGTCGTGTCTGAGCAGTGCAGCTGAAATTGGCTCTCTCGAGACCGTCGGAAGCGCGCTAGAATTATGCATCGCCTGCCGTATTCGTACACAAGCCGGCTATAGCGGCCGGGAGGAGCGATAGTTTGAGTCGTGTCAGAGCAGTGCAGCTGAAATTGGCTCTCCCGAGACCGTCGGAAGCGCGCTAGAATTATGCAACGCCTGCCGTATTCGTACACATGCCGGCTATAGCGGCCGGGAAGATAGATAGTTTGAGTCGTGTCAGAGCAGTGCAGCTGAAATTGGCTCTCTAGAGACCGTCGGAAGCGCGCTAGAATTTTGCAACGCCTGCCGTATTCGTACACATGCCGGCTATAGCGGCCGGGAAGAGCGATAGTTTGAGTCGTGTCAGAACAGTGCAGCGGAAATTGGCTCTCCTGAGACCATCGGAAGCGCGCTAGAATTATTCAACGCCTTCCGTATTCGTACACATGCCGGCTATAGCGGCCGGGAAGAGCGATAGTTTGAGTCGTGTCAGAGCAGTGCAGCGTAAATTGGCTCTCCCGAGACCGTCGCAAGCCCGCTAGGATTATGCAACGCCTTCCGTATTCGTACACATGCCGGCTATAGCGGCCGGGAAGAGTGATAGTTTGAGTCGTGTCAGAGCAGTGCAGCTGAAATTGGCTCTCCCGAGACCGTCGTAAGCGCGCTAGAATTATGCAACGCCTACCGGATTCGTACACAAGCCGGCTATAGCTGCCGGGAGGAGCGATAGTTTGAGTCGGGACAGAGCCGTGCAGCTGAAATTGGCTCTCCCGAGACCGTCGGAAGCGCGCTAGAATTATGCAACGCCTGCCGTATTCGTACACATGCCGGCTATAGCGGCCGGGAAGATAGATAGTTTGAGTCGTGTCAGAGCAGTGCAGCTGAAATTGGCTCTCCCGAGACCGTCGGAAGCGCGCTATAATTATGCAACGCCTGCCGTATTCGTACACATGCCGGCTATAGCGGCCGGGAAGAGCGATAGTTTGAGTCGTGTCAGAGCAGTGCAGCTGAAATTGGCTCTCCCGAGACCATCGGAAGCGCGCTAGAATTGTGCAACGCCTTCCAGATTCATACACATGCCGGCTATAGCGGCCGGAAAGAGCGACAGTTTAAGTCGTGTCAGAGCAGTGTAGCTGAAATTGGCTCTCTAGAGACCGTCGGAAGCGCGCTAGAATTATGCAACGCCTGCCGTATTCGTACACATGCCGGCTATAGCGGCCGGGAAGAGCGATAGTTTGAGTCGTGTCAGAGCAGTGGAGCAGAAATTGGCTCTCCTGAGACCATCGGAAGCGCGCTAGAATTATTCAACGCCTTCCGTATTCGTACACATGCCGGCTATAGCGGCCGGGAAGAGCGATAGTTTGAGTCATGTCAGAGCAGTGCAGCTGAAATTGTCTCTCCCGAGACCGTCGGAAGCGCGCTAGAATTGTGCGACGCCTTTTAAATTCATACACATGCCGGCTATAGCGGCCGGGAAGAGCGACAGTTTGAGTCGTGTCAGAGCAGTGTAGCTGAAATTGGCTCTCTAGAGACCGTCGGAAGCGCGCTAGAAATATGCAACGCCTGCCTTATTCGTACACATGCCGGCTGTAGCGGCCGGGAAGAGCGATAGTTTGAGTCGTGTCAGAGCAGTGCAGCGGAAATTGGCTCTCCCGAGACCGTCGGAAGCCCGCTAGGTTTATGCAACGCCTTCCGTATTCGTACACATGCCGGCTATAGCGGCCGGGAAGAGCGATAGTTTGAGTCGTGTCAGAGCAGTGCAGCTGAAATTGGCTCTCCCGAGACCGTCAGAAGCGCGCTAGAATTATGCAACGCCTGCCGTATTCGTACACATGCCGGCTATAGCGGCCGGGAAGAGCGATAGTTTGAGTCGTGTCAGAGCAGTGGAGCGGAAATTGGCTCTCTAGAGACCGCCGGAAGCGCGCTAGAATTATGCAACGCCTGCCGTATTCGTACACATGCCGGCTATAGCGGCCGGGAAGAGCGATAGTTTGAGTCGTGTCAGAGCAGTGGAGCGGAAATTGGCTCTCCTGAGACCATCGGAAGCGCGCTAGAATTATTCAACGCCTTCCGTATTCGTACACAAGCCGGCTATAGCTGCCGGGAGGAGCGATAGTTTGAGTCGGGTCAGAGCCGTGCAGCTGAATTTGGCTCTCCCGAGACCGTCGGAAGCGCGCTAGAATTATGCAACGCCTGCCGTATTCGTACACATGCCGGCTATAGCGGCCGGGAAGATAGATAGTTTGAGTCGTGTCAGAGCTGTGCAGCTGAAATTGGCTCTCCCGAGACCGTCGGAAGCGCGCTATAATTATGCAACGCCTGCCGTATTCGTACACATGCCGGCTATAGCGGCCGGCAAGAGCGATAGTTTGAGTCGTGTCAGAGCAGTGCAGCTGAAATTGGCTCTCCCGAGACCGTCGGAAGCGCGCTAGAATTGTGCGACGCCTTCCAGATTCATACATATGCCGGCTATAGCGGCCGGGAAGAGCGACAGTTTGAGTCGTGTCAGAGCAGTGTAGCTGAAATTGGCTCTCTAGAGACCGTTGGAAGCGCGCTAGAATTATGCAACGCCTGCCTTATTCTTACACATGCCGGCTATAGCGGACGGGAAGAGCGATAGTTTGAGTCGTGTCAGAGCAGTGCAGCGGAAATTGGCTCTCCCGAGACCGTCGGAAGCCCGCTAGGTTTATGCAACGCCTTCCGTATTCGTACACATGCCGGCTATAGCGGCCGGGAAGAGCGATAGTTTGAGTCGTGTCAGAGCAGTGCAGCTGAAATTGGCTCTCCCGAGACCGTCGGAAGCGCGCTAGAATTATGCAACGCCTGCCGTATTCGTACACATGCCGGCTATAGCGGCCGGGAAGAGCGATAGTTTGAGTCGTGTCAGAGCAGTTCAGCTGAAATTGGCTCTGCCGAGACCGTCGGAAGCGCGCTAGAATTATGCAACGCCTTCCGGATTCGTACGCATGCCGGCTATAGCGGCCGGGAAGAGCGATAGTTTGAGTCGTGTCAGAGCAGTGCAGCTGAAATTGGCTCTCCCGAGACCGTCGGAAGCGCGCTAGAATTATGCAACGCCTTCTGGATTCGTACACATGCCGGCTATAGCAGCCGGGAAGAGCGATAGTTTGAGTCGTGTCAGAGCAGTGCAGCTGAAATTGGCTCTCCTGAGACCATCGGAAGCGCGCTAGAATTGTGCAACGCCTTCCAGATTCATACACATGCCGGCTATAGCGGCCGGGAAGAGCGACAGTTTGAGTCGTGTCAGAGCAGAAGGGTAGCGGATCGGGCTAGTTGGTGCAGATTTGACATTTTCAGAAGCGCTAAAACACCGAGGACGCAGAGGGAACAGTGTAGCTGAAATTGGCTCTCCAGAGACCGTCGGAAGCGCGCTAGAATTATGCAACGCCTGCCGTATTCGTACACTAGCCGGCTATAGCGGCCGGGAAGAGCGATAGTTTGAGTCGTGTCAGAGCAGTGCAGCTGAAATTGGCTCTCCCGAGACCGTCGGAAGCGCGCTAGAATTATGCAACGCCTTCTGGATTCGTACACATGCCGGCTATAGCAGCCGGGAAGAGCGATAGTTTGAGTCGTGTCAGAGCAGTGCAGCTGAAATTGGCTCTCCCGAGACCATCGGAAGCGCGCTAGAATTGTGCAACGCCTTCCAGATTCATACACATGCCGGCTATAGCGGCCGGGAAGAGCGACAGTTTGAGTCGTGTCAGAGCAGTGTAGCTGAAATTGGCTCTCCTGAGACCGTCAGAAGCGCGCTAGGATTATGCAACGCCTTCCGGATTCGTACACATGTCAGCTATAGCGGCCGGGAAGAGCGACAGTTTGAGTCGTGTCAGAGCAGTGTAGCTGAATTTGGCTCTCCCGAGACCGTCGGAAGCGCGCTAGAATTATGCAACGCCTTCCGGATTCGTACACATCCCTGTTATAGCGGCCGGGAAGAGCGATATTTTGAGTCGTGTCAGAGCAGTGCAGCTGAAATTGGCTCTCCCGAGACCGTCGGAAGCGCGCTAGAATTATGCAACGCCTTCCAGATTCGTACACATGCCGGCTATAGCGGCCGGGAAGAGCGATAGCTTAGTCGTGTCTGAGCAGTGCAGCTGAAATTGGCTCTCCCGAGACCGTCGGAAGCGCGCTAGAATTATGCATCGCCTGCCGTATTCGTACACAAGCCGGCTATAGCGGCCGGGAGGAGCGATAGTTTGAGTCGTGTCAGAGCAGTGCAGCTGAAATTGGCTCTCCCGAGACCGTCGGAAGCGCGCTAGAATTATGCAACGCCTGCCGTATTCGTACACATGCCGGCTATAGCGGCCGGGAAGATAGATAGTTTGAGTCGTGTCAGAGCAGTGCAGCTGAAATTGGCTCTCTAGAGACCGTCGGAAGCGCGCTAGAATTTTGCAACGCCTGCCGTATTCGTACACATGCCGGCTATAGCGGCCGGGAAGAGCGATAGTTTGAGTCGTGTCAGAACAGTGCAGCGGAAATTGGCTCTCCTGAGACCATCGGAAGCGCGCTAGAATTATTCAACGCCTTCCGTATTCGTACACATGCCGGCTATAGCGGCCGGGAAGAGCGATAGTTTGAGTCGTGTCAGAGCAGTGCAGCGTAAATTGGCTCTCCCGAGACCGTCGCAAGCCCGCTAGGATTATGCAACGCCTTCCGTATTCGTACACATGCCGGCTATAGCGGCCGGGAAGAGTGATAGTTTGAGTCGTGTCAGAGCAGTGCAGCTGAAATTGGCTCTCCCGAGACCGTCGTAAGCGCGCTAGAATTATGCAACGCCTACCGGATTCGTACACAAGCCGGCTATAGCTGCCGGGAGGAGCGATAGTTTGAGTCGGGACAGAGCCGTGCAGCTGAAATTGGCTCTCCCGAGACCGTCGGAAGCGCGCTAGAATTATGCAACGCCTGCCGTATTCGTACACATGCCGGCTATAGCGGCCGGGAAGATAGATAGTTTGAGTCGTGTCAGAGCAGTGCAGCTGAAATTGGCTCTCCCGAGACCGTCGGAAGCGCGCTATAATTATGCAACGCCTGCCGTATTCGTACACATGCCGGCTATAGCGGCCGGGAAGAGCGATAGTTTGAGTCGTGTCAGAGCAGTGCAGCTGAAATTGGCTCTCCCGAGACCATCGGAAGCGCGCTAGAATTGTGCAACGCCTTCCAGATTCATACACATGCCGGCTATAGCGGCCGGAGAGAGCGACAGTTTAAGTCGTGTCAGAGCAGTGTAGCTGAAATTGGCTCTCTAGAGACCGTCGGAAGCGCGCTAGAATTATGCAACGCCTGCCGTATTCGTACACATGCCGGCTATAGCGGCCGGGAAGAGCGATAGTTTGAGTCGTGTCAGAGCAGTGGAGCAGAAATTGGCTCTCCTGAGACCATCGGAAGCGCGCTAGAATTATTCAACGCCTTCCGTATTCGTACACATGCCGGCTATAGCGGCCGGGAAGAGCGATAGTTTGAGTCATGTCAGAGCAGTGCAGCTGAAATTGTCTCTCCCGAGACCGTCGGAAGCGCGCTAGAATTGTGCGACGCCTTCCAAATTCATACACATGCCGGCTATAGCGGCCGGGAAGAGCGACAGTTTGAGTCGTGTCAGAGCAGTGTAGCTGAAATTGGCTCTCTAGAGACCGTCGGAAGCGCGCTAGAAATATGCAACGCCTGCCTTATTCGTACACATGCCGGCTGTAGCGGCCGGGAAGAGCGATAGTTTGAGTCGTGTCAGAGCAGTGCAGCGGAAATTGGCTCTCCCGAGACCGTCGGAAGCCCGCTAGGTTTATGCAACGCCTTCCGTATTCGTACACATGCCGGCTATAGCGGCCGGGAAGAGCGATAGTTTGAGTCGTGTCAGAGCAGTGCAGCTGAAATTGGCTCTCCCGAGACCGTCAGAAGCGCGCTAGAATTATGCAACGCCTGCCGTATTCGTACACATGCCGGCTATAGCGGCCGGGAAGAGCGATAGTTTGAGTCGTGTCAGAGCAGTGCAGCTGAAATTGGCTATCCCGAGACCGTCGGAAGCGCGCCAGAATTATGCAACGCCTTCTGGATTCGTACACATGACGGCTATAGCAGCCGGGAAGAGCGATAGTTTGAGTCGTGTCAGAGCAGTGCAGCTGAAATTGGCTCTCCCGAGACCATCGGAAGCGCGCTAGAATTGTGCAACGCCTTCCAGATTCATACACATGCCGGCTATAGCGGCCGGGAAGAGCGACAGTATGAGTCGTGTCAGAGCAGAAGGGTAGCGGATCGGGCTAGTTGGTGCAGATTTGACATTTTCAGAAGCGCTAAAACACCGAGGACGCAGAGAAAACAGTGTAGCTGAAATTGGCTCTCTAGAGACCGTCGGAAGCGCGCTCGAATTATGCAACGCCTGCCGTATTCGTACACTAGCCGGCTATAGCGGCCGGGAAGAGCGATAGTTTGAGTAGTGTCAGAGCAGTGCAGCTGAAATTGGCTCTCCCGAGACCATCGGAAGCGCGCTAGAATTGTGCAACGCCTTCCAGATTCATACACATCCCTGTTATAGCGGACGGGAAGAGCGATAGCTTGAGTCGTGTCAGAGCAGTTCAGCTGAAATTGGCTCTCTCGAGACCGTCGGAAGCGCGCTAGAATTATGCAGCGCCTTCCGGAATCGTACACATGCCGGCTATAGCAGCAGGGAAGAGCAATAGTTTGATTCGTGTCAGAGCAGTGCAGCTGAAATTTGCTCTCCAGAGACCGCCGCAAGCGCTCTAGAATTATGCAACGCCTTCCGGATTCGTACACATGCCGGCTATAGCGGCCGGGAAGAGCGACAGTTTGAGTCGTGTCAGAGCAGTGCAGCTGAAATTTGCTCTCCAGAGACCGCCGCAAGCGCTCTAGAATTATGCAACGCCTTCCGGATTCGTACACATCCCTGTTATAGCGGCCGGGAAGAGCGACAGTTTGAGTCGTGTCAGAGCAGTGTAGCTGAAATTGGCTCTCCTGAGACCGTCAGAAGCGCGCTAGGATTATGCAACGCCTTCCGGATTCGTACACATGCGAGCTATAGCGGCCGGGAAGAGCGACAGTTTGAGTTGTGTCAGAGCAGTGTAGCTGAATTTGCCTCTCCCGAGACCGTCGGAAGCGCGCTAGAATTATGCAACGCCTTCCGGATTCGTACACAAGCCGGCTATAGCTGCCGGGAGGAGCGATAGTTTGAGTCGGGTCAGAGCCGTGCAGCTGAAATTGGCTCTCCCGAGACCGTCGGAAGCGCGCTAGAATTATGCAACGCCTGCCGTATTCGTACACATGCCGGCTATAGCGGCCGGGAAGATAGATAGTTTGAGTCGTGTCAGAGCTGTGCAGCTGAAATTGGCTCTCCCGAGACCGTCGGAAGCGCGCTATAATTATGCAACGCCTGCCGTATTCGTACACATGCCGGCTATAGCGGCCGGGAAGAGCGATAGTTTGAGTCGTGTCAGAGCAGTTCAGCTGAAATTGGCTCTGCCGAGACCGTCGGAAGCGCGCTTGAATTATGCAACGCCTTCCGGATTCGTACGCATGCCGGCTATAGCGGCCGGGAAGAGCGATAGTTTGAGTCGTGTCAGAGCAGTGCAGCTGAAATTGGCTCTCCCGAGACCGTCGGAAGCGCGCTAGAATTATGCAACGCCTTCCGGATTCGTACGCATGCCGGCTATAGCAGCCGGGAAGAGCGATAGTTTGAGTCGTGTCAGAGCAGTGCAGCTGAAATTGGCTCTCCCGAGACCATCGGAAGCGCGCTAGAATTGTGCAACGCCTTCCAGATTCATACACATGCCGGCTATAGCGGCCGGAAAGAGCGAGTTTGAGTCGTGTCAGAGCAGTGTAGCTGAAATTGGCTCTCCCGAGACCGTCGGAAGCGCGCTATAATTATGCAACGCCTGCCGTATTCGTACACATGCCGGCTATAGCGGCCGGGAAGAGCGATAGTTTGAGTCGTGTCAGAGCAGTTCAGCTGAAATTGGCTCTGCCGAGACCGTCGGAAGCGCGCTTGAATTATGCAACGCCTTCCGGATTCGTACGCATGCCGGCTATAGCGGCCGGGAAGAGCGATAGTTTGAGTCGTGTCAGAGCAGTGGAGCGGAAATTGGCTCTCCTGAGACCATCGGAAGCGCGCTAGAATTATTCAACGCCTTCCGTATTCGTACACATGCCGGCTATAGCGGCCGGGAAGAGCGACAGTTTGATTCGTGTCAGAGCAGTGTAGCTGAAATTGGCTCTCTAGAGACCGTTGGAAGCGCGCTAGAATTATGCAACGCCTGCCTTATTCGTACACATGCCGGCTATAGCGGCCGGGAAGAGCGATAGTTTGAGTCGTGTCAGAGCAGTGCAGCGGAAATTGGCTCTCCCGAGACCGTCGGAAGCCCGCTAGGTTTATGCAACGCGTTCCGTATTCGTACACATGCCGGCTATAGCGGCCGGGAAGAGCGATAGTTTGAGTCGTGTCAGAGCAGTGCAGCTGAAATTGGCTCTCCCGAGACCGTCGGAAGCGCGCTAGAATTATGCAACGCCTGCCGTATTCGTACACATGCCGGCTATAGCGGCCGGGAAGAGCGATAGTTTGAGTCGTGTCAGAGCAGTTCAGCTGAAATTGGCTCTGCCGAGACCGTCGGAAGCGCGCTAGAATTATGCAACGCCTTCCGGATTCGTACGCATGCCGGCTATAGCGGCCGGGAAGAGCGATAGTTTGAGTCGTGTCAGAGCAGTGCAGCTGAAATTGGCTCTCCCGAGACCGTCGGAAGCGCGCTAGAATTATGCAACGCCTTCTGGATTCGTACACATGCCGGCTATAGCAGCCGGGAAGAGCGATAGTTTGAGTCGTGTCAGAGCAGTGCAGCTGAAATTGGCTCTCCTGAGACCATCGGAAGCGCGCTAGAATTGTGCAACGCCTTCCAGATTCATACACATGCCGGCTATAGCGGCCGGGAAGAGCGACAGTTTGAGTCGTGTCAGAGCAGAAGGGTAGCGGATCAGCTTAGTTGGTGCAGATTTGACATTTTCAGAAGCGCTAAAACACCGAGGACGCAGAGGGAACAGTGTAGCTGAAATTGGCTCTCCAGAGACCGTCGGAAGCGCGCTAGAATTATGCAACGCCTGCCGTATTCGTACACTAGCCGGCTATAGCGGCCGGGAAGAGCGATAGTTTGAGTAGTGTCAGAGCAGTGCAGCTGAAATTGGCTCTCCCGAGACCATCGGAAGCGCGCTAGAATTGTGCAACGCCTTCCAGAGTCATACACATGCCGGCTATAGCGGCCGGGAAGAGCGACAGTTTGAGTCGTGTCAGAGCAGTGTAGCTGAAATTGGCTCTCCTGAGACCGTCAGAAGCGCGCTAGAATTGTGCAACGCCTTCCGGTTTCGTACACATGCCAGCTATAGCGGCCGGGAAGAGCGACAGTTTGAGTCGTGTCAGAGCAGTGTAGCTGAATTTGGCTCTCCCGAGACCGTCGGAAGCGCGCTAGAATTAAGCAACGCCTTCCGGATTCGTACACATGCCGGCTATAGCGGACGGGAAGAGCGATAGTTTGAGTCGTGTCAGAGCAGTGCAGCTGAAATTGGCTCTCCCGAGACCATCGGAAGCGCGCAAGAATTGTGCAACGCCTTTCAGATTCATACACATGCCGGCTATAGCGGCCGGGAAGAGCGACAGTTTGAGTCGTGTCAGAGCAGTGTAGCTGAAATTGGCTCTGCCGAGACCGTCGGAAGCGCGCTTGAATTATGCAACGCCTGCCTTATTCGTACACATGCCGGCTATAGCGGCCGGGAAGAGCGATAGTTTGAGTCGTGTCAGAGCAGTGCAGCGGAAATTGGCTCTCCTGAGACCATCGGAAGCGCGCTAGAATTATTCAACGCCTTCCGTAATCGTACACATGCCGGCTATAGCGGCCGGGAAGAGCGATAGTTTGAGTCATGTCAGAGCAGTGCAGCTGAAATTGGCTCTCCCGAGACCGTCGGAAGCGCGCTAGAATTGTGCGACGCCTTCCAGATTCATACACATGCCGGCTATAGCGGCCGGCAAGAGCGACAGTTTGAGTCGTGTCAGTGCAGTGTAGCTGAAATTGGCTCTCTAGAGACCGTCGGAAGCGCGCTAGAATTATGCAACGCCTGCCTTATTCGTACACATGCCAGCTATAGCGGCCGGGAAGAGCGATAGTTTGAGTCGTGTCAGACCAGTGCAGCGGAAATTGGCTCGCCCGAGACCGTCGGAAGCCCGCTAGGATTATGCAACGCCTTCCGAATTCGTACACATGCCGGCTATAGCGGCCGGGAAGAGCGATAGTTTGACTCGTGTCAGAGCAGTGCAGCTGAAATTGGCTCTCCCGAGAACGTCGGAAGCGCGCTAAAATTATGCAGCGCCTGCCGTATTCGTACACATGCCGGCTATAGCGGCCGGGATGAGCGATAGTTTGAGTCGTGTCAGAGCAGTTCAGCTGAAATTGGCTCTGCCGAGACCGTCGGAAGCGCGCTAGAATTATGCAACGCCTTCCAGATTCGTACACATGCCGGCTATAGCGGCCGGGAAGAGCGATAGCTTAGTCGTGTCTGAGCAGTGCAGCTGAAATTGGCTCTCCCGAGACCGTCGGAAGCGCGCTAGAATTATGCATCGCCTGCCGTATTCGTACACAAGCCGGCTATAGCGGCCGGGAGGAGCGATAGTTTGAGTCGTGTCAGAGCAGTGCAGCTGAAATTGGCTCTCCCGAGACCGTCGGAAGCGCGCTAGAATTATGCAACGCCTGCCGTATTCGTACACATGCCGGCTATAGCGGCCGGGAAGAGCGACAGTTTGAGTCGTGTCAGAGCAGTGTAGCTGAAATTGGCTCTGCCGAGACCGTCGGAAGCGCGCTTGAATTATGCAACGCCTGCCTTATTCGTACACATGCCGGCTATAGCGGCCGGGAAGAGCGATAGTTTGAGTCGTGTCAGAGCAGTGCAGCGGAAATTGGCTCTCCTGAGACCATCGGAAGCGCGCTAGAATTATTCAACGCCTTCCGTAATCGTACACATGCCGGCTATAGCGGCCGGGAAGAGCGATAGTTTGAGTCATGTCAGAGCAGTGCAGCTGAAATTGGCTCTCCCGAGACCGTCGGAAGCGCGCTAGAATTGTGCGACGCCTTCCAGATTCATACACATGCCGGCTATAGCGGCCGGCAAGAGCGACAGTTTGAGTCGTGTCAGTGCAGTGTAGCTGAAATTGGCTCTCTAGAGACCGTCGGAAGCGCGCTAGAATTATGCAACGCCTGCCTTATTCGTACACATGCCAGCTATAGCGGCCGGGAAGAGCGATAGTTTGAGTCGTGTCAGACCAGTGCAGCGGAAATTGGCTCGCCCGAGACCGTCGGAAGCCCGCTAGGATTATGCAACGCCTTCCGAATTCGTACACATGCCGGCTATAGCGGCCGGGAAGAGCGATAGTTTGACTCGTGTCAGAGCAGTGCAGCTGAAATTGGCTCTCCCGAGAACGTCGGAAGCGCGCTAAAATTATGCAGCGCCTGCCGTATTCGTACACATGCCGGCTATAGCGGCCGGGATGAGCGATAGTTTGAGTCGTGTCAGAGCAGTTCAGCTGAAATTGGCTCTGCCGAGACCGTCGGAAGCGCGCTAGAATTATGCAACGCCTTCCAGATTCGTACACATGCCGGCTATAGCGGCCGGGAAGAGCGATAGCTTAGTCGTGTCTGAGCAGTGCAGCTGAAATTGGCTCTCCCGAGACCGTCGGAAGCGCGCTAGAATTATGCATCGCCTGCCGTATTCGTACACAAGCCGGCTATAGCGGCCGGGAGGAGCGATAGTTTGAGTCGTGTCAGAGCAGTGCAGCTGAAATTGGCTCTCCCGAGACCGTCGGAAGCGCGCTAGAATTATGCAACGCCTGCCGTATTCGTACACATGCCGGCTATAGCGGCCGGGAAGATAGATAGTTTGAGTCGTGTCAGAGCAGTGCAGCTGAAATTGGCTCTCTAGAGACCGTCGGAAGCGCGCTAGAATTTTGCAACGCCTGCCGTATTCGTACACATGCCGGCAATAGCGGCCGGGAAGAGCGATAGTTTGAGTCGTGTCAGAACAGTGCAGCGGAAATTGGCTCTCCTGAGACCATCGGAAGCGCGCTAGAATTATTCAACGCCTTCCGTATTCGTACACATGCCGGCTATAGCGGCAGGGAAGAGCGATAGTTTGAGTCGTGTCAGAGCAGTGCAGCGGAAATTGGCTCTCCCGAGACCGTCGGAAGCCCGCTAGGATTATGCAACGCCTTCCGTATTCGTACACATGCCGGCTATAGCGGCCGGGAAGAGTGATAGTTTGAGTCGTGTCAGAGCAGTGCGGCTGAAATTGGCTCTCCCGAGACCGTCGTAAGCGCGCTAGAATTATGCAACGCCTGCCGTATTCGTACACATGCCGGCTATAGCGGCCGGGAAGAGCGGTAGTTTGAGTCGTGTCAGAGCAGTGCAGCTGAAATTGGCTCTCCCGAGACCGTCGGAAGCGCGCTAGAATTATGCAACGCCTGCCGTATTCGTACACATACCGACTATAGCGGCCGGGATGAGCGATAGTTTGAGTCGTGTCAGAGCAGTGCAGCTGAAATTGGCTCTCCCGAGACCGTCGGAAGCGCGCTAAAATTATGCAACGCCTTCCGGATTCGTACACATGCTGGCTATAGCTGCAGGGAAAAGCGACGTTTTGAGTCGTGTCAGAGCAGTGTAGCTGAAATTGGCTCTCCTGGGACCGTCAGAAGCGCGCTAGAATTATGCAGCGCCTTCCGGATTCGTACACATGCCGGCTATAGCGGCTGGGAAGAGCGACAGTTTGAGTCGTGTCAGAGCAGTGTAGCTGAAATTGGCTCTCCCGAGACCGTCGGAAGCGCGCTAGAATTGTGCAACGCCTTCCGGATTCGTACACATGCCGGCTATAGCGGCCGGGAAGAGCGATAGTTTGAGTCGTGTCAGAGCAGTGCAGCTGAAATTGGCTCTCCCGAGACCGTCGGAAGCGCGCTAGAATTATGCATCGCCTTCTGGATTCGTACACATGCCGGCTATAGGGGCCGGGAAGAGCGATAGTTTGATTCGTGTCAGAGCAGTGCAGCTGAAATTTGCTCTCCCGAGACCGTCGGAAGCGCGCTAGAATTATGCAATGCCTTCCGGATTCGTACACATGCCGGCTATCGCAGCCGGGAAGAGCAATAGTTTGAGTCGTGTCAGAGCAGTGCAGCTGAAATTGGCTCTCCCGAGACCATCGGAAGCGCGATAGAATTGTGCAACGCCTTCCAGATTCATACACATGCCGGCTATAGCGGCCGGGAAGAGCGACAGTTTGAGTCGTGTCAGAGCAGTGTAGCTGAAATTGGCTCTGTAGAGACCGTCGGAAGCGCGCTAGAATTATGCAACGCCTGCCGTATTCGTACACATGCCGGCTATAGCGGCCGGGAAGAGCGATAGTTTGAGTCGTGTCAGAGCAGTGCAGCTGAAATTGGCTCTCCCGAAACCATCGGAAGCGCGCTAGAATTGTGCAACGCCTTCCAGATTCATACACATCCCGGCTATAGCGGCCGGGAAGAGCGACAGTTTGAGTCGTGTCAGAGCAGTGTAGCTGAAATTGGCTCTCCTGAGACCGTCAGAAGCGCGCTAGAATTATGCAACGCCTTCCGGATTCGTGCACATGCCAGCTATAGCGGCCGGGAAGAGCGACAGTTTGAGTTGTGTCAGAGCAGTGTAGCTGAATTTGGCTCTCCCGAGACCGTCGGAAGCGCGCTAGAATTATGCAACGCCTTCCGGATTCGCACACATTCCGGCTATAGCAGACGGGAAGAGCGATAGCTTGAGTCGTGTCACAGCAGTTCAGCTGAAATTGGCTCTCTCGAGACCGTCGGAAGCGCGCTAGAATTATGCAACGCCTTCCGGAATCGTACACATGCCGGCTATAGCAGCCGGGAAGAGCGATAGTTTGATTCGTGTCAGAGCAGTGCAGCTGAAATTTGCTCTCCAGAGACCGTCGCAAGGGCTCTAGAATTATGCAACACCTTCCGGATTCGTACACATCCCTGTTATCGCGGCCGGGAAGAGCGATATTTTGAGTCGTGTCAGAGCAGTGCAGCTGAAATTGGCTCTCCCGAGACCGTCGGAAGCGCGCTAGAATTATGCAACGCCTGCCGTATTCGTACACAAGCCGGCTATAGCGGCCGGGAGGAGCGATAGTTTGAGTCGTGTCAGAGCAGTGCAGCTGAAATTGGCTCTCCCGAGACCGTCGGAAGCGCGCTAGAATTATGCAACGCCTGCCGTATTCGTACACATGCCGGCTATAGCGGCCGGGAAGATAGATAGTTTGAGTCGTGTCAGAGCGGTGCAGCTGAAATTGGCTCTCCCGAGACCGTCGGAAGCGCGCTATAATTATGCAACGCCTGCCGTATTCGTACACATGCCGGCTATAGCGGCCGGGAAGAGCGATAGTTTGAGTCGTGTCAGAGCAGTTCAGCTGAAATTGGCTCTGCCGAGACCGTCGGAAGCGCGCTTGAATTATGCAACGCCTTCCGGATTCGTACGCATGCCCGCTATAGCGGCCGGGAAGAGCGATAGTTTGAGTCGTGTCAGAGCAGTGCAGCTGAAATTGGCTCTCCCGAGACCGTCGGAAGCGCGCTAGAATTATGCAACGCCTGCCGTATTCGTACACATGCCGGCTATAGCGGCCGGGAAGATAGATAGTTTGAGTCGTGTCAGAGCGGTGCAGCTGAAATTGGCTCTCCCGAGACCGTCGGAAGCGCGCTATAATTATGCAACGCCTGCCGTATTCGTACACATGCCGGCTATAGCGGCCGGGAAGAGCGATAGTTTGAGTCGTGTCAGAGCAGTTCAGCTGAAATTGGCTCTGCCGAGACCGTCGGAAGCGCGCTTGAATTATGCAACGCCTTCCGGATTCGTACGCATGCCCGCTATAGCGGCCGGGAAGAGCGATAGTTTGAGTCGTGTCAGAGCAGTGCAGCTGAAATTGGCTCTCCTGAGACCGTCGGAAGCGCGCTAGAATTATGCAACGCCTTCCGGATTCGTACACATGCCGGCTATAGCAGCTGGGAAGAGCGATAGTTTGAGTCGTGCCAGAGCAGTGCAGCTGAAATTGGCTCTCCCGAGACCATCGGAAGCACGCTAGAATTGTGCAACGCCTTCCAGATTCATACACATGTCGGCTATAGCGGCCGGGAAGAGCGACAGTTTGAGTCGTGTCAGAGCAGTGTAGCTGAAATTGGCTCTCTAGAGACCGTCGGAAGCGCGCTAGAATTATGCAACGCCTGCCGTATTCGTACGCATGCCGGCTATAGCGGCCGGGAAGAGCGATAGTTTGACTCGTGTCAGAGCAGTGCAGCGGAAATTGGCTCTCCTGAGACCATCGGAAGCGCACTAGAATTATTCAACGCCTTCCGTATTCGTACACATGCCGGCTATAGCGGCTGGGAAGAGCGATAGTTTGAGTCATGTCAGAGCAGTGCAGCTGAAATTGGCTCTCCCGAGACCGTCGGAAGCGCGCTAGAATTGTGCGACGCCTTCCAGATTCATACACATGCCGGCTATAGCGGCCGGGAAGAGCGACAGTTTGAGTCGTGTCAGAGGAGTTCAGCTGAAATTGGCTCTCTCGAGACCGTCGGAAACGCGCTAGAATTATGCAACTCCTTCCAGATTCGTACACATGCCGGCTATAGCGGCCGGGAAGAGCGATAGCTTAGTCGTGTCTGAGCAGTGCAGCTGAAATTGGCTCTCCTGAGACGGTCGGAAGCGCGCTAGAATTATGCATCGCCTGCCGTATTCGTACACAAGCCGGCTATAGCGGCCGGGAGGAGCGATAGTTTGAGTCGTGTCAGAGCAGTGCAGCTGAAATTGGCTCTCCCGAGACCGTCGGAAGCGCGCTAGAATTATGCAACGCCTGCCGTATTCGTACACATGCCGACTATAGCGGCCGGGATGAGCGATAGTTTGAGTCGTGTCAGAGCAGTGCAGCTGAAATTGGCTCTCCCGAGACCGTCGGAAGCGCGTTATAATTATGCAATGCCTTCCGGATTCGTACACATGCTGGCTATAGCTGCCGGGAAAAGCGACAGTTTGAGTCGTGTCAGAGCAGTGTAGCTGAAATTGGCTCTCCTGAGACCGTCAGAAGCGCGCTAGAATTATGCAACGCCTTCCGGATTCGTACACATGCCGGCCATAGCGGCCGGGAAGAGCGATAGTTTGATTCGTGTCAGAGCAGTGCAGCTGAAATTTGCTCTCCCGAGACCGTCGGAAGCGCGCTAGAATTATGCAATGCCTTCTGGATTCGTACACATGCCGGCTATAGGGGCCGGGAAGAGCGATAGTTTGATTCGTGTCAGAGCAGTGCAGCTGAAATTTGCTCTCCCGAGACCGTCGGAAGCGCGCTAGAATTATGCAATGCCTTCCGGATTCGTACACATGCCGGCTATCGCAGCCGGGAAGAGCGATAGTTTGAGTCGTGTCAGAGCAGTGCAGCTGAAATTGGCTCTCCCGAGACCATCGGAAGCGCGATAGAATTGTGCAACGCCTTCCAGATTCATACACATGCCGGCTATAGCGGCCGGGAAGAGCGACAGTTTGAGTCGTGTCAGAGCAGTGTAGCTGAAATTGGCTCTCTAGAGACCGTCGGAAGCGCGCTAGAATTATGCAACGCCTTCCGGATTCGTACACATCCCTGTTATAGCGGCCGGGAAGAGCGATATTTTGAGTCGTGTCAGAGCAGTGCAGCTGAAATTGGCTCTCCCGAGACCGTCGGAAGCGCGCTATAATTATGCAACTCCTTCCAGATTTGTACACATGCCGGCTATAGCGGCCGGGAAGAGCGATAGCCTAGTCGTGTCTGAGCAGTGCAGCTGAAATTGCCTCTCCCGATACCGTCGGAAGCGCGCTAGAATTGTGCAACGCCTTCCAGATTCATACACATGCCGGCTATAGCGGCCGGGAAGAGCGACAGTTTGAGTCGTGTCAGAGCAGTGTAGCTGAAATTGGCTCTGCCGAGACCGTCGGAAGCGCGCTTGAATTATGCAACGCCTGCCTTCTTCGTACACATGCCGGCTATAGCGGCGGGGAAGAGCGATAGTTTGAGTCGTGTCAGAGCAGTGCAGCGGAAATTGGCTCTCCTGAGACCATCGGAAGCGCGCTAGAATTATTCAACGCCTTTCGTATTCGTACACATGCCGGCTATAGCAGCCGGGAAGAGCGATAGTTTGAGTCATGTCAGAGCAGTGCAGCTGAAATTGGCTCTCCCGAGACCGTCGGAAGCGCGCTAGAATTTTGCGACGCCTTCCAGATTCATACACATCCCGGCTATAGCGGCCGGCAAGAGCGACAGTTTGAGTCGTGTCAGAGCAGTGTAACTGAAATTGGCTCTCTAGAGACCGTCGGAAGCGCGCTAGAATTATGCAACGCCTGCCTTATTCGTACACATGCCGGCTATAGCGGCCGGGAAGAGCGATAGTTTGAGTCGTGTCAGAGCAGTGCAGCGGAAATTGGCTCCCCGAGACCGTCGGAAGCCCGCTAGGATTATGCAACGCCTTCCGTATTCGTACACATGCCGGCTATAGCGGCCGGGAAGAGCGATAGTTTGAGTCGTGTCAGAGCAGTGCAGCTGAAATTGGCTCTCCCGAGACCGTCGGAAGCCCGCTAGGATTATGCAACGCCTTCCGTATTCGTACACATGCCGGCTATAGCGGCCGGGAAGAGCGATAGTTTGAGTCGTGTTAGAGCAGTGTAGCTGAAATTGGCTCTCTAGAGACCGTCGGAAGTGCGCTAGAATTATGCAACGCCTCCCGTATTCGTACACATGCCGGCTATAGCGGCCGGGATGAGCGATAGTTTTGAGTCGTGTCAGAGCAGTGCAGCTGAAATTGGCTCTCTCGAGACCGTTGGAAGCGCGCTAGAAATATGCAACGCCTTCCGGATTCGTAGACATGTCGGCTATAGCGGCCGGGAAGAGCGATAGTTTGAGTCGTGTCAGAGCAGTGCAGCGGAAATGGGCTCTCCTGAGACCATCGGAAGCGCGCTAGAATTATTCAACGCCTTCCGTATTCGTACACATGCCGGCTATAGCGGCCGGGAAGAGCGATAGTTTGAATCATGTCAGACCAGTGCAGCTTAAATTGGCTCTCCCGAGACCGTCGGAAGCGCGCTAGAATTGTGCGACGCCTTCCAGATTCATACACATGCCGGCTATAGCGGCCGGGAAGAGCGACAGTTTGAGTCGTGTCAGAGCAGTGCAGCGGAAATTGGCTCTCCCGAGACCGTCGGAAGCCCGCTAGGATTATGCAACGCCTTCCGTATTCGTACACATGCCGGCTATAGCGGCCGGGAAGAGCGATAGTTTGAGTCGTGTCAGAGCAGTGCAGCGGAAATTGGCTCTCCTGAGACCATCGGAAGCGCGCTAGAATTATTCAACGCCTTCCGTATTCGTACACATGCCGGCTATAGCGGCCGGGAAGAGCGATAGTTTGAATCATGTCAGAGCAGTGCAGCTTAAATTGGCTCTCCCGAGACCGTCAGAAGCGCGCTAGAATTATGCAACGCCTTCCGGATTCGTACACATGCCGGCTATACCGGCCGGGAAGAGCGACATTTTGAGTCGTGTCAGAGCAGTGTAGCTGAAATTGGCTCTCCCGAGACCGTCGGAAGCGCGCTAGAAATATGCAACGCCTTCCGGATTCGTACACATGCCGGCTATAGCGGCCGGGAAGAGCGATAGTTTGAGTCGTGTCAGAGCAGTGCAGCTGAAATTTGCTCTCCCGAGACCGTCGGAAGCGCGCTAGAATTATGCAATGCCTTCCGGATTCGTACACAAGCCGGTTATAGCGGCCGGGAAGAGCGATAATTTGAGTCGTGTCAGAGCAGTTCAGCTGAAATTGGCTCTCCCGAGACCGTCGGAAGCGCGCTAGAATTATGCAACGCCTCCCGTATTCGTACACATGCCGGCTATAGCGGCCGGGAAGAGCGATAGTTTGAGTCGTGTCAGAGCAGTGCAGCTGAAATTTGCTCTCCCGAGACCGTCGGAAGCCCGCTAGGATTATGCAACGCCTTCCGTATTCGTACACATGCCGGCTATAGCGGCCGGGAAGAGCGATAGTTTGAGTCGTGTTAGAGCAGTGTAGCTGAAATTGGCTCTCTAGAGACCGTCGGAAGCGCGCTAGAATTATGCAACGCCTCCCGTATTCGTACACATGCCGGCTATAGCGGCCGGGAAGAGCGATAGTTTGAGTCGTGTCAGAGCAGTGCAGCTGAAATTTGCTCTCCCGAGACCGTCGGAAGCGCGCTAGAATTATGCAATGCCTTCCGGATTCGTACACAAGCCGGTTATAGCGGCCGGGAAGAGCGATAATTTGAGTCGTGTCAGAGCAGTTCAGCTGAAATTGGCTCTCCCGAGACCGTGGGAAGCGCACTAGAATTATGCAACGCCTTCCGGATTCGTACACATGCCGGCTATAGCGGCCGGGAAGAGCGACAGTTTGGGTCGTGTCAGAGCAGTGTAGCTGAAATTGGCTCTCCCGAGACCGTCGGAAGCGCGCTAGAATTATTCAACGCCTTCCGGATTCGTACACATGCCGGCTATAGCGGCCGGGAAGAGCGATAGTTTGAGTCGTGTCAGAGCAGTGCAGCTGAAATTGGCTCTCTCGAGACCGTCGGAAGCGCGCTAGAATTATGCAACGCCTTCCGGAATCGTACACATGCCGGCTATAGCAGCCGGGAAGAGCGATAGTTTGATTCGTGTCAGAGCAGTGCAGCTGAAATTTGCTCTCCAGAGACCGTCGCAAGCGCTCTAGAATTATGCAACGCCTTCCGGATTCGTACACATGCCGGCTATAGCGGCCGGGAAGAGCGATAGTTTGAGTCGTGTCAGAGCAGTGCAGCTGAAATTGGCTCTCCCGAGACCGTCGGAAGCGCGCTAGAATTATGCAATGCCTTCCGGATTCGTACACAAGCCGGTTATAGCGGCCGGGAAGAGCGATAATTTGAGTCGTGTCAGAGCAGTTCAGCTGAAATTGGCTCTCCCGAGACCGTGGGAAGCGCACTAGAATTATGCAACGCCTTCCGGATTCGTACACATGCCGGCTATAGCGGCCGGGAAGAGCGACAGTTTGGGTCGTGTCAGAGCAGTGTAGCTGAAATTGGCTCTCCCGAGACCGTCGGAAGCGCGCTAGAATTATTCAACGCCTTCCGGATTCGTACACATGCCGGCTATAGCGGCCGGGAAGAGCGATAGTTTGAGTCGTGTCAGAGCAGTGCAGCTGAAATTGGCTCTCCCGAGACCATCGGAAGCGCGCTAGAATTATTCAACGCCTTCCGGATTCGTACACATGCCGGCTATAGCGGCCGGGAAGAGCGATAGTTTGAGTCGTGTCAGAGCAGTGCAGCTGAAATTGGCTCTCCCGAGACCATCGGAAGCGCGATAGAATTATGCAACGCCTTCCGGATTCGTACACATGCCGGCTATAGCGGCCGGGAAGAGCGATAGTTTGATTGGTGTCAGAGCAGTGCAGCTGAAATTTGCTCTCCCGAGACCGTCGGAAGCGCGCTAGAATTATGCAATGCTTTCTGGATTCGTACACATGCCGGCTATAGGGGCCGGGAAGACCGATAGTTTGATTCGTGTCAGAGCAGTGCAGCTGAAATTTGCTCTCCCGAGACCGTCGGAAGCGCGCTAGAATTATGCAATGCCTTCCGGATTCGTACACATGCCGGCTATCGCAGCCGGGAAGAGCGATAGTTTGAGTCGTGTCAGAGCAGTGCAGCTGAAATTGGCTCTCCCGAGACCATCGGAAGCGCGATAGAATTGTGCAACGCCTTCCAGATTCATACACATGCCGGCTATAGCGGCCGGGAAGAGCGACAGTTTGAGTCGTGTCAGAGCAGTGTAGCTGAAATTGGCTCTCTAGAGACCGTCGGAAGCGCGCTAGAATTATGCAACGCCTGCCGTATTCGTACGCATGCCGGCTATAGCGGCCGGGAAGAGCGATAGTTTGAGTAGTGTCAAAGCAGTGCAGCTGAAATTGGCTCTCCCGAGACCATCGGAAGCGCGCTAGAATTATGCAACGCCTTCCGGATTCGTACACATGCCAGCTATAGCGGCCGGGAAGAGCGATAGTTTGAGTCGTGTCAGAGCAGTTCAGCTGAAATTGGCTCTCTCGAGACCGTCGGAAGCGCGCTAGAATTATGCAACGCCTTCCGGAATCGTACACATGCCGGCTATAGCAGCCGGGAAGAGCGATAGTTTGATTCGTGTCAGAGCAGTGCAGCTGAAATTTGCTCTCCAGAGACCGTCGCAAGCGCTCTAGAATTATGCAACGCCTTCCGGATTCGTACACATCCCTGTTATAGCGGCCGGGAAGAGCGATATTTTGAGTCGTGTCAGAGCAGTGCAGCTGAAATTGGCTCTCCCGAGACCGTCGGAAGCGCGCTAGAATTATGCAACGCCTTCCAGATTCGTACACATGCCGGCTATAGCGGCCGGGAAGAGCGATAGCCTAGTCGTGTCTGAGCAGTGCAGCTGAAATTGGCTCTCCCGATACCATCGGAAGCGCGCTAGAATTGTGCAACGCCTTCCAGATTCATACACATGCCGGCTATAGCGGCCGGGAAGAGCGACAGTTTGAGTCGTGTCAGAGCAGTGTAGCTGAAATTGGCTCTGCCGAGACCGTCGGAAGCGCGCTTGAATTATGCAACGCCTGCCTTCTTCGTACACATGCCGGCTATAGCGGCCGGGAAGAGCGATAGTTTGAGTAGTGTCAGAGCAGTGCAGCTTAAATTGGCTCTCCCGAGACCATCGGAAGCGCGCTAGAATTGTGCAACGCCTTCCAGATTCATACACATGCCGGCTATAGCGGCCGGGAAGAGCGACAGTTTGAGTCGTGTCAGAGCAGTGTAGCTGAAATTGGCTCTCTAGAGACCGTCGGAAGCGCGCTAGAATTATGCAACGCCTTCCGGATTCGTACACATGCCAGCTATAGCGGCCGGGAAGAGCGACAGTTTGAGTTGTGTCAGAGCAGTGTAGCTGAATTTGGCTCTCCCGAGACCGTCGGAAGCGCGCTAGAATTATGCAACGCCTTCCGGATTCGTACACATGCCGGCTATAGCGGACGGGAAGAGCGATAGTTTGAGTCGTGTCAGAGCAGTTCAGCTGAAATTGGCTCTCTCGAGACCGTCGGAAGCGCGCTAGAATTATGCAACGCCTTCCAGATTCGTACACATGCCGGCTATAGCGGCCGGGAAGAGCGATAGCTTAGTCGTATCTGAGCAGTGCAGCTGAAATTGGCTCTCCCGAGACCGTCGGAAGCGCGCTAGAATTATGCATCGCCTGCCGTATTCGTACACAAGCCGGCTATAGCGGCCGGGAGGAGCGATAGTTTGAGTCGTGTCAGAGCAGTGCAGCTGAAATTGGCTCTCCCGAGACCGTCGGAAGCGCGCTAGAATTATGCAACGCCTGCCGTATTCGTACACATGCCGGCTATAGCGGCCGGGAAGAGCGATAGTTTGAGTCGTGTCAGAGCAGTTCAGCTGAAATTGGCTCTGCCGAGACCGTCGGAAGCGCGCTTGAATTATGCAACGCCTTCCGGATTCGTACGCATGCCGGCTATATCGGAAGGGAAGCGCGATAGTTTGAGTCGTGTCAGAGCAGTGCAGCTGAAATTGGCTCTCCCGAGACCGTCGGAAGTGCGCTAGAATTATGCAACGCCTTCCGGATTCGTAGACATCCCGGCTATAGCGGCCGGGAAGAGCGATAGTTTGAGTCGTGTCAGAGCAGTGCAGCGGAAATTGGCTCTCCTGAGACCATCGGAAGCGCGCTAGAATTATTCAACGCCTTCCGTATTCGTACACATGCCGGCTATAGCGGCTGGAAAGAGCGATAGTTTGAGTCATGTCAGAGCAGTGCAGCTGAAATTGGCTCTCCCGAGACCGTCGGAAGCGCGCTAGAATTGTGCGACGCCTTCCAGATTCATACACATGCCGGCTATAGCGGCCGGGAAGAGCGACAGTTTGAGTCGTGTCAGAGCAGTGTAGCTGAAATTGGCTCTCTAGAGACCGTCGGAAGCGCCCTAGAATTATGCAACGCCTGCCGTATTCGTACACATGCCGGCTATAGCGGCCGGGAAGAGCGATAGTTTGAGTAGTGTCAAAGCAGTGCAGCTGAAATTGGCTCTCCCGAGACCATCGGAAGCGCGCTAGAATTATGCAACGCCTTCCGGATTCGTACACATGCCAGCTATAGCGGCCGGGAAGAGCGATAGTTTGAGTCGTGTCAGAGCAGTTCAGCTGAAATTGGCTCTCTCGAGACCGTCGGAAGCGCGCTAGAATTATGCAACGCCTTCCGGAATCGTACATATGCCGGCTATAGCAGCCGGGAAGAGCGATAGTTTGATTCGTGTAAGAGCAGTGCAGCTGAAATTTGCTCTCCAGAGACCGTCGCAAGCGCTCTAGAATTATGCAACGCCTTCCGGATTCGTACACATCCCTGTTATAGCGGCCGGGAAGAGCGATATTTTGAGTCGTGTCAGAGCAGTGCAGCTGAAGTTGGCTCTCCCGAGACCGTCGGAAGCGCGCTAGAATTATGCAACGCCTTCCAGATTCGTACACATGCCGGCTATAGCGGGCGGGAAGAGCGATAGCCTAGTCGTGTCTGAGCAGTGCAGCTGAAATTGGCTCTCCCGATACCATCGGAAGCGCGCTAGAATTGTGCAACGCCTTCCAGATTCATACACATGCCGGCTATAGCGGCCGGGAAGAGCGACAGTTTGAGTCGTGTCAGAGCAGTGTAGCTGAAATTGGCTCTGCCGAGACCGTCGGAAGCGCGCTTGAATTATGCAACGCCTGCCTTCTTCGTACACATGCCGGCTATAGCGGCCGGGAAGAGCGATAGTTTGAGTAGTGTCAGAGCAGTGCAGCTTAAATTGGCTCTCCCGAGACCATCGGAAGCGCGCTAGAATTGTGCAACGCCTTCCAGATTCATACACATGCCGGCTATAGCGGCCGGGAAGAGCGACAGTTTGAGTCGTGTCAGAGCAGTGTAGCTGAAATTGGCTCTCTAGAGACCGTCGGAAGCGCGCTAGAATTATGCAACGCCTTCCGGATTCGTACACATGCCAGCTATAGCGGCCGGGAAGAGCGACAGTTTGAGTTGTGTCAGAGCAGTGTAGCTGAATTTGGCTCTCCCGAGACCGTCGGAAGCGCGCTAGAATTATGCAACGCCTTCCGGATTCGTACACATGCCGGCTATAGCGGACGGGAAGAGCGATAGTTTGAGTCGTGTCAGAGCAGTTCAGCTGAAATTGGCTCTCTCGAGACCGTCATAAGCGCGCTAGAATTATGCAACGCCTTCCAGATTCGTACACATGCCGGCTATAGCGGCCGGGAAGAGCGATAGCTTAGTCGTGTCTGAGCAGTGCAGCTGAAATTGGCTCTCCCGAGACCGTCGGAAGCGCGCTAGAATTATGCATCGCCTGCCGTATTCGTACACAAGCCGGCTATAGCGGCCGGGAGGAGCGATAGTTTGAGTCGTGTCAGAGCAGTGCAGCTGAAATTGGCTCTCCCGAGACCGTCGGAAGTGCGCTAGAATTATGCAACGCCTGCCGTATTCGTACACATGCCGGCTATAGCGGCCGGGAAGAGCGATAGTTTGAGTCGTGTCAGAGCAGTTCAGCTGAAATTGGCTCTGCCGAGACCGTCGGAAGCGCGCTTGAATTATGCAACGCCTTCCGGATTCGTACGCATGCCGGCTATATCGGAAGGGAAGAGCGATAGTTTGAGTCGTGTCAGAGCAGTGCAGCTGAAATTGGCTCTCCCGAGACCGTCGGAAGTGCGCTAGAATTATGCAACGCCTTCCGGATTCGTAGACATCCCGGCTATAGCGGCCGGGAAGAGCGATAGTTTGAGTCGTGTCAGAGGAGTGCAGCGGAAATTGGCTCTCCTGAGACCATCGGAAGCGCGCTAGAATTATTCAACGCCTTCCGTATTCGTACACATGCCGGCTATAGCGGCCGGGAAGAGCGATAGTTTGAGTCATGTCAGAGCAGTGCAGCTGAAATTGGCTCTCCCGAGACCGTCGGAAGCGCGCTAGAATTGTGCGACGCCTTCCAGATTCATACACATGCCGGCTATAGCGGCCGGGAAGAGCGACAGTTTGAGTCGTGTCAGAGCAGTGTAGCTGAAATTGGCTCTCTACAGGCCGTCGGAAGCGCGCTAGAATTATGCAACGCCTTCAGGATTCGTACACATGCCGGCTATAGCGGCCGGGAAGAGCGATAGTTTGAGTCGTGTCAAAGCAGTGCAGCTGAAATTGGCTCTCCCGAGACCGTCGGAAGCGCGCTAGAATTATGCAACGCCTTCTGGATTCGTACACATGCCGGCTATAGCGGCCGGGAAGAGCGATAGTTTGATTCGTGTCAGAGCAGTGCAGCTGAAATTTGCTCTCCCGAGACCGTCGGAAGTGCGCTAGAATTATGCAATGCCTTCCGGATTCGTACACATGCCGGTTATAGCGGCCGGGAAGAGCGATAATTTGAGTCGTGTCAGAGCAGTTCAGCTGAAATTGGCTCTCCCGAGACCGTGGGAAGCGCACTAGAATTATGCAACGCCTTCCGGATTCGTACGCATGCCGGCTATAGCGGGCGGGAAGAGCGACAGTTTGAGTCGTGTCAGAGCAGTGCAGCTGAAATTGGCTCTCCCGAGACCGTCGGAAGCGCGCTAGAATTATGCAACGCCTGCCGTATTCGTACACATGCCGGCTATAGCGGCCGGGAAGAACGATAGTTTGAGTCGTGTCAGAGCAGTGCAGCTGAAATTCGCTCTCCCGAGACCGTCGGAAGCGCGCTAGAATTATGCAACGCCTGCCGTATTCGTACACATGCCGGCTATAGCGGCCGGGAAGATAGACAGTTTGAGTCGTGTCAGAGCAGTGCAGCTGAAATTGGCTCTGCCGAGACCGTCGGAAGCGCGCTAGAATTATGCAACGCCTTCAGGATTCGTACGCATGCCGGCTATAGCGGCCAGGAAGAGCGATAGTTTGAGTCGTGTCAGAGCAGTGCAGCTGAAATTGGCTCTCCCGAGACCGTCGGAAGCGCGCTAGAATTATGCAACGCCTTCCGGATTCGTACACATGCCGGCTATAGCAGCCGGAAAGAGCGATAGTTTGAGTCGTGTCAGCAGTGCAGCTGAAATTGGTTCTCCCGAGACCGTCGGAAGCGCGCTAGAATTATGCAACGCCTTCCGGATTCGTACACATGCCGGCTATCGCGGCCGCGAAGAGCGATAGTTGATTCGTGTCAGAGCAGTGCAGCTGAAATTTGCCCTCCCGAGACCGTCGGAAGCGCGCTAGAATTATGCAACGCCTGCCGTATTCGTACACATGCCGGCTATAGCGGCCGGGAAGAGCGATAGTTTGAGTCGTGTCAGAGCAGTGCAGCGGAAATTGGCTCTCCCGAGACCGTCGGAAGCGCGCTAGAATTATGCAACGTCTTCCGTATTCGTACACATGCCGGCTATAGCGGCCGGGAAGAGCGATAGTTTGAGCAGTGTCAGAGCAGTGCAGCTGAAATTGGCTCTACCGAGACCGTCGGAAGCGCGCTAGAGTTATGCAACGCCTGCCGTATTCGTACACATGCCGGCTATAGCGGCCGGGAAGAGCGATAGTTTGAGTCGTGCAAGAGCAGTGCAGCGGAAATTGGCTCTCCTGAGACCATCGGAAGCGCGCTAGAATTATTCAACGCCTTCCGTATTCGTACACATGCCGGCTATAGCGGCCGGGAAGAGCGATAGTTTGAGTCATGTCAGAGCAGTGCAGCTGAAATTGGCTCTCCCGAGACCGTCGGAAGCGCGCTAGAATTATGCAACGCCTGCCGTATTCGTAGACATGCCGGCTGTAGCGGCCGGGAAGAGCGATAGTTTGAGTCGTGTCAGAGCAGTTCAGCTGAAATTGGCTCTCTCGAGACCGTCGGAAGCGCGCTAGAATTATGCAACGCCTTCCAGATTCGTACACATGCCGGCTATAGCGGCCGGGAAGAGCGATAGCTTAGTCGTGTCTGAGCAGTGCAGCTGAAATTGGCTCTCCCGAGACCGTCGGAAGCGCGCTAGAATTATGCATCGCCTGCCGTATTCGTACACAAGCTGGCTATAGCGGCCGGGAGGAGCGATAGTTTGAGTCGTGTCAGAGCAGTGCAGCTGAAATTGGCTCTCCCGAGACCGTCGGAAGCGCGCTAGAATTATGCAACGCCTGCCGTATTCGTACACATGCCGGCTATAGCGGCCGGGAAGAGCGATAGTTTGAGTCGTGTAAGCAGTTCAGCTGAAATTGGCTCTGCCGAGACCGTCGGAAGCGCGCTTGAATTATGCAACGCCTTCCGGATTCGTACGCATGCCGGCTATATCGGAAGGGAAGAGCGATAGTTTGAGTCGTGTCAGAGCAGTTCAGCTGAAATTGGCTCTCTCGAGACCGTCGGAAGCGCGCTAGAATTATGCAACGCCTTCCAGATTCGTACACATGCCGGCTATAGCGGCCGGGAAGAGCGATAGCTTAGTCGTATCTGAGCAGTGCAGCTGAAATTGGCTCTCCCGAGACCGTCGGAAGCGCGCTAGAATTATGCATCGCCTGCCGTATTCGTACACAAGCCGGCTATAGCGGCCGGGAGGAGCGATAGTTTGAGTCGTGTCAGAGCAGTGCAGCTGAAATTGGCTCTCCCGAGACCGTCGGAAGCGCGCTAGAATTATGCAACGCCTGCCGTATTCGTACACATGCCGGCTATAGCGGCCGGGAAGAGCGATAGTTTGAGTCGTGTCAGAGCAGTTCAGCTGAAATTGGCTCTGCCGAGACCGTCGGAAGCGCGCTTGAATTATGCAACGCCTTCCGGATTCGTACGCATGCCGGCTATATCGGAAGGGAAGAGCGATAGTTTGAGTCGTGTCAGAGCAGTGCAGCTGAAATTGGCTCTCCCGAGACCGTCGGAAGTGCGCTAGAATTATGCAACGCCTTCCGGATTCGTAGACATCCCGGCTATAGCGGCCGGGAAGAGCGATAGTTTGAGTCGTGTCAGAGCAGTGCAGCGGAAATTGGCTCTCCTGAGACCATCGGAAGCGCGCTAGAATTATTCAACGCCTTCCGTATTCGTACACATGCCGGCTATAGCGGCTGGAAAGAGCGATAGTTTGAGTCATGTCAGAGCAGTGCAGCTGAAATTGGCTCTCCCGAGACCGTCGGAAGCGCGCTAGAATTGTGCGACGCCTTCCAGATTCATACACATGCCGGCTATAGCGGCCGGGAAGAGCGACAGTTTGAGTCGTGTCAGAGCAGTGTAGCTGAAATTGGCTCTCTAGAGACCGTCGGAAGCGCCCTAGAATTATGCAACGCCTGCCGTATTCGTACACATGCCGGCTATAGCGGCCGGGAAGAGCGATAGTTTGAGTAGTGTCAAAGCAGTGCAGCTGAAATTGGCTCTCCCGAGACCATCGGAAGCGCGCTAGAATTATGCAACGCCTTCCGGATTCGTACACATGCCAGCTATAGCGGCCGGGAAGAGCGATAGTTTGAGTCGT
Source organism: Amblyomma americanum (assembly GCA_030143305.2). NCBI lineage: Eukaryota > Metazoa > Arthropoda > Arachnida > Ixodida > Ixodidae > Amblyomma > Amblyomma americanum. The sequence goes on along the minus strand of JARKHS020036759.1, from coordinate 115,204 downwards.
GTCAGAGCAGTTCAGCTGAAATTGGCTCTCTCGAGACCGTCGGAAGCGCGCTAGAATTATGCAACGCCTTCCGGAATCGTACATATGCCGGCTATAGCAGCCGGGAAGAGCGATAGTTTGATTCGTGTAAGAGCAGTGCAGCTGAAATTTGCTCTCCAGAGACCGTCGCAAGCGCTCTAGAATTATGCAACGCCTTCCGGATTCGTACACATCCCTGTTATAGCGGCCGGGAAGAGCGATATTTTGAGTCGTGTCAGAGCAGTGCAGCTGAAGTTGGCTCTCCCGAGACCGTCGGAAGCGCGCTAGAATTATGCAACGCCTTCCAGATTCGTACACATGCCGGCTATAGCGGCCGGGAAGAGCGATAGCCTAGTCGTGTCTGAGCAGTGCAGCTGAAATTGGCTCTCCCGATACCATCGGAAGCGCGCTAGAATTGTGCAACGCCTTCCAGATTCATACACATGCCGGCTATAGCGGCCGGGAAGAGCGACAGTTTGAGTCGTGTCAGAGCAGTGTAGCTGAAATTGGCTCTGCCGAGACCGTCGGAAGCGCGCTTGAATTATGCAACGCCTGCCTTCTTCGTACACATGCCGGCTATAGCGGCCGGGAAGAGCGATAGTTTGAGTAGTGTCAGAGCAGTGCAGCTTAAATTGGCTCTCCCGAGACCATCGGAAGCGCGCTAGAATTGTGCAACGCCTTCCAGATTCATACACATGCCGGCTATAGCGGCCGGGAAGAGCGACAGTTTGAGTCGTGTCAGAGCAGTGTAGCTGAAATTGGCTCTCTAGAGACCGTCGGAAGCGCGCTAGAATTATGCAACGCCTTCCGGATTCGTACACATGCCAGCTATAGCGGCCGGGAAGAGCGACAGTTTGAGTTGTGTCAGAGCAGTGTAGCTGAATTTGGCTCTCCCGAGACCGTCGGAAGCGCGCTAGAATTATGCAACGCCTTCCGGATTCGTACACATGCCGGCTATAGCGGACGGGAAGAGCGATAGTTTGAGTCGTGTCAGAGCAGTTCAGCTGAAATTGGCTCTCTCGAGACCGTCATAAGCGCGCTAGAATTATGCAACGCCTTCCAGATTCGTACACATGCCGGCTATAGCGGCCGGGAAGAGCGATAGCTTAGTCGTGTCTGAGCAGTGCAGCTGAAATTGGCTCTCCCGAGACCGTCGGAAGCGCGCTAGAATTATGCATCGCCTGCCGTATTCGTACACAAGCCGGCTATAGCGGCCGGGAGGAGCGATAGTTTGAGTCGTGTCAGAGCAGTGCAGCTGAAATTGGCTCTCCCGAGACCGTCGGAAGTGCGCTAGAATTATGCAACGCCTGCCGTATTCGTACACATGCCGGCTATAGCGGCCGGGAAGAGCGATAGTTTGAGTCGTGTCAGAGCAGTTCAGCTGAAATTGGCTCTGCCGAGACCGTCGGAAGCGCGCTTGAATTATGCAACGCCTTCCGGATTCGTACGCATGCCGGCTATATCGGAAGGGAAGAGCGATAGTTTGAGTCGTGTCAGAGCAGTGCAGCTGAAATTGGCTCTCCCGAGACCGTCGGAAGTGCGCTAGAATTATGCAACGCCTTCCGGATTCGTAGACATCCCGGCTATAGCGGCCGGGAAGAGCGATAGTTTGAGTCGTGTCAGAGGAGTGCAGCGGAAATTGGCTCTCCTGAGACCATCGGAAGCGCGCTAGAATTATTCAACGCCTTCCGTATTCGTACACATGCCGGCTATAGCGGCCGGGAAGAGCGATAGTTTGAGTCATGTCAGAGCAGTGCAGCTGAAATTGGCTCTCCCGAGACCGTCGGAAGCGCGCTAGAATTGTGCGACGCCTTCCAGATTCATACACATGCCGGCTATAGCGGCCGGGAAGAGCGACAGTTTGAGTCGTGTCAGAGCAGTGTAGCTGAAATTGGCTCTCTACAGGCCGTCGGAAGCGCGCTAGAATTATGCAACGCCTTCAGGATTCGTACACATGCCGGCTATAGCGGCCGGGAAGAGCGATAGTTTGAGTCGTGTCAAAGCAGTGCAGCTGAAATTGGCTCTCCCGAGACCGTCGGAAGCGCGCTAGAATTATGCAACGCCTCCTGGATTCGTACACATGCCGGCTATAGCGGCCGGGAAGAGCGATAGTTTGATTCGTGTCAGAGCAGTGCAGCTGAAATTTGCTCTCCCGAGACCGTCGGAAGTGCGCTAGAATTATGCAATGCCTTCCGGATTCGTACACATGCCGGTTATAGCGGCCGGGAAGAGCGATAATTTGAGTCGTGTCAGAGCAGTTCAGCTGAAATTGGCTCTCCCGAGACCGTGGGAAGCGCACTAGAATTATGCAACGCCTTCCGGATTCGTACGCATGCCGGCTATAGCGGGCGGGAAGAGCGACAGTTTGAGTCGTGTCAGAGCAGTGCAGCTGAAATTGGCTCTCCCGAGACCGTCGGAAGCGCGCTAGAATTATGCAACGCCTGCCGTATTCGTACACATGCCGGCTATAGCGGCCGGGAAGAACGATAGTTTGAGTCGTGTCAGAGCAGTGCAGCTGAAATTCGCTCTCCCGAGACCGTCGGAAGCGCGCTAGAATTATGCAACGCCTGCCGTATTCGTACACATGCCGGCTATAGCGGCCGGGAAGATAGACAGTTTGAGTCGTGTCAGAGCAGTGCAGCTGAAATTGGCTCTGCCGAGACCGTCGGAAGCGCGCTAGAATTATGCAACGCCTTCAGGATTCGTACGCATGCCGGCTATAGCGGCCAGGAAGAGCGATAGTTTGAGTCGTGTCAGAGCAGTGCAGCTGAAATTGGCTCTCCCGAGACCGTCGGAAGCGCGCTAGAATTATGCAACGCCTTCCGGATTCGTACACATGCCGGCTATAGCAGCCGGAAAGAGCGATAGTTTGAGTCGTGTCAGCAGTGCAGCTGAAATTGGTTCTCCCGAGACCGTCGGAAGCGCGCTAGAATTATGCAACGCCTTCCGGATTCGTACACATGCCGGCTATCGCGGCCGCGAAGAGCGATAGTTGATTCGTGTCAGAGCAGTGCAGCTGAAATTTGCCCTCCCGAGACCGTCGGAAGCGCGCTAGAATTATGCAACGCCTGCCGTATTCGTACACATGCCGGCTATAGCGGCCGGGAAGAGCGATAGTTTGAGTCGTGTCAGAGCAGTGCAGCGGAAATTGGCTCTCCCGAGACCGTCGGAAGCGCGCTAGAATTATGCAACGTCTTCCGTATTCGTACACATGCCGGCTATAGCGGCCGGGAAGAGCGATAGTTTGAGCAGTGTCAGAGCAGTGCAGCTGAAATTGGCTCTACCGAGACCGTCGGAAGCGCGCTAGAGTTATGCAACGCCTGCCGTATTCGTACACATGCCGGCTATAGCGGCCGGGAAGAGCGATAGTTTGAGTCGTGCAAGAGCAGTGCAGCGGAAATTGGCTCTCCTGAGACCATCGGAAGCGCGCTAGAATTATTCAACGCCTTCCGTATTCGTACACATGCCGGCTATAGCGGCCGGGAAGAGCGATAGTTTGAGTCATGTCAGAGCAGTGCAGCTGAAATTGGCTCTCCCGAGACCGTCGGAAGCGCGCTAGAATTATGCAACGCCTGCCGTATTCGTAGACATGCCGGCTGTAGCGGCCGGGAAGAGCGATAGTTTGAGTCGTGTCAGAGCAGTTCAGCTGAAATTGGCTCTCTCGAGACCGTCGGAAGCGCGCTAGAATTATGCAACGCCTTCCAGATTCGTACACATGCCGGCTATAGCGGCCGGGAAGAGCGATAGCTTAGTCGTGTCTGAGCAGTGCAGCTGAAATTGGCTCTCCCGAGACCGTCGGAAGCGCGCTAGAATTATGCATCGCCTGCCGTATTCGTACACAAGCTGGCTATAGCGGCCGGGAGGAGCGATAGTTTGAGTCGTGTCAGAGCAGTGCAGCTGAAATTGGCTCTCCCGAGACCGTCGGAAGCGCGCTAGAATTATGCAACGCCTGCCGTATTCGTACACATGCCGGCTATAGCGGCCGGGAAGAGCGATAGTTTGAGTCGTGTAAGCAGTTCAGCTGAAATTGGCTCTGCCGAGACCGTCGGAAGCGCGCTTGAATTATGCAACGCCTTCCGGATTCGTACGCATGCCGGCTATATCGGAAGGGAAGAGCGATAGTTTGAGTCGTGTCAGAGCAGTGCAGCTGAAATTGGCTCTCCCGAGACCGTCGGAAGTGCGCTAGAATTATGCAACGCCTTCCGGATTCGTAGACATCCCGGCAATAGCGGCCGGGAAGAGCGATAGTTTGAGTCGTGTCAGAGCAGTGCAGCGGAAATTGGCTCTCCTGAGACCATCGGAAGCGCGCTAGAATTATTCAACGCCTTCCGTATTCGTACACATGCCGGCTATAGCGGCCGGGAAGAGCGATAGTTTGAGTCATGTCAGAGCAGTGCAGCTGAAATTGGCTCTCCCGAGACCGTCGGAAGCGCGCTAGAATTATGCAACGCCTGCCGTATTCGTACACATGCCGGCTATAGCGGCCGGGAAGAGCGATAGTTTGAGTAGTGTCAAAGCAGTGCAGCTGAAATTGGCTCTCCCGAGACCATCGGAAGCGCGCTAGAATTATGCAACGCCTTCCGGATTCGTACACATGCCAGCTATAGCGGCCGGGAAGAGCGATAGTTTGAGTCGTGTCAGAGCAGTTCAGCTGAAATTGGCTCTCTCGAGACCGCCGGAAGCGCGCTAGAATTATGCAACGCCTTCCGGAATCGTACACATGCCGGCTATAGCAGCCGGGAAGAGCGATAGTTTGATTCGTGTCAGAGCAGTGCAGCTGAAATTTGCTCTCCAGAGACCGTCGCAAGCGCTCTAGAATTATGCAACGCCTTCCGGATTCGTACACATCCCTGTTATAGCGGCCGGGAAGAGCGATATTTTGAGTCGTGTCAGAGCAGTGCAGCTGAAATTGGCTCTCCCGAGACCGTCGGAAGCGCGCTAGAATTATGCAACGCCTTCCAGATTCGTACACATGCCGGCTATAGCGGCCGGGAAGAGCGATAGCCTAGTCGTGTCTGAGCAGTGCAGCTGAAATTGGCTCTCCCGATACCATCGGAAGCGCGCTAGAATTATGCAACGCCTGCCTTATTCGTACACATGCCGGCTATAGCGGCCGGGAAGAGCGATAGTTTGAGTCGTGTCAGAGCAGTGCAGCGGAAATTGGCTCCCCGAGACCGTCGGAAGCCCGCTAGGATTATGCAACGCCTTCCGTATTCGTACACATGCCGGCTATAGCGGCCGGGAAGAGCGATAGTTTGAGTCGTGTCAGAGCAGTGCAGCTGAAATTGGCTCTCCCGAGACCGTCGGAAGCCCGCTAGGATTATGCAACGCCTTCCGTATTCGTACACATGCCGGCTATAGCGGCCGGGAAGAGCGATAGTTTGAGTCGTGTTAGAGCAGTGTAGCTGAAATTGGCTCTCTAGAGACCGTCGGAAGCGCGCTAGAATTATGCAACGCCTCCCGTATTCGTACACATGCCGGCTATAGCGGCCGGGATGAGCGATAGTTTTGAGTCGTGTCAGAGCAGTGCAGCTGAAATTGGCTCTCTCGAGACCGTTGGAAGCGCGCTAGAAATATGCAACGCCTTCCGGATTCGTAGACATGTCGGCTATAGCGGCCGGGAAGAGCGATAGTTTGAGTCGTGTCAGAGCAGTGCAGCGGAAATGGGCTCTCCTGAGACCATCGGAAGCGCGCTAGAATTATTCAACGCCTTCCGTATTCGTACACATGCCGGCTATAGCGGCCGGGAAGAGCGATAGTTTGAATCATGTCAGACCAGTGCAGCTTAAATTGGCTCTCCCGAGACCGTCGGAAGCGCGCTAGAATTGTGCGACGCCTTCCAGATTCATACACATGCCGGCTATAGCGGCCGGGAAGAGCGACAGTTTGAGTCGTGTCAGAGCAGTGCAGCGGAAATTGGCTCTCCCGAGACCGTCGGAAACCCGCTAGGATTATGCAACGCCTTCCGTATTCGTACACATGCCGGCTATAGCGGCCGGGAAGAGCGATAGTTTGAGTCGTGTCAGAGCAGTGCAGCGGAAATTGGCTCTCCTGAGACCATCGGAAGCGCGCTAGAATTATTCAACGCCTTCCGTATTCGTACACATGCCGGCTATAGCGGCCGGGAAGAGCGATAGTTTGAATCATGTCAGAGCAGTGCAGCTTAAATTGGCTCTCCCGAGACCGTCAGAAGCGCGCTAGAATTATGCAACGCCTTCCGGATTCGTACACATGCCGGCTATACCGGCCGGGAAGAGCGACATTTTGAGTCGTGTCAGAGCAGTGTAGCTGAAATTGGCTCTCCCGAGACCGTCGGAAGCGCGCTAGAATTATGCAACGCCTTCCGGATTCGTACACATGCCGGCTATAGCGGCCGGGAAGAGCCGTAGTTTGAGTCGTGTCAGAGCAGTGCAGCTGAAATTTGCTCTCCCGAGACCGTCGGAAGCGCGCTAGAATTATGCAATGCCTTCCGGATTCGTACACAAGCCGGTTATAGCGGCCGGGAAGAGCGATAATTCGAGTCGTGTCAGAGCAGTTCAGCTGAAATTGGCTCTCCCGAGACCGTGGGAAGCGCACTAGAATTATGCAACGCCTTCCGGATTCGTACACATGCCGGCTATAGCGGCCGGGAAGAGCGACAGTTTGAGTCGTGTCAGAGCAGTGCAGCTGAAATTGGCTCTCCCGAGACCGTCGGAAGCCCGCTAGGATTATGCAACGCCTTCCGTATTCGTACACATGCCGGCTATAGCGGCCGGGAAGAGCGATAGTTTGAGTCGTGTTAGAGCAGTGTAGCTGAAATTGGCTCTCTAGAGACCGTCGGAAGCGCGCTAGAATTATGCAACGCCTCCCGTATTCGTACACATGCCGGCTATAGCGGCCGGGAAGAGCGATAGTTTGATTCGTGTCAGAGCAGTGCAGCTGAAATTTGCTCTCCCGAGACCGTCGGAAGCGCGCTAGAATTATGCAATGCCTTCCGGATTCGTACACAAGCCGGTTATAGCGGCCGGGAAGAGCGATAATTTGAGTCGTGTCAGAGCAGTTCAGCTGAAATTGGCTCTCCCGAGACCGTGGGAAGCGCACTAGAATTATGCAACGCCTTCCGGATTCGTACACATGCCGGCTATAGCGGCCGGGAAGAGCGACAGTTTGGGTCGTGTCAGAGCAGTGTAGCTGAAATTGGCTCTCCCGAGACCGTCGGAAGCGCGCTAGAATTATTCAACGCCTTCCGGATTCGTACACATGCCGGCTATAGCGGCCGGGAAGAGCGATAGTTTGAGTCGTGTCAGAGCAGTGCAGCTGAAATTGGCTCTCTCGAGACCGTCGGAAGCGCGCTAGAATTATGCAACGCCTTCCGGAATCGTACACATGCCGGCTATAGCAGCCGGGAAGAGCGAGAGTTTGATTCGTGTCAGAGCAGTGCAGCTGAAATTTGCTCTCCAGAGACCGTCGCAAGCGCTCTAGAATTATGCAACGCCTTCCGGATTCGTACACATGCCGGCTATAGCGGCCGGGAAGAGCGATAGTTTGAGTCGTATCAGAGCAGTGCAGCTGAAATTGGCTCTCCCGAGACCGTCGGAAGCGCGCTAGAATTATGCAATGCCTTCCGGATTCGTACACAAGCCGGTTATAGCGGCCGGGAAGAGCGATAATTTGAGTCGTGTCAGAGCAGTTCAGCTGAAATTGGCTCTCCCGAGACCGTGGGAAGCGCACTAGAATTATGCAACGCCTTCCGGATTCGTACACATGCCGGCTATAGCGGCCGGGAAGAGCGACAGTTTGGGTCGTGTCAGAGCAGTGTAGCTGAAATTGGCTCTCCCGAGACCGTCGGAAGCGCGCTAGAATTATTCAACGCCTTCCGGATTCGTACACATGCCGGCTATAGCGGCCGGGAAGAGCGATAGTTTGAGTCGTGTCAGAGCAGTGCAGCTGAAATTGGCTCTCCCGAGACCATCGGAAGCGCGCTAGAATTATTCAACGCCTTCCGGATTCGTACACATGCCGGCTATAGCGGCCGGGAAGAGCGATAGTTTGATTGGTGTCAGAGCAGTGCAGCTGAAATTTGCTCTCCCGAGACCGTCGGAAGCGCGCTAGAATTATGCAATGCTTTCTGGATTCGTACACATGCCGGCTATAGGGGCCGGGAAGACCGATAGTTTGATTCGTGTCAGAGCAGTGCAGCTGAAATTTGCTCTCCCGAGACCGTCGGAAGCGCGCTAGAATTATGCAATGCCTTCCGGATTCGTACACATGCCGGCTATCGCAGCCGGGAAGAGCGATAGTTTGAGTCGTGTCAGCAGTGCAGCTGAAATTGGTTCTCCCGAGACCGTCGGAAGCGCGCTAGAATTATGCAACGCCTTCCGGATTCGTACACATGCCGGCTATCGCGGCCGCGAAGAGCGATAGTTGATTCGTGTCAGAGCAGTGCAGCTGAAATTTGCCCTCCCGAGACCGTCGGAAGCGCGCTAGAATTATGCAACGCCTGCCGTATTCGTACACATGCCGGCTATAGCGGCCGGGAAGAGCGATAGTTTGAGTCGTGTCAGAGCAGTGCAGCGGAAATTGGCTCTCCCGAGACCGTCGGAAGCGCGCTAGAATTATGCAACGTCTTCCGTATTCGTACACATGCCGGCTATAGCGGCCGGGAAGAGCGATAGTTTGAGCAGTGTCAGAGCAGTGCAGCTGAAATTGGCTCTACCGAGACCGTCGGAAGCGCGCTAGAGTTATGCAACGCCTGCCGTATTCGTACACATGCCGGCTATAGCGGCCGGGAAGAGCGATAGTTTGAGTCGTGCAAGAGCAGTGCAGCGGAAATTGGCTCTCCTGAGACCATCGGAAGCGCGCTAGAATTATTCAACGCCTTCCGTATTCGTACACATGCCGGCTATAGCGGCCGGGAAGAGCGATAGTTTGAGTCATGTCAGAGCAGTGCAGCTGAAATTGGCTCTCCCGAGACCGTCGGAAGCGCGCTAGAATTATGCAACGCCTGCCGTATTCGTAGACATGCCGGCTGTAGCGGCCGGGAAGAGCGATAGTTTGAGTCGTGTCAGAGCAGTTCAGCTGAAATTGGCTCTCTCGAGACCGTCGGAAGCGCGCTAGAATTATGCAACGCCTTCCAGATTCGTACACATGCCGGCTATAGCGGCCGGGAAGAGCGATAGCTTAGTCGTGTCTGAGCAGTGCAGCTGAAATTGGCTCTCCCGAGACCGTCGGAAGCGCGCTAGAATTATGCATCGCCTGCCGTATTCGTACACAAGCTGGCTATAGCGGCCGGGAGGAGCGATAGTTTGAGTCGTGTCAGAGCAGTGCAGCTGAAATTGGCTCTCCCGAGACCGTCGGAAGCGCGCTAGAATTATGCAACGCCTGCCGTATTCGTACACATGCCGGCTATAGCGGCCGGGAAGAGCGATAGTTTGAGTCGTGTAAGCAGTTCAGCTGAAATTGGCTCTGCCGAGACCGTCGGAAGCGCGCTTGAATTATGCAACGCCTTCCGGATTCGTACGCATGCCGGCTATATCGGAAGGGAAGAGCGATAGTTTGAGTCGTGTCAGAGCAGTGCAGCTGAAATTGGCTCTCCCGAGACCGTCGGAAGTGCGCTAGAATTATGCAACGCCTTCCGTATTCGTACACATGCCGGCTATAGCGGCCGGGAAGAGCGATAGTTTGAGTCATGTCAGAGCAGTGCAGCTGAAATTGGCTCTCCCGAGACCGTCGGAAGCGCGCTAGAATTATGCAACGCCTGCCGTATTCGTACACATGCCGGCTATAGCGGCCGGGAAGAGCGATAGTTTGAGTAGTGTCAAAGCAGTGCAGCTGAAATTGGCTCTCCCGAGACCATCGGAAGCGCGCTAGAATTATGCAACGCCTTCCGGATTCGTACACATGCCAGCTATAGCGGCCGGGAAGAGCGATAGTTTGAGTCGTGTCAGAGCAGTTCAGCTGAAATTGGCTCTCTCGAGACCGCCGGAAGCGCGCTAGAATTATGCAACGCCTTCCGGAATCGTACACATGCCGGCTATAGCAGCCGGGAAGAGCGATAGTTTGATTCGTGTCAGAGCAGTGCAGCTGAAATTTGCTCTCCAGAGACCGTCGCAAGCGCTCTAGAATTATGCAACGCCTTCCGGATTCGTACACATCCCTGTTATAGCGGCCGGGAAGAGCGATATTTTGAGTCGTGTCAGAGCAGTGCAGCTGAAATTGGCTCTCCCGAGACCGTCGGAAGCGCGCTAGAATTATGCAACGCCTTCCAGATTCGTACACATGCCGGCTATAGCGGCCGGGAAGAGCGATAGCCTAGTCGTGTCTGAGCAGTGCAGCTGAAATTGGCTCTCCCGATACCATCGGAAGCGCGCTAGAATTATGCAACGCCTGCCTTATTCGTACACATGCCGGCTATAGCGGCCGGGAAGAGCGATAGTTTGAGTCGTGTCAGAGCAGTGCAGCGGAAATTGGCTCCCCGAGACCGTCGGAAGCCCGCTAGGATTATGCAACGCCTTCCGTATTCGTACACATGCCGGCTATAGCGGCCGGGAAGAGCGATAGTTTGAGTCGTGTCAGAGCAGTGCAGCTGAAATTGGCTCTCTAGAGACCGTCGGAAGCGCGCTAGAATTATGCAACGCCTCCCGTATTCGTACACATGCCGGCTATAGCGGCCGGGATGAGCGATAGTTTTGAGTCGTGTCAGAGCAGTGCAGCTGAAATTGGCTCTCTCGAGACCGTTGGAAGCGCGCTAGAAATATGCAACGCCTTCCGGATTCGTAGACATGTCGGCTATAGCGGCCGGGAAGAGCGATAGTTTGAGTCGTGTCAGAGCAGTGCAGCGGAAATGGGCTCTCCTGAGACCATCGGAAGCGCGCTAGAATTATTCAACGCCTTCCGTATTCGTACACATGCCGGCTATAGCGGCCGGGAAGAGCGATAGTTTGAATCATGTCAGACCAGTGCAGCTTAAATTGGCTCTCCCGAGACCGTCGGAAGCGCGCTAGAATTGTGCGACGCCTTCCAGATTCATACGCATGCCGGCTATAGCGGCCGGGAAGAGCGACAGTTTGAGTCGTGTCAGAGCAGTGCAGCGGAAATTGGCTCTCCCGAGACCGTCGGAAACCCGCTAGGATTATGCAACGCCTTCCGTATTCGTACACATGCCGGCTATAGCGGCCGGGAAGAGCGATAGTTTGAGTCGTGTCAGAGCAGTGCAGCGGAAATTGGCTCTCCTGAGACCATCGGAAGCGCGCTAGAATTATTCAACGCCTTCCGTATTCGTACACATGCCGGCTATAGCGGCCGGGAAGAGCGATAGTTTGAATCATGTCAGAGCAGTGCAGCTTAAATTGGCTCTCCCGAGACCGTCAGAAGCGCGCTAGAATTATGCAACGCCTTCCGGATTCGTACACATGCCGGCTATACCGGCCGGGAAGAGCGACATTTTGAGTCGTGTCAGAGCAGTGTAGCTGAAATTGGCTCTCCCGAGACCGTCGGAAGCGCGCTAGAATTATGCAACGCCTTCCGGATTCGTACACATGCCGGCTATAGCGGCCGGGAAGAGCCGTAGTTTGAGTCGTGTCAGAGCAGTGCAGCTGAAATTTGCTCTCCCGAGACCGTCGGAAGCGCGCTAGAATTATGCAATGCCTTCCGGATTCGTACACAAGCCGGTTATAGCGGCCGGGAAGAGCGATAATTTGAGTCGTGTCAGAGCAGTTCAGCTGAAATTGGCTCTCCCGAGACCGTGGGAAGCGCACTAGAATTATGCAACGCCTTCCGGATTCGTACACATGCCGGCTATAGCGGCCGGGAAGAGCGACAGTTTGAGTCGTGTCAGAGCAGTGCAGCTGAAATTGGCTCTCCCGAGACCGTCGGAAGCCCGCTAGGATTATGCAACGCCTTCCGTATTCGTACACATGCCGGCTATAGCGGCCGGGAAGAGCGATAGTTTGATTCGTGTCAGAGCAGTGCAGCTGAAATTTGCTCTCCCGAGACCGTCGGAAGCGCGCTAGAATTATGCAATGCCTTCCGGATTCGTACACAAGCCGGTTATAGCGGCCGGGAAGAGCGATAATTTGAGTCGTGTCAGAGCAGTTCAGCTGAAATTGGCTCTCCCGAGACCGTGGGAAGCGCACTAGAATTATGCAACGCCTTCCGGATTCGTACACATGCCGGCTATAGCGGCCGGGAAGAGCGACAGTTTGGGTCGTGTCAGAGCAGTGTAGCTGAAATTGGCTCTCCCGAGACCGTCGGAAGCGCGCTAGAATTATTCAACGCCTTCCGGATTCGTACACATGCCGGCTATAGCGGCCGGGAAGAGCGATAGTTTGAGTCGTGTCAGAGCAGTGCAGCTGAAATTGGCTCTCTCGAGACCGTCGGAAGCGCGCTAGAATTATGCAACGCCTTCCGGAATCGTACACATGCCGGCTATAGCAGCCGGGAAGAGCGATAGTTTGATTCGTGTCAGAGCAGTGCAGCTGAAATTTGCTCTCCAGAGACCGTCGCAAGCGCTCTAGAATTATGCAACGCCTTCCGGATTCGTACACATGCCGGCTATAGCGGCCGGGAAGAGCGATAGTTTGAGTCGTGTCAGAGCAGTGCAGCTGAAATTGGCTCTCCCGAGACCGTCGGAAGCGCGCTAGAATTATGCAATGCCTTCCGGATTCGTACACAAGCCGGTTATAGCGGCCGGGAAGAGCGATAATTTGAGTCGTGTCAGAGCAGTTCAGCTGAAATTGGCTCTCCCGAGACCGTGGGAAGCGCACTAGAATTATGCAACGCCTTCCGGATTCGTACACATGCCGGCTATAGCGGCCGGGAAGAGCGACAGTTTGGGTCGTGTCAGAGCAGTGTAGCTGAAATTGGCTCTCCCGAGACCGTCGGAAGCGCGCTAGAATTATTCAACGCCTTCCGGATTCGTACACATGCCGGCTATAGCGGCCGGGAAGAGCGATAGTTTGAGTCGTGTCAGAGCAGTGCAGCTGAAATTGGCTCTCCCGAGACCATCGGAAGCGCGCTAGAATTATTCAACGCCTTCCGGATTCGTACACATGCCGGCTATAGCGGCCGGGAAGAGCGATAGTTTGAGTCGTGTCAGAGCAGTGCAGCTGAAATTGGCTCTCCCGAGACCATCGGAAGCGCGATAGAATTATGCAACGCCTTCCGGATTCGTACACATGCCGGCTATAGCGGCCGGGAAGAGCGATAGTTTGATTGGTGTCAGAGCAGTGCAGCTGAAATTTGCTCTCCCGAGACCGTCGGAAGCGCGCTAGAATTATGCAATGCTTTCTGGATTCGTACACATGCCGGCTATAGGGGCCGGGAAGACCGATAGTTTGATTCGTGTCAGAGCAGTGCAGCTGAAATTTGCTCTCCCGAGACCGTCGGAAGCGCGCTAGAATTATGCAATGCCTTCCGGATTCGTACACATGCCGGCTATCGCAGCCGGGAAGAGCGATAGTTTGAGTCGTGTCAGAGCAGTGCAGCTGAAATTGGCTCTCCCGAGACCATCGGAAGCGCGATAGAATTGTGCAACGCCTTCCAGATTCATACACATGCCGGCTATAGCGGCCGGGAAGAGCGACAGTTTGAGTCGTGTCAGAGCAGTGTAGCTGAAATTGGCTCTCTAGAGACCGTCGGAAGCGCGCTAGAATTATGCAACGCCTGCCGTATTCGTACACATGCCGGCTATAGCGGCCGGGAAGAGCGATAGTTTGAGTAGTGTCAAAGCAGTGCAGCTGAAATTGGCTCTCCCGAGACCATCGGAAGCGCGCTAGAATTATGCAACGCCTTCCGGATTCGTACACATGCCAGCTATAGCGGCCGGGAAGAGCGATAGTTTGAGTCGTGTCAGAGCAGTTCAGCTGAAATTGGCTCTCTCGAGACCGTCGGAAGCGCGCTAGAATTATGCAACGCCTTCCGGAATCGTACACATGCCGGCTATAGCAGCCGGGAAGAGCGATAGTTTGATTCGTGTCAGAGCAGTGCAGCTGAAATTTGCTCTCCAGAGACCGTCGCAAGCGCTCTAGAATTATGCAACGCCTTCCGGATTCGTACACATCCCTGTTATAGCGGCCGGGAAGAGCGATATTTTGAGTCGTGTCAGAGCAGTGCAGCTGAAATTGGCTCTCCCGAGACCGTCGGAAGCGCGCTAGAATTATGCAACGCCTTCCAGATTCGTACACATGCCGGCTATAGCGGCCGGGAAGAGCGATAGCCTAGTCGTGTCTGAGCAGTGCAGCTGAAATTGGCTCTCCCGATACCATCGGAAGCGCGCTAGAATTGTGCAACGCCTTCCAGATTCATACACATGCCGGCTATAGCGGCCGGGAAGAGCGACAGTTTGAGTCGTGTCAGAGCAGTGTAGCTGAAATTGGCTCTGCCGAGACCGTCGGAAGCGCGCTTGAATTATGCAACGCCTGCCTTCTTCGTACACATGCCGGCTATAGCGGCCGGGAAGAGCGATAGTTTGAGTAGTGTCAGAGCAGTGCAGCTTAAATTGGCTCTCCCGAGACCATCGGAAGCGCGCTAGAATTGTGCAACGCCTTCCAGATTCATACACATGCCGGCTATAGCGGCCGGAAAGAGCGACAGTTTGAGTCGTGTCAGAGCAGTGTAGCTGAAATTGGCTCTCTAGAGACCGTCGGAAGCGCGCTAGAATTATGCAACGCCTTCCGGATTCGTACACATGCCAGCTATAGCGGCCGGGAAGAGCGACAGTTTGAGTTGTGTCAGAGCAGTGTAGCTGAATTTGGCTCTCCCGAGACCGTCGGAAGCGCGCTAGAATTATGCAACGCCTTCCGGATTCGTACACATGCCGGCTATAGCGGACGGGAAGAGCGATAGTTTGAGTCGTGTCAGAGCAGTTCAGCTGAAATTGGCTCTCTCGAGACCGTCGGAAGCGCGCTAGAATTATGCAACGCCTTCCAGATTCGTACACATGCCGGCTATAGCGGCCGGGAAGAGCGATAGCTTAGTCGTGTCTGAGCAGTGCAGCTGAAATTGGCTCTCCCGAGACCGTCGGAAGCGCGCTAGAATTATGCATCGCCTGCCGTATTCGTACACAAGCCGGCTATAGCGGCCGGGAGGAGCGATAGTTTGAGTCGTGTCAGAGCAGTGCAGCTGAAATTGGCTCTCCCGAGACCGTCGGAAGCGCGCTAGAATTATGCAACGCCTGCCGTATTCGTACACATGCCGGCTATAGCGGCCGGGAAGAGCGATAGTTTGAGTCGTGTCAGAGCAGTTCAGCTGAAATTGGCTCTGCCGAGACCGTCGGAAGCGCGCTTGAATTATGCAACGCCTTCCGGATTCGTACGCATGCCGGCTATATCGGAAGGGAAGAGCGATAGTTTGAGTCGTGTCAGAGCAGTGCAGCTGAAATTGGCTCTCCCGAGACCGTCGGAAGTGCGCTAGAATTATGCAACGCCTTCCGGATTCGTAGACATCCCGGCTATAGCGGCCGGGAAGAGCGATAGTTTGAGTCGTGTCAGAGCAGTGCAGCGGAAATTGGCTCTCCTGAGACCATCGGAAGCGCGCTAGAATTATTCAACGCCTTCCGTATTCGTACACATGCCGGCTATAGCGGCTGGAAAGAGCGATAGTTTGAGTCATGTCAGAGCAGTGCAGCTGAAATTGGCTCTCCCGAGACCGTCGGAAGCGCGCTAGAATTGTGCGACGCCTTCCAGATTCATACACATGCCGGCTATAGCGGCCGGGAAGAGCGACAGTTTGAGTCGTGTCAGAGCAGTGTAGCTGAAATTGGCTCTCTAGAGACCGTCGGAAGCGCCCTAGAATTATGCAACGCCTGCCGTATTCGTACACATGCCGGCTATAGCGGCCGGGAAGAGCGATAGTTTGAGTAGTGTCAAAGCAGTGCAGCTGAAATTGGCTCTCCCGAGACCATCGGAAGCGCGCTAGAATTATGCAACGCCTTCCGGATTCGTACACATGCCAGCTATAGCGGCCGGGAAGAGCGATAGTTTGAGTCGTGTCAGAGCAGTTCAGCTGAAATTGGCTCTCTCGAGACCGTCGGAAGCGCGCTAGAATTATGCAACGCCTGCCGGATTCGTACACATGCCGGCTATAGCGGCCGGGAAGAGCGATAGTTTGAGTCGTGTCAGAGCAGTGCAGCTGAAATTCGCTCTCCCGAGACCGTCGGAAGCGCGCTAGAATTATGCAACGCCTGCCGGATTCGTACACATGCCGGCTATAGCGGCCGGGAAGATAGACAGTTTGAGTCGTGTCAGAGCAGTGCAGCTGAAATTGGCTCTGCCGAGACCGTCGGAAGCGCGCTAGAATTATGCAACGCCTTCAGGATTCGTACGCATGCCGGCTATAGCGGCCAGGAAGAGCGATAGTTTGAGTCGTGTCAGAGCAGTGCAGCTGAAATTGGCTCTCCCGAGACCGTCGGAAGCGCGCTAGAATTATGCAACGCCTTCCGGATTCGTACACATGCCGGCTATAGCAGCCGGGAAGAGCGATAGTTTGAGTCGTGTCAGCAGTGCAGCTGAAATTGGTTCTCCCGAGACCGTCGGAAGCGCGCTAGAATTATGCAACGCCTTCCGGATTCGTACACATGCCGGCTATCGCGGCCGCGAAGAGCGATAGTTGATTCGTGTCAGAGCAGTGCAGCTGAAATTTGCCCTCCCGAGACCGTCGGAAGCGCGCTAGAATTATGCAACGCCTGCCGTATTCGTACACATGCCGGCTATAGCGGCCGGGAAGAGCGATAGTTTGAGTCGTGTCAGAGCAGTGCAGCGGAAATTGGCTCTCCCGAGACCGTCGGAAGCGCGCTAGAATTATGCAACGTCTTCCGTATTCGTACACATGCCGGCTATAGCGGCCGGGAAGAGCGATAGTTTGAGCAGTGTCAGAGCAGTGCAGCTGAAATTGGCTCTACCGAGACCGTCGGAAGCGCGCTAGAGTTATGCAACGCCTGCCGTATTCGTACACATGCCGGCTATAGCGGCCGGGAAGAGCGATAGTTTGAGTCGTGCAAGAGCAGTGCAGCTGAAATTGGCTCTCCCGAGACCGTCGGAAGCGCGCTAGAATTATGCAACGCCTGCCGTATTCGTACACATGCCGGCTATAGCGGCCGGGAAGAGCGATAGTTTGAGTCGTGTCAGAGCAGTTCAGCTGAAATTGGCTCTCTCGAGACCGTCGGAAGCGCGCTAGAATTATGCAACGCCTTCCAGATTCGTACACATGCCGGCTATAGCGGCCGGGAAGAGCGATAGCTTAGTCGTGTCTGAGCAGTGCAGCTGAAATTGGCTCTCCCGAGACCGTCGGAAGCGCGCTAGAATTATGCATCGCCTGCCGTATTCGTACACAAGCCGGCTATAGCGGCCGGGAGGAGCGATAGTTTGAGTCGTGTCAGAGCAGTGCAGCTGAAATTGGCTCTCCCGAGACCGTCGGAAGCGCGCTAGAATTATGCAACGCCTGCCGTATTCGTACACATGCCGGCTATAGCGGCCGGGAAGAGCGATAGTTTGAGTCGTGTCAGAGCAGTTCAGCTGAAATTGGCTCTGCCGAGACCGTCGGAAGCGCGCTTGAATTATGCAACGCCTTCCGGATTCGTACGCATGCCGGCTATATCGGAAGGGAAGAGCGATAGTTTGAGTCGTGTCAGAGCAGTGCAGCTGAAATTGGCTCTCCCGAGACCGTCGGAAGTGCGCTAGAATTATGCAACGCCTTCCGGATTCGTAGACATCCCGGCTATAGCGGCCGGGAAGAGCGATAGTTTGAGTCGTGTCAGAGCAGTGCAGCGGAAATTGGCTCTCCTGAGACCATCGGAAGCGCGCTAGAATTATTCAACGCCTTCCGTATTCGTACACATGCCGGCTATAGCGGCCGGGAAGAGCGATAGTTTGAGTCATGTCAGAGCAGTGCAGCTGAAATTGGCTCTCCCGAGACCGTCGGAAGCGCGCTAGAATTATGCAACGCCTGCCGTATTCGTACACATGCCGGCTATAGCGGCCGGGAAGAGCGATAGTTTGAGTAGTGTCAAAGCAGTGCAGCTGAAATTGGCTCTCCCGAGACCATCGGAAGCGCGCTAGAATTATGCAACGCCTTCCGGATTCGTACACATGCCAGCTATAGCGGCCGGGAAGAGCGATAGTTTGAGTCGTGTCAGAGCAGTTCAGCTGAAATTGGCTCTCTCGAGACCGCCGGAAGCGCGCTAGAATTATGCAACGCCTTCCGGAATCGTACACATGCCGGCTATAGCAGCCGGGAAGAGCGATAGTTTGATTCGTGTCAGAGCAGTGCAGCTGAAATTTGCTCTCCAGAGACCGTCGCAAGCGCTCTAGAATTATGCAACGCCTTCCGGATTCGTACACATCCCTGTTATAGCGGCCGGGAAGAGCGATATTTTGAGTCGTGTCAGAGCAGTGCAGCTGAAATTGGCTCTCCCGAGACCGTCGGAAGCGCGCTAGAATTATGCAACGCCTTCCAGATTCGTACACATGCCGGCTATAGCGGCCGGGAAGAGCGATAGCCTAGTCGTGTCTGAGCAGTGCAGCTGAAATTGGCTCTCCCGATACCATCGGAAGCGCGCTAGAATTATGCAACGCCTGCCTTATTCGTACACATGCCGGCTATAGCGGCCGGGAAGAGCGATAGTTTGAGTCGTGTCAGAGCAGTGCAGCGGAAATTGGCTCCCCGAGACCGTCGGAAGCCCGCTAGGATTATGCAACGCCTTCCGTATTCGTACACATGCCGGCTATAGCGGCCGGGAAGAGCGATAGTTTGAGTCGTGTCAGAGCAGTGCAGCTGAAATTGGCTCTCCCGAGACCGTCGGAAGCCCGCTAGGATTATGCAACGCCTTCCGTATTCGTACACATGCCGGCTATAGCGGCCGGGAAGAGCGATAGTTTGAGTCGTGTTAGAGCAGTGTAGCTGAAATTGGCTCTCTAGAGACCGTCGGAAGCGCGCTAGAATTATGCAACGCCTCCCGTATTCGTACACATGCCGGCTATAGCGGCCGGGATGAGCGATAGTTTTGAGTCGTGTCAGAGCAGTGCAGCTGAAATTGGCTCTCTCGAGACCGTTGGAAGCGCGCTAGAAATATGCAACGCCTTCCGGATTCGTAGACATGTCGGCTATAGCGGCCGGGAAGAGCGATAGTTTGAGTCGTGTCAGAGCAGTGCAGCGGAAATGGGCTCTCCTGAGACCATCGGAAGCGCGCTAGAATTATTCAACGCCTTCCGTATTCGTACACATGCCGGCTATAGCGGCCGGGAAGAGCGATAGTTTGAATCATGTCAGACCAGTGCAGCTTAAATTGGCTCTCCCGAGACCGTCGGAAGCGCGCTAGAATTGTGCGACGCCTTCCAGATTCATACACATGCCGGCTATAGCGGCCGGGAAGAGCGACAGTTTGAGTCGTGTCAGAGCAGTGCAGCGGAAATTGGCTCTCCCGAGACCGTCGGAAGCCCGCTAGGATTATGCAACGCCTTCCGTATTCGTACACATGCCGGCTATAGCGGCCGGGAAGAGCGATAGTTTGAGTCGTGTCAGAGCAGTGCAGCGGAAATTGGCTCTCCTGAGACCATCGGAAGCGCGCTAGAATTATTCAACGCCTTCCGTATTCGTACACATGCCGGCTATAGCGGCCGGGAAGAGCGATAGTTTGAATCATGTCAGAGCAGTGCAGCTTAAATTGGCTCTCCCGAGACCGTCAGAAGCGCGCTAGAATTATGCAACGCCTTCCGGATTCGTACACATGCCGGCTATACCGGCCGGGAAGAGCGACATTTTGAGTCGTGTCAGAGCAGTGTAGCTGAAATTGGCTCTCCCGAGACCGTCGGAAGCGCCCTAGAATTATGCAACGCCTTCCGGATTCGTACACATGCCGGCTATAGCGGCCGGGAAGAGCGATAGTTTGAGTCGTGTCAGAGCAGTGCAGCTGAAATTTGCTCTCCCGAGACCGTCGGAAGCGCGCTAGAATTATGCAATGCCTTCCGGATTCGTACACAAGCCGGTTATAGCGGCCGGGAAGAGCGATAATTTGAGTCGTGTCTGAGCAGTTCAGCTGAAATTGGCTCTCCCGAGACCGTGGGAAGCGCACTAGAATTATGCAACGCCTTCCGGATTCGTACACATGCCGGCAATAGCGGCCGGGAAGAGCGACAGTTTGAGTCGTGTCAGAGCAGTGCAGCTGAAATTGGCTCTCCCGAGACCGTCGGAAGCCCGCTAGGATTATGCAACGCCTTCCGTATTCGTACACATGCCGGCTATAGCGGCCGGGAAGAGCGATAGTTTGAGTCGTGTTAGAGCAGTGTAGCTGAAATTGGCTCTCTAGAGACCGTCGGAAGCGCGCTAGAATTATGCAACGCCTCCCGTATTCGTACACATGCCGGCTATAGCGGCCGGGAAGAGCGATAGTTTGAGTCGTGTCAGAGCAGTGCAGCTGAAATTTGCTCTCCCGAGACCGTCGGAAGCGCGCTAGAATTATGCAATGCCTTCCGGATTCGTACACAAGCCGGTTATAGCGGCCGGGAAGAGCGATAATTTGAGTCGTGTCAGAGCAGTTCAGCTGAAATTGGCTCTCCCGAGACCGTGGGAAGCGCACTAGAATTATGCAACGCCTTCCGGATTCGTACACATGCCGGCTATAGCGGCCGGGAAGAGCGACAGTTTGGGTCGTGTCAGAGCAGTGTAGCTGAAATTGGCTCTCCCGAGACCGTCGGAAGCGCGCTAGAATTATTCAACGCCTTCCGGATTCGTACACATGCCGGCTATAGCGGCCGGGAAGAGCGATAGTTTGAGTCGTGTCAGAGCAGTGCAGCTGAAATTGGCTCTCTCGAGACCGTCGGAAGCGCGCTAGAATTATGCAACGCCTTCCGGAATCGTACACATGCCGGCTATAGCAGCCGGGAAGAGCGATAGTTTGATTCGTGTCAGAGCAGTGCAGCTGAAATTTGCTCTCCAGAGACCGTCGCAAGCGCTCTAGAATTATGCAACGCCTTCCGGATTCGTACACATGCCGGCTATAGCGGCCGGGAAGAGCGATAGTTTGAGTCGTGTCAGAGCAGTGCAGCTGAAATTGGCTCTCCCGAGACCGTCGGAAGCGCGCTAGAATTATGCAATGCCTTCCGGATTCGTACACAAGCCGGTTATAGCGGCCGGGAAGAGCGATAATTTGAGTCGTGTCAGAGCAGTTCAGCTGAAATTGGCTCTCCCGAGACCGTGGGAAGCGCACTAGAATTATGCAACGCCTTCCGGATTCGTACACATGCCGGCTATAGCGGCCGGGAAGAGCGACAGTTTGGGTCGTGTCAGAGCAGTGTAGCTGAAATTGGCTCTCCCGAGACCGTCGGAAGCGCGCTAGAATTATTCAACGCCTTCCGGATTCATACACATGCCGGCTATAGCGGCCGGGAAGAGCGATAGTTTGAGTCGTGTCAGAGCAGTGCAGCTGAAATTGGCTCTCCCGAGACCATCGGAAGCGCGCTAGAATTATTCAACGCCTTCCGGATTCGTACACATGCCGGCTATAGCGGCCGGGAAGAGCGATAGTTTGAGTCGTGTCAGAGCAGTGCAGCTGAAATTGGCTCTCCCGAGACCATCGGAAGCGCGATAGAATTATGCAACGCCTTCCGGATTCGTACACATGCCGGCTATAGCGGCCGGGAAGAGCGATAGTTTGATTGGTGTCAGAGCAGTGCAGCTGAAATTTGCTCTCCCGAGACCGTCGGAAGCGCGCTAGAATTATGCAATGCTTTCTGGATTCGTACACATGCCGGCTATAGGGGCCGGGAAGACCGATAGTTTGATTCGTGTCAGAGCAGTGCAGCTGAAATTTGCTCTCCCGAGACCGTCGGAAGCGCGCTAGAATTATGCAATGCCTTCCGGATTCGTACACATGCCGGCTATCGCAGCCGGGAAGAGCGATAGTTTGAGTCGTGTCAGAGCAGTGCAGCTGAAATTGGCTCTCCCGAGACCATCGGAAGCGCGATAGAATTGTGCAACGCCTTCCAGATTCATAAACATGCCGGCTATAGCGGCCGGGAAGAGCGACAGTTTGAGTCGTGTCAGAGCAGTGTAGCTGAAATTGGCTCTCTAGAGACCGTCGGAAGCGCGCTAGAATTATGCAACGCCTGCCGTATTCGTACACATGCCGGCTATAGCGGCCGGGAAGAGCGATAGTTTGAGTAGTGTCAAAGCAGTGCAGCTGAAATTGGCTCTCCCGAGACCATCGGAAGCGCGCTAGAATTATGCAACGCCTTCCGGATTCGTACACATGCCAGCTATAGCGGCCGGGAAGAGCGATAGTTTGAGTCGTGTCAGAGCAGTTCAGCTGAAATTGGCTCTCTCGAGACCGTCGGAAGCGCGCTAGAATTATGCAACGCCTTCCGGAATCGTACACATGCCGGCTATAGCAGCCGGGAAGAGCGATAGTTTGATTCGTGTCAGAGCAGTGCAGCTGAAATTTGCTCTCCAGAGACCGTCGCAAGCGCTCTAGAATTATGCAACGCCTTCCGGATTCGTACACATCCGTGTTATAGCGGCCGGGAAGAGCGATATTTTGAGTCGTGTCAGAGCAGTGCAGCTGAAATTGGCTCTCCCGAGACCGTCGGAAGCGCGCTAGAATTATGCAACGCCTTCCAGATTCGTACACATGCCGGCTATAGCGGCCGGGAAGAGCGATAGCCTAGTCGTGTCTGAGCAGTGCAGCTGAAATTGGCTCTCCCGATACCATCGGAAGCGCGCTAGAATTGTGCAGCGCCTTCCAGATTCATACACATGCCGGCTATAGCGGCCGGGAAGAGCGACAGTTTGAGTCGTGTCAGAGCAGTGTAGCTGAAATTGGCTCTGCCGAGACCGTCGGAAGCGCGCTTGAATTATGCAACGCCTGCCTTCTTCGTACACATGCCGGCTATAGCGGCCGGGAAGAGCGATAGTTTGAGTAGTGTCAGAGCAGTGCAGCTTAAATTGGCTCTCCCGAGACCATCGGAAGCGCGCTAGAATTGTGCAACGCCTTCCAGATTCATACACATGCCGGCTATAGCGGCCGGAAAGAGCGACAGTTTGAGTCGTGTCAGAGCAGTGTAGCTGAAATTGGCTCTCTAGAGACCGTCGGAAGCGCGCTAGAATTATGCAACGCCTTCCGGATTCGTACACATGCCAGCTATAGCGGCCGGGAAGAGCGACAGTTTGAGTTGTGTCAGAGCAGTGTAGCTGAATTTGGCTCTCCCGAGACCGTCGGAAGCGCGCTAGAATTATGCAACGCCTTCCGGATTCGTACACATGCCGGCTATAGCGGACGGGAAGAGCGATAGTTTGAGTCGTGTCAGAGCAGTTCAGCTGAAATTGGCTCTCTCGAGACCGTCGGAAGCGCGCTAGAATTATGCAACGCCTTCCAGATTCGTACACATGCCGGCTATAGCGGCCGGGAAGAGCGATAGCTTAGTCGTGTCTGAGCAGTGCAGCTGAAATTGGCTCTCCCGAGACCGTCGGAAGCGCGCTAGAATTATGCATCGCCTGCCGTATTCGTACACAAGCCGGCTATAGCGGCCGGGAGGAGCGATAGTTTGAGTCGTGTCAGAGCAGTGCAGCTGAAATTGGCTCTCCCGAGACCGTCGGAAGCGCGCTAGAATTATGCAACGCCTGCCGTATTCGTACACATGCCGGCTATAGCGGCCGGGAAGAGCGATAGTTTGAGTCGTGTCAGAGCAGTTCAGCTGAAATTGGCTCTGCCGAGACCGTCGGAAGCGCGCTTGAATTATGCAACGCCTTCCGGATTCGTACGCATGCCGGCTATATCGGAAGGGAAGAGCGATAGTTTGAGTCGTGTCAGAGCAGTGCAGCTGAAATTGGCTCTCCCGAGACCGTCGGAAGTGCGCTAGAATTATGCAACGCCTTCCGGATTCGTAGACATCCCGGCTATAGCGGCCGGGAAGAGCGATAGTTTGAGTCGTGTCAGAGCAGTGCAGCGGAAATTGGCTCTCCTGAGACCATCGGAAGCGCGCTAGAATTATTCAACGCCTTCCGTATTCGTACACATGCCGGCTATAGCGGCTGGAAAGAGCGATAGTTTGAGTCATGTCAGAGCAGTGCAGCTGAAATTGGCTCTCCCGAGACCGTCGGAAGCGCGCTAGAATTGTGCGACGCCTTCCAGATTCATACACATGCCGGCTATAGCGGCCGGGAAGAGCGACAGTTTGAGTCGTGTCAGAGCAGTGTAGCTGAAATTGGCTCTCTAGAGACCGTCGGAAGCGCCCTAGAATTATGCAACGCCTGCCGTATTCGTACACATGCCGGCTATAGCGGCCGGGAAGAGCGATAGTTTGAGTAGTGTCAAAGCAGTGCAGCTGAAATTGGCTCTCCCGAGACCATCGGAAGCGCGCTAGAATTATGCAACGCCTTCCGGATTCGTACACATGCCAGCTATAGCGGCCGGGAAGAGCGATAGTTTGAGTCGTGTCAGAGCAGTTCAGCTGAAATTGGCTCTCTCGAGACCGTCGGAAGCGCGCTAGAATTATGCAACGCCTTCCGGAATCGTACATATGCCGGCTATAGCAGCCGGGAAGAGCGATAGTTTGATTCGTGTCAGAGCAGTGCAGCTGAAATTTGCTCTCCAGAGACCGTCGCAAGCGCTCTAGAATTATGCAACGCCTTCCGGATTCGTACACATCCCTGTTATAGCGGCCGGGAAGAGCGATATTTTGAGTCGTGTCAGAGCAGTGCAGCTGAAGTTGGCTCTCCCGAGACCGTCGGAAGCGCGCTAGAATTATGCAACGCCTTCCAGATTCGTACACATGCCGGCTATAGCGGCCGGGAAGAGCGATAGCCTAGTCGTGTCTGAGCAGTGCAGCTGAAATTGGCTCTCCCGATACCATCGGAAGCGCGCTAGAATTGTGCAACGCCTTCCAGATTCATACACATGCCGGCTATAGCGGCCGGGAAGAGCGACAGTTTGAGTCGTGTCAGAGCAGTGTAGCTGAAATTGGCTCTGCCGAGACCGTCGGAAGCGCGCTTGAATTATGCAACGCCTGCCTTCTTCGTACACATGCCGGCTATAGCGGCCGGGAAGAGCGATAGTTTGAGTAGTGTCAGAGCAGTGCAGCTTAAATTGGCTCTCCCGAGACCATCGGAAGCGCGCTAGAATTGTGCAACGCCTTCCAGATTCATACACATGCCGGCTATAGCGGCCGGGAAGAGCGACAGTTTGAGTCGTGTCAGAGCAGTGTAGCTGAAATTGGCTCTCTAGAGACCGTCGGAAGCGCGCTAGAATTATGCAACGCCTTCCGGATTCGTACACATGCCAGCTATAGCGGCCGGGAAGAGCGACAGTTTGAGTTGTGTCAGAGCAGTGTAGCTGAATTTGGCTCTCCCGAGACCGTCGGAAGCGCGCTAGAATTATGCAACGCCTTCCGGATTCGTACACATGCCGGCTATAGCGGACGGGAAGAGCGATAGTTTGAGTCGTGTCAGAGCAGTTCAGCTGAAATTGGCTCTCTCGAGACCGTCATAAGCGCGCTAGAATTATGCAACGCCTTCCAGATTCGTACACATGCCGGCTATAGCGGCCGGGAAGAGCGATAGCTTAGTCGTGTCTGAGCAGTGCAGCTGAAATTGGCTCTCCCGAGACCGTCGGAAGCGCGCTAGAATTATGCATCGCCTGCCGTATTCGTACACAAGCCGGCTATAGCGGCCGGGAGGAGCGATAGTTTGAGTCGTGTCAGAGCAGTGCAGCTGAAATTGGCTCTCCCGAGACCGTCGGAAGTGCGCTAGAATTATGCAACGCCTGCCGTATTCGTACACATGCCGGCTATAGCGGCCGGGAAGAGCGATAGTTTGAGTCGTGTCAGAGCAGTTCAGCTGAAATTGGCTCTGCCGAGACCGTCGGAAGCGCGCTTGAATTATGCAACGCCTTCCGGATTCGTACGCATGCCGGCTATATCGGAAGGGAAGAGCGATAGTTTGAGTCGTGTCAGAGCAGTGCAGCTGAAATTGGCTCTCCCGAGACCGTCGGAAGTGCGCTAGAATTATGCAACGCCTTCCGGATTCGTAGACATCCCGGCTATAGCGGCCGGGAAGAGCGATAGTTTGAGTCGTGTCAGAGGAGTGCAGCGGAAATTGGCTCTCCTGAGACCATCGGAAGCGCGCTAGAATTATTCAACGCCTTCCGTATTCGTACACATGCCGGCTATAGCGGCCGGGAAGAGCGATAGTTTGAGTCATGTCAGAGCAGTGCAGCTGAAATTGGCTCTCCCGAGACCGTCGGAAGCGCGCTAGAATTGTGCGACGCCTTCCAGATTCATACACATGCCGGCTATAGCGGCCGGGAAGAGCGACAGTTTGAGTCGTGTCAGAGCAGTGTAGCTGAAATTGGCTCTCTACAGGCCGTCGGAAGCGCGCTAGAATTATGCAACGCCTTCAGGATTCGTACACATGCCGGCTATAGCGGCCGGGAAGAGCGATAGTTTGAGTCGTGTCAAAGCAGTGCAGCTGAAATTGGCTCTCCCGAGACCGTCGGAAGCGCGCTAGAATTATGCAACGCCTTCTGGATTCGTACACATGCCGGCTATAGCCGCCGGGAAGAGCGATAGTTTGATTCGTGTCAGAGCAGTGCAGCTGAAATTTGCTCTCCCGAGACCGTCGGAAGTGCGCTAGAATTATGCAATGCCTTCCGGATTCGTACACATGCCGGTTATAGCGGCCGGGAAGAGCGATAATTTGAGTCGTGTCAGAGCAGTTCAGCTGAAATTGGCTCTCCCGAGACCGTGGGAAGCGCACTAGAATTATGCAACGCCTTCCGGATTCGTACGCATGCCGGCTATAGCGGCCGGGAAGAGCGACAGTTTGAGTCGTGTCAGAGCAGTGCAGCTGAAATTGGCTCTCCCGAGACCGTCGGAAGCGCGCTAGAATTATGCAACGCCTGCCGTATTCGTACACATGCCGGCTATAGCGGCCGGGAAGAACGATAGTTTGAGTCGTGTCAGA
The DNA here is from genome assembly GCA_030143305.2 of Amblyomma americanum. Lineage (NCBI taxonomy): Eukaryota > Metazoa > Arthropoda > Arachnida > Ixodida > Ixodidae > Amblyomma > Amblyomma americanum. Next base: position 88,261 of record JARKHS020036759.1, on the reverse strand, counting down.
GCAGTGCAGCTGAAATTCGCTCTCCCGAGACCGTCGGAAGCGCGCTAGAATTATGCAACGCCTGCCGTATTCGTACACATGCCGGCTATAGCGGCCGGGAAGATAGACAGTTTGAGTCGTGTCAGAGCAGTGCAGCTGAAATTGGCTCTGCCGAGACCGTCGGAAGCGCGCTAGAATTATGCAACGCCTTCAGGATTCGTACACATGCCGGCTATAGCAGCCGGAAAGAGCGATAGTTTGAGTCGTGTCAGCAGTGCAGCTGAAATTGGTTCTCCCGAGACCGTCGGAAGCGCGCTAGAATTATGCAACGCCTTCCGGATTCGTACACATGCCGGCTATCGCGGCCGCGAAGAGCGATAGTTGATTCGTGTCAGAGCAGTGCAGCTGAAATTTGCCCTCCCGAGACCGTCGGAAGCGCGCTAGAATTATGCAACGCCTGCCGTATTCGTACACATGCCGGCTATAGCGGCCGGGAAGAGCGATAGTTTGAGTCGTGTCAGAGCAGTGCAGCGGAAATTGGCTCTCCCGAGACCGTCGGAAGCGCGCTAGAATTATGCAACGTCTTCCGTATTCGTACACATGCCGGCTATAGCGGCCGGGAAGAGCGATAGTTTGAGCAGTGTCAGAGCAGTGCAGCTGAAATTGGCTCTACCGAGACCGTCGGAAGCGCGCTAGAGTTATGCAACGCCTGCCGTATTCGTACACATGCCGGCTATAGCGGCCGGGAAGAGCGATAGTTTGAGTCGTGCAAGAGCAGTGCAGTTGAAATTGGCTCTCCCGATACCGTCGGAAGCGCGCTAGAATTATGCAACGCCTGCCGTATTCGTAGACATGCCGGCTGTAGCGGCCGGGAAGAGCGATAGTTTGAGTCGTGTCAGAGCAGTTCAGCTGAAATTGGCTCTCTCGAGACCGTCGGAAGCGCGCTAGAATTATGCAACGCCTTCCAGATTCGTACACATGCCGGCTATAGCGGCCGGGAAGAGCGATAGCTTAGTCGTGTCTGAGCAGTGCAGCTGAAGTTGGCTCTCCCGAGACCGTCGGAAGCGCGCTAGAATTATGCATCGCCTGCCGTATTCGTACACAAGCTGGCTATAGCGGCCGGGAGGAGCGATAGTTTGAGTCGTGTCAGAGCAGTGCAGCTGAAATTGGCTCTCCCGAGACCGTCGGAAGCGCGCTAGAATTATGCAACGCCTGCCGTATTCGTACACATGCCGGCTATAGCGGCCGGGAAGAGCGATAGTTTGAGTCGTGTCAGAGCAGTTCAGCTGAAATTGGCTCTGCCGAGACCGTCGGAAGCGCGCTTGAATTATGCAACGCCTTCCGGATTCGTACGCATGCCGGCTATATCGGAAGGGAAGAGCGATAGTTTGAGTCGTGTCAGAGCAGTGCAGCTGAAATTGGCTCTCCCGAGACCGTCGGAAGTGCGCTAGAATTATGCAACGCCTTCCGGATTCGTAGACATCCCGGCAATAGCGGCCGGGAAGAGCGATAGTTTGAGTCGTGTCAGAGCAGTGCAGCGGAAATTGGCTCTCCTGAGACCATCGGAAGCGCGCTAGAATTATTCAACGCCTTCCGTATTCGTACACATGCCGGCTATAGCGGCCGGGAAGAGCGATAGTTTGAGTCATGTCAGAGCAGTGCAGCTGAAATTGGCTCTCCCGAGACCGTCGGAAGCGCGCTAGAATTATGCAACGCCTGCCGTATTCGTACACATGCCGGCTATAGCGGCCGGGAAGAGCGATAGTTTGAGTAGTGTCAAAGCAGTGCAGCTGAAATTGGCTCTCCCGAGACCATCGGAAGCGCGCTAGAATTATGCAACGCCTTCCGGATTCGTACACATGCCAGCTATAGCGGCCGGTAAGAGCGATAGTTTGAGTCGTGTCAGAGCAGTTCAGCTGAAATTGGCTCTCTCGAGACCGCCGGAAGCGCGCTAGAATTATGCAACGCCTTCCGGAATCGTACACATGCCGGCTATAGCAGCCGGGAAGAGCGATAGTTTGATTCGTGTCAGAGCAGTGCAGCTGAAATTTGCTCTCCAGAGACCGTCGCAAGCGCTCTAGAATTATGCAACGCCTTCCGGATTCGTACACATCCCTGTTATAGCGGCCGGGAAGAGCGATATTTTGAGTCGTGTCAGAGCAGTGCAGCTGAAATTGGCTCTCCCGAGACCGTCGGAAGCGCGCTAGAATTATGCAACGCCTTCCAGATTCGTACACATGCCGGCTATAGCGGCCGGGAAGAGCGATAGCCTAGTCGTGTCTGAGCAGTGCAGCTGAAATTGGCTCTCCCGATACCATCGGAAGCGCGCTAGAATTGTGCAACGCCTTCCAGATTCATACACATGACGGCTATAGCGGCCGGGAAGAGCGACAGTTTGAGTCGTGTCAGAGCAGTGTAGCTGAAATTGGCTCTGCCGAGACCGTCGGAAGCGCGCTTGAATTATGCAACGCCTGCCTTCTTCGTACACATGCCGGCTATAGCGGCTGGAAGAGCGATAGTTTGAGTAGTGTCAGAGCAGTGCAGCTTAAATTGGCTCTCCCGAGACCATCGGAAGCGCGCTAGAATTGTGCAACGCCTTCCAGATTCATACACATGCCGGCTATAGCGGCCGGGAAGAGCGACAGTTTGAGTCGTGTCAGAGCAGTGTAGCTGAAATTGGCTCTCTAGAGACCGTCGGAAGCGCGCTAGAATTATGCAACGCCTTCCGGATTCGTACACATGCCAGCTATAGCGGCCGGGAAGAGCGACAGTTTGAGTTGTGTCAGAGCAGTGTAGCTGAATTTGGCTCTCCCGAGACCGTCGGAAGCGCGCTAGAATTATGCAACGCCTTCCGGATTCGTACACATGCCGGCTATAGCGGACGGGAAGAGCGATAGTTTGAGTCGTGTCAGAGCAGTTCAGCTGAAATTGGCTCTCTCGAGACCGTCGGAAGCGCGCTAGAATTATGCAACGCCTTCCAGATTCGTACACATGCCGGCTATAGCGGCCGGGAAGAGCGATAGCTTAGTCGTGTCTGAGCAGTGCAGCTGAAATTGGCTCTCACGAGACCGTCGGAAGCGCGCTAGAATTATGCATCGCCTGCCGTATTCGTACACAAGCCGGCTATAGCGGCCGGGAGGAGCGATAGTTTGAGTCGTGTCAGAGCAGTGCAGCTGAAATTGGCTCTCCCGAGACCGTCGGAAGCGCGCTAGAATTATGCAACACCTGCCGTATTCGTACACATGCCGGCTATAGCGGCCGGGAAGAGCGATAGTTTGAGTCGTGTCAGAGCAGTTCAGCTGAAATTGGCTCTGCCGAGACCGTCGGAAGCGCGCTTGAATTATGCAACGCCTTCCGGATTCGCACGCATGCCGGCTATATCGGAAGGGAAGAGCGATAGTTTGAGTCGTGTCAGAGCAGTGCAGCTGAAATTGGCTCTCCCGAGACCGTCGGAAGTGCGCTAGAATTATGCAACGCCTTCCGGATTCGTAGACATCCCGGCTATAGCGGCCGGGAAGAGCGATAGTTTGAGTCGTGTCGGAGCAGTGCAGCGGAAATTGGCTCTCCTGAGACCATCGGAAGCGCGCTAGAATTATTCAACGCCTTCCGTATTCGTACACATGCCGGCTATAGCGGCCGGGAAGAGCGATAGTTTGAGTCATGTCAGAGCAGTGCAGCTGAAATTGGCTCTCCCGAGACCGTCGGAAGCGCGCTAGAATTGTGCGACGCCTTCCAGATTCATACACATGCCGGCTATAGCGGCCGGGAAGAGCGACAGTTTGAGTCGTGTCAGAGCAGTGTAGCTGAAATTGGCTCTCTAGAGACCGTCGGAAGCGCGCTAGAATTATGCAACGCCTGCCTTATTCGTACACATGCCGGCTATAGCGGCCGGGAAGAGCGATAGTTTGAGTCGTGTCAGAGCAGTGCAGCGGAAATTGGCTCTCCCGAGACCGTCGGAAGCGCGCTAGAATTATGCAACGCCTTCCGTATTCGTACACATGCCGGCTATAGCGGCCGGGAAGAGCGATAGTTTGAGTCGTGTCAGAGCAGTGCAGCTGAAATTGGCTCTCCCGAGACCGTCGGAAGCGCGCTAGAATTATGCAACGCCTGCCGTATTCGTACACATACCGACTATAGCGGCCGGGATGAGCGATAGTTTGAGTCGTGTCAGAGCAGTGCAGCTGAAATTGGCTCTCCCGAGACCGTCGGAAGCGCGCTAAAATTATGACACGCCTTCCGGATTCGTACACATGCTGGCTATAGCTGCCGGCAAAAGCGACAGTTTGAGTCGTGTCAGAGCAGTGTAGCTGAAATTGGCTCTCCTGAGACCGTCAGAAGCGCGCTAGAATTATGCAACGCCTTCCGGATTCGTACACATGCCGGCTATAGCGGCCGGGAAGAGCGACAGTTTGAGTCGTGTCAGAGCAGTGTAGCTGAAATTGGCTCTCCGGAGACCGTCGGAAGCGCGCTAGAATTATGCAACGCCTTCCGGATTCGTACACATGCCGGCTATAGCGGCCGGGAAGAGCGATAGTTTGAGTCGTGTCAAAGCAGTGCAGCTGAAATTGGCTCTCCCGAGACCGTCGGAAGCGCGCTAGAATTATGCAACGCCTTCTGGATTCGTACACATGCCGGCTATAGGGGCCGGGAAGAGCGATAATTTGATTCGTGTCAGAGCAGTGCAGCTGAAATTTGCTCTCCCGACACCGTCGGAAGTGCGCTAGAATTATGCAATGCCTTCCGGATTCGTACACATGCCGGCTATAGCGGCCGGGAAGAGCGATAATTTGAGTCGTGTCAGAGCAGTTCAGCTGAAATTGGCTCTCCCGAGACCGTGGGAAGCGCACTAGAATTATGCAACGCCTTCCGGATTCGTACGCATGCCGGCTATAGCGGCCGGGAAGAGCGACAGTTTGAGTCGTGTCAGAGCAGTGCAGCTGAAATTGGCTCTCCCGAGACCGTCGGAAGCGCGCTAGAATTATGCAACGCCTTCCGGATTCGTACACATGCCGGCTATAGCGGACGGGAAGAGCGATAGTATGAGTCGTGTCAGAGCAGTTCAGCTGAAATTGGCTCTCTCGAGACCGTCATAAGCGCGCTAGAATTATGCAACGCCTTCCAGATTCGTACACATGCCGGCTATAGCGGCCGGGAAGAGCGATAGCTTAGTCGTGTCTGAGCAGTGCAGCTGAAATTGGCTCTCCCGAGACCGTCGGAAGCGCGCTAGAATTATGCATCGCCTGCCGTATTCGTACACAAGCCGGCTATAGCGGCCGGGAGGAGCGATAGTTTGAGTCGTGTCAGAGCAGTGCAGCTGAAATTGGCTCTCCCGAGACCGTCGGAAGCGCGCTAGAATTATGCAACGCCTGCCGTATTCGTACACATGCCGGCTATAGCGGCCGGGAAGAGCGATAGTTTGAGTCCTGTCAGAGCAGTTCAGCTGAAATTGGCTCTGCCGAGACCGTCGGAAGCGCGCTTGAATTATGCAACGCCTTCCGGATTCGTACGCATGCCGGCTATATCGGAAGGGAAGAGCGATAGTTTGAGTCGTGTCAGAGCAGTGCAGCTGAAATTGGCTCTCCCGAGACCGTCGGAAGTGCGCTAGAATTATGCAACGCCTTCCGGATTCGTAGACATCCCGGCTATAGCGGCCGGGAAGAGCGATAGTTTGAGTCGTGTCAGAGGAGTGCAGCGGAAATTGGCTCTCCTGAGACCATCGGAAGCGCGCTAGAATTATTCAACGCCTTCCGTATTCGTACACATGCCGGCTATAGCGGCCGGGAAGAGCGATAGTTTGAGTCATGTCAGAGCAGTGCAGCTGAAATTGGCTCTCCCGAGACCGTCGGAAGCGCGCTAGAATTGTGCGACGCCTTCCAGATTCATACACATGCCGGCTATAGCGGCCGGGAAGAGCGACAGTTTGAGTCGTGTCAGAGCAGTGTAGCTGAAATTGGCTCTCTACAGGCCGTCGGAAGCGCGCTAGAATTATGCAACGCCTTCAGGATTCGTACACATGCCGGCTATAGCGGCCGGGAAGAGCGATAGTTTGAGTCGTGTCAAAGCAGTGCAGCTGAAATTGGCTCTCCCGAGACCGTCGGAAGCGCGCTAGAATTATGCAACGCCTTCTGGATTCGTACACATGCCGGCTATAGCGGCCGGGAAGAGCGATAGTTTGATTCGTGTCAGAGCAGTGCAGCTGAAATTTGCTCTCCCGAGACCGTCGGAAGTGCGCTAGAATTATGCAATGCCTTCCGGATTCGTACACATGCCGGTTATAGCGGCCGGGAAGAGCGATAATTTGAGTCGTGTCAGAGCAGTTCAGCTGAAATTGGCTCTCCCGAGACCGTGGGAAGCGCACTAGAATTATGCAACGCCTTCCGGATTCGTACGCATGCCGGCTATAGCGGCCGGGAAGAGCGACAGTTTGAGTCGTGTCAGAGCAGTGCAGCTGAAATTGGCTCTCCCGAGACCGTCGGAAGCGCGCTAGAATTATGCAACGCCTGCCGTATTCGTACACATGCCGGCTATAGCGGCCGGGAAGAACGATAGTTTGAGTCGTGTCAGAGCAGTGCAGCTGAAATTCGCTCTCCCGAGAACGTCGGAAGCGCGCTAGAATTATGCAACGCCTGCCGTATTCGTACACATGCCGGCTATAGCGGCCGGGAAGATAGACAGTTTGAGTCGTGTCAGAGCAGTGCAGCTGAAATTGGCTCTGCCGAGACCGTCGGAAGCGCGCTAGAATTATGCAACGCCTTCAGGATTCGTACGCATGCCGGCTATAGCGGCCAGGAAGAGCGATAGTTTGAGTCGTGTCAGAGCAGTGCAGCTGAAATTGGCTCTCCCGAGACCGTCGGAAGCGCGCTAGAATTATGCAACGCCTTCCGGATTCGTACACATGCCGGCTATAGCAGCCGGAAAGAGCGATAGTTTGAGTCGTGTCAGCAGTGCAGCTGAAATTGGTTCTCCCGAGACCGTCGGAAGCGCGCTAGAATTATGCAACGCCTTCCGGATTCGTACACATGCCGGCTATCGCGGCCGCGAAGAGCGATAGTTGATTCGTGTCAGAGCAGTGCAGCTGAAATTTGCCCTCCCGAGACCGTCGGAAGCGCGCTAGAATTATGCAACGCCTGCCGTATTCGTACACATGCCGGCTATAGCGGCCGGGAAGAGCGATAGTTTGAGTAGTGTCAGAGCAGTGCAGCGGAAATTGGCTCTCCCGAGACCGTCGGAAGCGCGCTAGAATTATGCAACGTCTTCCGTATTCGTACACATGCCGGCTATAGCGGCCGGGAAGACCGATAGTTTGAGCAGTGTCAGAGCAGTGCAGCTGAAATTGGCTCTACCGAGACCGTCGGAAGCGCGCTAGAGTTATGCAACGCCTGCCGTATTCGTACACATGCCATCTATAGCGGCCGGGAAGAGCGATAGTTTGAGTCGTGCAAGAGCAGTGCAGTTGAAATTGGCTCTCCCGATACCGTCGGAAGCGCGCTAGAATTATGCAACGCCTGCCGTATTCGTAGACATGCCGGCTGTAGCGGCCAGGAAGAGCAATAGTTTGAGTCGTGTCAGAGCAGTTCAGCTGAAATTGGCTCTCTCGAGACCGTCGGAAGCGCGCTAGAATTATGCAACGCCTTCCAGATTCGTACACATGCCGGCTATAGCGGCCGGGAAGAGCGATAGCTTAGTCGTGTCTGAGCAGTGCAGCTGAAATTGGCTCTCCCGAGACCGTCGGAAGCGCGCTAGAATTATGCAACGCCTGCCGTATTCGTACACATGCCGGCTATAGCGGCCGGGAAGAGCGATAGTTTGAGTCGTGTCAGAGCAGTTCAGCTGAAATTGGCTCTGCCGAGACCGTCGGAAGCGCGCTTGAATTATGCAACGCCTTCCGGATTCGTACGCATGCCGGCTATATCGGAAGGGAAGAGCGATAGTTTGAGTCGTGTCAGAGCAGTGCAGCTGAAATTGGCTCTCCCGAGACCGTCGGAAGTGCGCTAGAATTATGCAACGCCTTCCGGATTCGTAGACATCCCGGCAATAGCGGCCGGGAAGAGCGATAGTTTGAGTCGTGTCAGAGCAGTGCAGCGGAAATTGGCTCTCCTGAGACCATCGGAAGCGCGCTAGAATTATTCAACGCCTTCCGTATTCGTACACATGCCGGCTATAGCGGCCGGGAAGAGCGATAGTTTGAGTCATGTCAGAGCAGTGCAGCTGAAATTGGCTCTCCCGAGACCGTCGGAAGCGCGCTAGAATTATGCAACGCCTGCCGTATTCGTACACATGCCGGCTATAGCGGCCGGGAAGAGCGATAGTTTGAGTAGTGTCAAAGCAGTGCAGCTGAAATTGGCTCTCCCGAGACCATCGGAAGCGCGCTAGAATTATGCAACGCCTTCCGGATTCGTACACATGCCAGCTATAGCGGCCGGGAAGAGCGATAGTTTGAGTCGTGTCAGAGCAGTTCAGCTGAAATTGGCTCTCTCGAGACCGCCGGAAGCGCGCTAGAATTATGCAACGCCTTCCGGAATCGTACACATGCCGGCTATAGCAGCCGGGAAGAGCGATAGTTTGATTCGTGTCAGAGCAGTGCAGCTGAAATTTGCTCTCCAGAGACCGTCGCAAGCGCTCTAGAATTATGCAACGCCTTCCGGATTCGTACACATCCCTGTTATAGCGGCCGGGAAGAGCGATATTTTGAGTCGTGTCAGAGCAGTGCAGCTGAAATTGGCTCTCCCGAGACCGTCGGAAGCGCGCTAGAATTATGCAACGCCTTCCAGATTCGTACACATGCCGGCTATAGCGGCCGGGAAGAGCGATAGCCTAGTCGTGTCTGAGCAGTGCAGCTGAAATTGGCTCTCCCGATACCATCGGAAGCGCGCTAGAATTGTGCAACGCCTTCCAGATTCATACACATGCCGGCTATAGCGGCCGGGAAGAGCGACAGTTTGAGTCGTGTCAGAGCAGTGTAGCTGAAATTGGCTCTGCCGAGACCGTCGGAAGCGCGCTTGAATTATGCAACGCCTGCCTTCTTCGTACACATGCCGGCTATACCGGCTGGAAGAGCGATAGTTTGAGTAGTGTCAGAGCAGTGCAGCTTAAATTGGCTCTCCCGAGACCATCGGAAGCGCGCTAGAATTGTGCAACGCCTTCCAGATTCATACACATGCCGGCTATAGCGGCCGGGAAGAGCGACAGTTTCAGTCGTGTCAGAGCAGTGTAGCTGAAATTGGCTCTCTAGAGACCGTCGGAAGCGCGCTAGAATTATGCAACGCCTTCCGGATTCGTACACATGCCAGCTATAGCGGCCGGGAAGAGCGACAGTTTGAGTTGTGTCAGAGCAGTGTAGCTGAATTTGGCTCTCCCGAGACCGTCGGAAGCGCGCTAGAATTATGCATCGCCTGCCGTATTCGTACACAAGCCGGCTATAGCGGCCGGGAGGAGCGATAGTTTGAGTCGTGTCAGAGCAGTGCAGCTGAAATTGGCTCTCCCGAGACCGTCGGAAGCGCGCTAGAATTATGCAACGCCTGCCGTATTCGTACACATGCCGGCTATAGCGGCCGGGAAGAGCGATAGTTTGAGTCGTGTCAGAGCAGTTCAGCTGAAATTGGCTCTGCCGAGACCGTCGGAAGCGCGCTTGAATTATGCAACGCCTTCCGGATTCGCACGCATGCCGGCTATATCGGAAGGGAAGAGCGATAGTTTGAGTCGTGTCAGAGCAGTGCAGCTGAAATTGGCTCTCCCGAGACCGTCGGAAGTGCGCTAGAATTATGCAACGCCTTCCGGATTCTTAGACATCCCGGCTATAGCGGCCGGGAAGAGCGATAGTTTGAGTCGTGTCAGAGCAGTGCAGCGGAAATTGGCTCTCCTGAGACCATCGGAAGCGCGCTAGAATTATTCAACGCCTTCCGTATTCGTACACATGCCGGCTATAGCGGCCGGGAAGAGCGATAGTTTGAGTCATGTCAGAGCAGTGCAGCTGAAATTGGCTCTCCTGAGACCGTCGGAAGCGCGCTAGAATTGTGCGACGCCTTCCAGATTCATACACATGCCGGCTATAGCGGCCGGGAAGAGCGACAGTTTGAGTCGTGTCAGAGCAGTGTAGCTGAAATTGGCTCTCTAGAGACCGTCGGAAGCGCGCTAGAATTATGCAACGCCTGCCTTATTCGTACACATGCCGGCTATAGCGGCCGGGAATAGCGATAGTTTGAGTCGTGTCAGAGCAGTGCAGCGGAAATTGGCTCTCCCGAGACCGTCGGAAGCGCGCTAGAATTATGCAACGCCTTCCGTATTCGTACACATGCCGGCTATAGCGGCCGGGAAGAGCGATAGTTTGAGTCGTGTCAGAGCAGTGCAGCTGAAATTGGCTCTCCCGAGACCGTCGGAAGCGCGCTAGAATTATGCAACGCCTGCCGTATTCGTACACATACCGACTATAGCGGCCGGGATGAGCGATAGTTTGAGTCGTGTCAGAGCAGTGCAGCTGAAATTGGCTCTCCCGAGACCGTCGGAAGCGCGCTAAAATTATGACACGCCTTCCGGATTCGTACACATGCTGGCTATAGCTGCCGGCAAAAGCGACAGTTTGAGTCGTGTCAGAGCAGTGTAGCTGAAATTGGCTCTCCTGAGACCGTCAGAAGCGCGCTAGAATTATGCAACGCCTTCCGGATTCGTACACATGCCGGCTATAGCGGCCGGGAAGAGCGACAGTTTGAGTCGTGTCAGAGCAGTGTAGCTGAAATTGGCTCTCCGGAGACCGTCGGAAGCGCGCTAGAATTATGCAACGCCTTCCGTATTCGTACACATGCCGGCTATAGCGGCCGGGAAGAGCGATAGTTTGAGTCGTGTCAAAGCAGTGCAGCTGAAATTGGCTCTCCCGAGACCGTCGGAAGCGCGCTAGAATTATGCAACGCCTTCTGGATTCGTACACATGCCGGCTATAGGGGCCGGGAAGAGCGATAATTTGATTCGTGTCAGAGCAGTGCAGCTGAAATTTGCTCTCCCGAGACCGTCGGAAGTGCGCTAGAATTATGCAATGCCTTCCGGATTCGTACACATGCCGGTTATAGCGGCCGGGAAGAGCGATAATTTGAGTCGTGTCAGAGCAGTTCAGCTGAAATTGGCTCTCCCGAGACCGTGGGAAGCGCACTAGAATTATGCAACGCCTTCCGGATTCGTACGCATGCCGGCTATAGCGGCCGGGAAGAGCGACAGTTTGAGTCGTGTCAGAGCAGTGCAGCTGAAATTGGCTCTCCCGAGACCGTCGGAAGCGCGCTAGAATTATGCAACGCCTGCCGTATTCGTACACATGCCGGCTATAGCGGCCGGGAAGAACGATAGTTTGAGTCGTGTCAGAGCAGTGCAGCTGAAATTCGCTCTCCCGAGACCGTCGGAAGCGCGCTAGAATTATGCAACGCCTGCCGTATTCGTACACATGCCGGCTATCGCGGCCGGGAAGATAGACAGTTTGAGTCGTGTCAGAGCAGTGCAGCTGAAATTGGCTCTCCCGAGACCGTCGGAAGCGCGCTAGAGTTATGCAACGCCTGCCGTATTCGTACACATGCCGGCTATAGCGGCCGGGAAGAGCGATAGTTTGAGTCGTGTCAGAGCAGTGCAGTTGAAATTGGCTCTCCCGATACCGTCGGAAGCGCGCTAGAGTTATGCAACGCCTGCCGTATTCGTACACATGCCGGCTATAGCGGCCGGGAAGAGCGATAGTTTGAGTCGTGTCAGAGCAGTGCAGTTGAAATTGGCTCTCCCGATACCGTCGGAAGCGCGCTAGAATTATGCAACGCCTGCCGTATTCGTAGACATGCCGGCTGTAGCGGCCGGGAAGAGCGATAGTTTGAGTCGTGTCAGAGCAGTTCGGCTGAAATTGGCTCTCCCGAGACCGTGGGAAGCGCGCTATATTATGCAACGCCTTCCGGATTCGTACACATGCCGGCTATAGCAGCCGGAAAGAGCGATAGTTTGAGTCGTGTCAGCAGTGCAGCTGAAATTGGTTCTCCCGAGACCGTCGGAAGCGCGCTAGAATTGTGCAACGCCTTCCAGATTCATACACATGCCGGCTATAGCGTCCGGGAAGAGCGACAGTTTGAGTCGTGTCAGAGCAGCGTAGCTGAAATTGGCTCTCTAGAGACCGTCGGAAGCGCGCTAGAATTATGCAACGCCTTCCGGATTCGTACACATGCCGGCTATAGCGGCCGCGAAGAGCGATAGTTGATTCGTGTCAGAGCAGTGCAGCTGAAATTTGCCCTCCCGAGACCGTCGGAAGCGCGCTAGAATTATGCAACGCCTGCCGTATTCGTACACATGCCGGCTATAGCGGCCGGGAAGAGCGATAGTTTGAGTCGTGTCAGAGCAGTGCAGCGGAAATTGGCTCTCCCGAGACCGTCGGAAGCGCGCTAAAATTATGCAACGTCTTCCGTATTCGTACACATGCCGGCTATAGCGGCCGGGAAGAGCGATAGTTTGAGCAGTGTCAGAGCAGTGCAGCTGAAATTGGCTCTCCCGAGACCGTCGGAAGCGCGCTAGAATTATGCAACGCCTTCCGGATTCGTACACATGCCGGCTATAGCGGCCGCGAAGAGCGATAGTTGATTCGTGTCAGAGCAGTGCAGCTGAAATTTGCCCTCCCGAGACCGTCGGAAGCGCGCTAGAATTATGCAACGCCTGCCGTATTCGTACACATGCCGGCTATAGCGGCCGGGAAGAGCGATAGTTTGAGTCGTGTCAGAGCAGTGCAGCGGAAATTGGCTCTCCCGAGACCGTCGGAAGCGCGCTAGAATTATGCCGTCTTCCGTATTCGTACACATGCCGGCTATAGCGGCCGGGAAGAGCGATAGTTTGAGTCATGTCAGAGCAGTGCAGCTGAAATTGGCTCTCCCGAGACCGTCGGAAGCGCGCTAGAATTGTGCGACGCCTTCCAGATTCATACACATGCCGGCTATAGCGGCCGGGAAGAGCGACAGTTTGAGTCGTGTCAGAGCAGTGTAGCTGAAATTGGCTCTCTAGAGACCGTCGGAAGCGCGCTAGAATTATGCAACGCCTGCCTTATTCGTACACATGCCGGCTATAGCGGCCGGGAAGAGCGATAGTTTGAGTCGTGTCAGAGCAGTGCAGCGGAAATTGGCTCTCCCGAGACCGTCGGAAGCGCGCTAGAATTATGCAACGCCTTCCGTATTCGTACACATGCCGGCTATAGCGGCCGGGAAGAGCGATAGTTTGAGTCGTGTCAGAGCAGTGCAGCTGAAATTGGCTCTCCCGAGACCGTCGGAAGCGCGCTAGAATTATGCAACGCCTGCCGTATTCGTACACATACCGACTATAGCGGCCGGGATGAGCGATAGTTTGAGTCGTGTCAGAGCAGTGCAGCTGAAATTGGCTCTCCCGAGACCGTCGGAAGCGCGCTAAAATTATGACACGCCTTCCGGATTCGTACACATGCTGGCTATAGCTGCCGGCAAAAGCGACAGTTTGAGTCGTGTCAGAGCAGTGTAGCTGAAATTGGCTCTCCTGAGACCGTCAGAAGCGCGCTAGAATTATGCAACGCCTTCCGGATTCGTACACATGCCGGCTATAGCGGCCGGGAAGAGCGACAGTTTGAGTCGTGTCAGAGCAGTGTAGCTGAAATTGGCTCTCCGGAGACCGTCGGAAGCGCGCTAGAATTATGCAACGCCTTCCGGATTCGTACACATGCCGGCTATAGCGGCCGGGAAGAGCGATAGTTTGAGTCGTGTCAAAGCAGTGCAGCTGAAATTGGCTCTCCCGAGACCGTCGGAAGCGCGCTAGAATTATGCAACGCCTTCTGGATTCGTACACATGCCGGCTATAGGGGCCGGGAAGAGCGATAATTTGATTCGTGTCAGAGCAGCGCAGCTGAAATTTGCTCTCCCGAGACCGTCGGAAGTGCGCTAGAATTATGCAATGCCTTCCGGATTCGTACACATGCCGGTTATAGCGGCCGGGAAGAGCGATAATTTGAGTCGTGTCAGAGCAGTTCAGCTGAAATTGGCTCTCCCGAGACCGTGGGAAGCGCACTAGAATTATGCAACGCCTTCCGGATTCGTACGCATGCCGGCTATAGCGGCCGGGAAGAGCGACAGTTTGAGTCGTGTCAGAGCAGTGCAGCTGAAATTGGCTCTCCCGAGACCGTCGGAAGCGCGCTAGAATTATGCAACGCCTGCCGTATTCGTACACATGCCGGCTATAGCGGCCGGGAAGAACGATAGTTTGAGTCGTGTCAGAGCAGTGCAGCTGAAATTGGCTCTCCCGAGACCGTCGGAAGCGCGCTAGAGTTATGGAACGCCTGCCGTATTCGTACACATGCCGGCTATAGCGGCCGGGAAGAGCGATAGTTTGAGTCGTGTCAGAGCAGTGCAGTTGAAATTGGCTCTCCCGATACCGTCGGAAGCGCGCTAGAGTTATGCAACGCCTGCCGTATTCGTACACATGCCGGCTATAGCGGCCGGGAAGAGCGATAGTTTGAGTCGTGTCAGAGCAGTGCAGTTGAAATTGGCTCTCCCGATACCGTCGGAAGCGCGCTAGAATTATGCAACGCCTGCCGTATTCGTAGACATGCCGGCTGTAGCGGCCGGGAAGAGCGATAGTTTGAGTCGTGTCAGAGCAGTTCGGCTGAAATTGGCTCTCCCGAGACCGTGGGAAGCGCGCTATATTATGCAACGCCTTCCGGATTCGTACACATGCCGGCTATAGCAGCCGGAAAGAGCGATAGTTTGAGTCGTGTCAGCAGTGCAGCTGAAATTGGTTCTCCCGAGACCGTCGGAAGCGCGCTAGAATTGTGCAACGCCTTCCAGATTCATACACATGCCGGCTATAGCGTCCGGGAAGAGCGACAGTTTGAGTCGTGTCAGAGCAGCGTAGCTGAAATTGGCTCTCTAGAGACCGTCGGAAGCGCGCTAGAATTATGCAACGCCTTCCGGATTCGTACACATGCAGGCTATAGCGGCCGCGAAGAGCGATAGTTGATTCGTGTCAGAGCAGTGCAGCTGAAATTTGCCCTCCCGAGACCGTCGGAAGCGCGCTAGAATTATGCAACGCCTGCCGTATTCGTACACATGCCGGCTATAGCGGCCGGGAAGAGCGATAGTTTGAGTCGTGTCAGAGCAGTGCAGCGGAAATTGGCTCTCCCGAGACCGTCGGAAGCGCGCTAAAATTATGCAACGTCTTCCGTATTCGTACACATGCCGGCTATAGCGGCCGGGAAGAGCGATAGTTTGAGCAGTGTCAGAGCAGTGCAGCTGAAATTGGCTCTCCCGAGACCGTCGGAAGCGCGCTAGAGTTATGCAACGCCTGCCGTATTCGTACACATGCCGGCTATAGCGGCCGGGAAGAGCGACAGTTTGAGTCGTGTCAGAGCAGCGTAGCTGAAATTGGCTCTCTAGAGACCGTCGGAAGCGCGCTAGAATTATGCAACGCCTTCCGGATTCGTACACATGCCGGCTATAGCGGCCGCGAAGAGCGATAGTTGATTCGTGTCAGAGCAGTGCAGCTGAAATTTGCCCTCCCGAGACCGTCGGAAGCGCGCTAGAATTATGCAACGCCTGCCGTATTCGTACACATGCCGGCTATAGCGGCCGGGAAGAGCGATAGTTTGAGTCGTGTCAGAGCAGTGCAGCGGAAATTGGCTCTCCCGAGACCGTCGGAAGCGCGCTAGAATTATGCAACGTCTTCCGTATTCGTACACATGCCGGCTAAAGCGGCCGGGAAGAGCGACAGTTTGAGCAGTGTCAGAGCAGTGCAGCTGAAATTGGCTCTCCCGAGACCGTCGGAAGCGCGCTAGAGTTATGCAACGCCTGCCGTATTCGTACACATGCCGGCTATAGCGGCCGGGAAGAGCGATAGTTTGAGTCGTGTCAGAGCAGTGCAGCTGAAATTGGCTCTCCCGAGACCGTCGGAAGCGCGCTAGAATTATGCAACGCCTGCCGTATTCGTACACATGCCGGCTATAGCGGCCGGGAAGAGCGATAGTTTGAGTCGTGTCAGAGCAGTTCAGCTGAAATTGGCTCTGCCGAGACCGTCGGAAGCGCGCTTGAATTATGCAACGCCTTCCGGATTCGTACGCATGCCGGCTATATCGGAAGGGAAGAGCGATAGTTTGAGTCGTGTCAGAGCAGTGCAGCTGAAATTGGCTCTCCCGAGACCGTCGGAAGCGCGCTAGAATTATGCAACGCCTGCCGTATTCGTACACATGCCGGCTATAGCGGCCGGGAAGATAGATAGTTTGAGTCGTGTCAGAGCAGTGCAGCTGAAATTGGCTCTCCCGAGACCGTCGAAGCGCGCTATAATTATGCAACGCCTGCCGTATTCGTACACACGCCGGCTATAGCGGCCGGGAAGAGCGATAGTTTGAGTCGTGTCAGAGCAGTTCAGTTGAAATTGGCTCTGCCGAGACCGTCGGAAGCGCGCTAGAATTATGCAACGCCTTCAGGATTCGTACGCATGCCGGCTATAGCGGCCAGGAAGAGCGATAGTTTGAGTCGTGTCAGAGCAGTGCAGCTGAAATTGGCTCTCCCGAGACCGTCGGAAGCGCGCTAGAATTATGCAACGCCTTCCGGATTCGTACACATGCCGGCTATAGCAGCCGGAAAGAGCGATAGTTTGAGTCGTGTCAGCAGTGCAGCTGAAATTGGTTCTCCCGAGACCGTCGGAAGCGCGCTAGAATTGTGCAACGCCTTCCAGATTCATACACATGCCGGCTATAGCGTCCGGGAAGAGCGACAGTTTGAGTCGTGTCAGAGCAGCGTAGCTGAAATTGGCTCTCTAGAGACCGTCGGAAGCGCGCTAGAATTATGCAACGCCTTCCGGATTCGTACACATGCCGGCTATAGCGGCCGCGAAGAGCGATAGTTGATTCGTGTCAGAGCAGTGCAGCTGAAATTTGCCCTCCCGAGACCGTCGGAAGCGCGCTAGAATTATGCAACGCCTGCCGTATTCGTACACATGCCGGCTATAGCGGCCGGGAAGAGCGATAGTTTGAGTCGTGTCAGAGCAGTGCAGCGGAAATTGGCTCTCCCGAGACCGTCGGAAGCGCGCTAGAATTATGCAACGTCTTCCGTATTCGTACACATGCCGGCTATAGCGGGCGGGAAGAGCGATAGTTTGAGCAGTGTCAGAGCAGTGCAGCTGAAATTGGCTCTCCCGAGACCGTCGGAAGCGCGCTAGAGTTATGCAACGCCTGCCGTATTCGTACACATGCCGGCTATAGCGGCCGGGAAGAGCGATAGTTTGAGTCGTGTCAGAGCAGTGCAGTTGAAATTGGCTCTCCCGATACCTTCGGAAGCGCGCTAGAATTATGCAACGCCTGCCGTATTCGTAGACAAGCCGGCTGTAGCGGCCGGGAAGAGCGATAGTTTGAGTCGTGTCAGAGCAGTTCGGCTGAAATTGGCTCTCCCGAGACCGTGGGAAGCGCGCTAGAATATATGCAACGCCTTCCGGATTCGTACACATGCCGGCTATAGCAGCCGGAAAGAGCGATAGTTTGAGTCGTGTCAGCAGTGCAGCTGAAATTGGTTCTCCCGAGACCGTCGGAAGCGCGCTAGAATTGTGCAACGCCTTCCAGATTCATACACATGCCGGCTATAGCGTCCGGGAAGAGCGACAGTTTGAGTCGTGTCAGAGCAGCGTAGCTGAAATTGGCTCTCTAGAGACCGTCGGAAGCGCGCTAGAATTATGCAACGCCTTCCGGATTCGTACACATGCCGGCTATAGCGGCCGCGAAGAGCGATAGTTGATTCGTGTCAGAGCAGTGCAGCTGAAATTTGCCCTCCCGAGACCGTCGGAAGCGCGCTAGAAATATGCAACGCCTGCCGTATTCGTACACATGCCGGCTATAGCGGCCGGGAAGAGCGATAGTTTGAGTCGTGTCAGAGCAGTGCAGCGGAAATTGGCTCCCCCGAGACCGTCGGAAGCGCGCTAGAATTATGCAACGTCTTCCGTATTCGTACACATGCCGGCTATAGCGGCCGGGAAGAGCGATAGTTTGAGCAGTGTCAGAGCAGTGCAGCTGAAATTGGCTCTCCCGAGACCGTCGGAAGCGCGCTAGAGTTATGCAACGCCTGCCGTATTCGTACACATGCCGGCTATAGCGGCCGGGAAGAGCGACAGTTTGAGTCCTGTCAGAGCAGTGCAGCTGAAATTGGCTCTCCCGAGACCGTCGGAAGCGCGCTAGAATTGTGCAACGCCTTCCAGATTCATACACATGCCGGCTATAGCGTCCGGGAAGAGCGACAGTTTGAGTCGTGTCAGAGCAGTGTAGCTGAAATTGGCTCTCTAGAGACCGTCGGAAGCGCGCTAGAATTATGCAACGCCTTCAGGATTCGTACACATGCCGGCTATACCCGCCGGGAAGAGCGATAGTTTGAGTCGTGTCAGAGCAGTGCAGCGGAAATTGGCTCTCCCGAGACCGTCGGAAGCGCGCTAGAATTATGCAACGCCTGCCGTATTCGTACACATGCCGGCTATAGCGGCCGGGAAGAGCGATAGTTTGAGTCGTGTCAGAGCAGTGCAGCGGAAATTGGCTCTCCCGAGACCGTCGGAAGCGCGCTAGAATTATGCAACGTCTTCCGTATTCGTACACATGCCGGCTATAGCGGCCGGGAAGAGCGACAGTTTGAGCAGTGTCAGAGCAGTGCAGCTGAAATTGGCTCTCCCGAGACCGTCGGAAGCGCGCTAGAGTTATGCAACGCCTGCCGTATTCGTACACATGCCGGATATAGCGGCCGGGAAGAGCGATAGTTTGAGTCGTGTCAGAGCAGTGCAGTTCAAATTGGCTCTCCCGATACCGTCGGAAGCGCGCTAGAATTATGCAACGCCTGCCGTATTCGTAGACATGCCGGCTGTAGCGGCCGGGAAGAGCGATAGTTTGAGTCGTGTCAGAGCAGTTCGGCTGAAATTGGCTCTCCCGAGACCGTGGGAAGCGCGCTAGAATTATGCAACGCCTTCCGGATTCGTACGCATGCCGGCTATAGCGGCCGGGAAGAGCGACAGTTTGAGTCCTGTCAGAGCAGTGCAGCTGAAATTGGCTCTCCCGAGACCGTCGGAAGCGCGCTAGAATTGTGCAACGCCTTCCAGATTCATACACATGCCGGCTATAGCGTCCGGGAAGAGCGACAGTTTGAGTCGTGTCAGAGCAGTGTAGCTGAAATTGGCTCTCTACAGGCCGTCGGAAGCGCGCTAGAATTATGCAACGCCTTCAGGATTCGTACACATGCCGGCTAAACCGGCCGGGAAGAGCGATAGTTTGAGTCGTGTCAGAGCAGTGCAGCGGAAATTGGCTCTCCCGAGACCGTCGGAAGCGCGCTAGAATTATGCAACGCCTTCCGTATTCGTACACATGCCGGCTATAGCGGCCGGGAAGAGCGATAGTTTGAGTCGTGTCAGAGCAGTGCAGCTCAAATTGGCTCTCCCGAGACCATCGGAAGCGCGCTAGAATTATGCAACGCCTGCCGTATTCGTAGACATGCCGGCTGTAGCGGCCGGGAAGAGCGATATTTTGAGTCGTGTCAGAGCAGTTCAGCTGAAATTGGCTCTCAGTGACCTTGGGAAGCGCGCTAGACGTATGCAACGCCTTCCGGATTCGTACGCATGCCGGCTATAGCGGCCGGAAAGAGCGACAGTTTGAGTCCTGTCAGAGCTGTGCAGCTGAAATTGGCTCTCCCGAGACCGTCGGAAGCGCGCTAGAATTATGCAACGCCTGCCGTATTCGTACACATACCGGCTATAGCGGCCGGGAAGAGCGATAGTTTGAGTCGTGTCAGAGCAGTGCAGCTGAAATTGGCTCTCCCGAGACCGTCGGAAGCGCGCTATAATTATGCAACGCCTGCCGTGTTCGTACACATGCCGGCTATAGCGGCCGGTAAGAGCGATAGTTTAGTCGTGTCAGAGCAGTGCAGCTGAAATTGGCTCTCCCGAGACCGTGGGAAGCGCACTAGAATTATGCAACGCCTTCCGGATTCGTACGCATGCCGGCTATAGCGGCTGGGAAGAGCGACAGTTTGAGTCGTGTCAGAGCAGTGCAGCTGAAATTGGCTCTCCCGAGACCGTCGGAAGCGCGCTAGAATTATGCGTCTGCCGTATTCGTACACATGCCGGCTATAGCGGCCGGGAAGAGCGGTAGTTTGAGTCGTGTCAGAGCAGTGCAGCTGAAATTGGCTCTCCCGAGACCGTCGGAAGCGCGCTAGAATTATGCAACGCCTGCCGTATTCGTACACATACCGACTATAGCGGCCGGCATGAGCGATAGTTTGAGTCGTGTCAGAGCAGTGCAGCTGAAATTGGCTCTCCCGAGACCGTCGGAAGCGCGCTAAAATTATGCAACGCCTTCCGGATTCGTACACATGCTGGCTATAGCTGCCGGGAAAAGCGACAGTTTGAGTCGTGTCAGAGCAGTGTAGCTGAAATTGGCTCTCCTGAGACCGTCAGAAGCGCGCTAGAATTATGCAACGCCTTCCGGATTCGTACACATGCCGGCTATAGCGGCCGGGAAGAACGACAGTTTGAGTCGTGTCAGAGCAGTGTAGCTGAAATTGGCTCTCCCGAGACCGTCGGAAGCGAGCTAGAATTATGCAACGCCTTCCGGATTCGTACACATGCCGGCTATAGCGGCCGGGAAGAGCGATAGTTTGAGTCGTGTCAGAGCAGTGCAGCTGAAATTGGCTCTCCCGAGACCCTCGGAAGCGCGCTAAAATTATGCAATGCCTTCTGGATTCGTACACATGCCGGCTATAGGGGCCGGGAAGAGCGATAGTTTGATTCGTGTCAGAGCAGTGCAGCTGAAATTTGCTCTCAAGAGACCGTCGGAAGCGCGCTAGAATTATGCAATGCCTTCCGGATTCGTACACATGCCGGTTATAGCGGCCGGGAAGAGCGATAATTTGAGTCGTGTCAGAGCAGTTCAGCTGAAATTGGCTCTCCCGAGACCGTGGGAAGCGCACTAGAATTATGCAACGCCTTCCGGATTCGTACGCATGCCGGCTATAGCGGCCGGGAAGAGCGACAGTTTGAGTCGTGTCAGAGCAGTGCAGCTGAAATTGGCTCTCCCGAGACCGTCGGAAGCGCGCTAGAATTATGCAACGCCTGCCGTATTCGTACACATGCCGGCTATAGCGGCCGGGAAGAACGATAGTTTGAGTCGTGTCAGAGCAGTGCAGCTGAAATTCCCTCTCCCGAAACCGTCGGAAGCGCGCTAGAATTATGCAACGCCTGCCGTATTCGTACACATGCCGGCTATAGCGGCCGGGAAGATAGATAGTTTGAGTCGTGTCAGAGCAGTGCAGCTGAAATTGGCTCTCCTGAGACCGTCGGAAGCGCGCTATAATTATGCAATGCCTGCCGTATTCGTACACACGCCGGCTATAGCGGCCGGGAAGAGCGATAGTTTGAGTCGTGTCAGAGCAGTTCAGTTGAAATTGGCTCTGCCGAGACCGTCGGAAGCGCGCTAGAATTATGCAACGCTTCAGGATTCGTACGCATGCCGGCTATAGCGGCCAGGAAGAGCGATAGTTTGAGTCGTGTCAGAGCAGTGCAGCTGAAATTGGCTCTCCCGAGACCGTCGGAAGCGCGCTAGAATTATGCAACGCCTTCCGGATTCGTACACATGCCGGCTATAGCAGCCGGAAAGAGCGATAGTTTGAGTCGTGTCAGCAGTGCAGCTGAAATTGGCTCTCCCGAGACCGTCGGAAGCGCGCTAGAATTGTGCAACGCCTTCCAGATTCATACACATGCCGGCTATAGCGTCCGGGAAGAGCGACAGTTTGAGTCGTGTCAGAGCAGCGTAGCTGAAATTGGCTCTCTAGAGACCGTCGGAGGCGCGCTAGAATTATCCAACGCCTTCCGGATTCGTACACATGCCGGCTATAGCGGCCGCGAAGAGCGATAGTTGATTCGTGTCAGAGCAGTTCAGCTGAAATTCGCTCTCCCGAGACCGTGGGAAGCGCGCTAGAATTATGCAACGCCTTCCAGATTCATACGCATGCCGGCTATAGCGGCCGGGAAGAGCGACAGTTTGAATCCTGTCAGAGCAGTGCAGCTGAAATAGGCTCTCTAGAGACCGTCGGAAGCGCGCTAGAATTATGCAACGCCTTCAGGATTTGTACACATGCCGGCTATACCGGCCGGGAAGAGCGATAGTTTGAGTCGTGTCAGAGCAGTGCAGCGGAAATTGGCTCTCCCGAGACCGTCGGAAGCGCGCTAGAATTATGCAACGCCTTCCGTATTCGTACACATGCGGGCTAAAGCGGCCGGGAAGAGCGATAGTTTGAGTCATGTCAGAGCAGTGCAGCTGAAATTGGCTCTCCCGATACCGTCGGAAGCGCGCTAGAATTATGCAACGCCTGCCGTATTCGTAGACATGCCGGCTGTAGCGGCCGGGAAGAGCGATAGTTTGAGTCGTGTCAGAGCAGTTCAGCTGAAATTAGCTCTCCCGAGACCTTGGGAAGCGCGCTAGACGTATGCAACGCCTTCCGGATTCGTACGCATGCCGGCTATAGCGGCCGGGAAGAGCGACAGTTTGAGTCCTGTCAGAGCAGTGCAGCTGAAATTGGCTCTCCCGAGACCGTCGGAAGCGCGCTAGAATTATGCAACGCCTGCCGTATTCGTACACATGTCGGCTATAGCGGCCGGGAAGAGCGATAGTTTGAGTCGTGTCAGAGCAGTGCAGCTGAAATTGGCTCTCCCGAGACCGTCGGAAGCGCGCTATAATTATGCAACGCCTGCCGTGTTCGTACATATGCCGGCTATAGCGGCCGGTAAGAGCGATAGTTTCGTCGTGTCCGAGCAGTGCAGCTGAAATTGGCTCTCCCGAGACCGTGGGAAGCGCACTAGAATTATGCAACGCCTTCCGGATTCGTACGCATGCCAGCTATAGCGGCCGGGAAGAGCGACAGTTTGAGTCGTGTCAGAGCAGTGCAGCAGAAATTGGCTCTCCCGAGACCGTCGGAAGCGCGCTAGAATTATGCAACGTCTGCCGTATTCGTACACATGCCGACTATAGCGGCCGGAATGAGCAATAGTTTGAGTCGTGTCAGAGCAGTGCAGCTGAAATTGGCTCTCCCGAGACCGTCGGAAGCGCGCTAGAATTATGCAACGCCTTCCGGATTCGTACACATGCCGGCTATAGCAGCCGGAAAGAGCGATAGTTTGAGTCGTGTCAGCAGTGCAGCTGAAATTGGCTCTCCCGAGACCGTCGGAAGCGCGCTAGAATTGTGCAACGCCTTCCAGATTCATACACATGCCGGCTATAGCGTCCGGGAAGAGCGACAGTTTGAGTCGTGTCAGAGCAGCGTAGCTGAAATTGGCTCTCTAGAGACCGTCGGAGGCGCGCTAGAATTATGCAACGCCTTCCGGATTCGTACACATGCCGGCTATAGCGGCCGCGAAGAGCGATAGTTGATTCGTGTCAGAGCAGTTCAGCTGAAATTCGCTCTCCCGAGACCGTGGGAAGCGCGCTAGAATTATGCAACGCCTTCCAGATTCATACGCATGCCGGCTATAGCGGCCGGGAAGAGCGACAGTTTGAATCCTGTCAGAGCAGTGCAGCTGAAATAGGCTCTCTAGAGACCGTCGGAAGCGCGCTAGAATTATGCAACGCCTTCAGGATTTGTACACATGCCGGCTATACCGGCCGGGAAGAGCGATAGTTTGAGTCGTGTCAGAGCAGTGCAGCGGAAATTGGCTCTCCCGAGACCGTCGGAAGCGCGCTAGAATTATGCAACGCCTTCCGTATTCGTACACATGCGGGCTAAAGCGGCCGGGAAGAGCGATAGTTTGAGTCGTGTCAGAGCAGTGCAGCGGAAATTGGCTCTCCCGAGACCGTCGGAAGCGCGCTAGAATTATGCAACGCCTTCCGTATTCGTACACATGCGGGCTAAAGCGGCCGGGAAGAGCGATAGTTTGAGTCATGTCAGAGCAGTGCAGCTGAAATTGGCTCTCCCGATACCGTCGGAAGCGCGCTAGAATTATGCAACGCCTGCCGTATTCGTAGACATGCCGGCTGTAGCGGCCGGGAAGAGCGATAGTTTGAGTCGTGTCAGAGCAGTTCAGCTGAAATTGGCTCTCCCGAGACCTTGGGAAGCGCGCTAGACGTATGCAACGCCTTCCGGATTCGTACGCATGCCGGCTATAGCGGCCGGGAAGAGCGACAGTTTGAGTCCTGTCAGAGCAGTGCAGCTGAAATTGGCTCTCCCGAGACCGTCGGAAGCGCGCTAGAATTATGCAACGCCTGCCGTATTCGTACACATGTCGGCTATAGCGGCCGGGAAGAGCGATAGTTTGAGTCGTGTCAGAGCAGTGCAGTTGAAATTGGCTCTCCCGATACCTTCGGAAGCGCGCTAGAATTATGCAACGCCTGCCGTATTCGTAGACAAGCCGGCTGTAGCGGCCGGGAAGAGTGATAGTTTGAGTCGTGTCAGAGCAGTTCGGCTGAAATTGGCTCTCCCGAGACCGTGGGAAGCGCGCTAGAATTATGCAACGCCTTCCGGATTCGTACACATGCCGGCTATAGCAGCCGGAAAGAGCGATAGTTTGAGTCGTGTCAGCAGTGCAGCTGAAATTGGTTCTCCCGAGACCGTCGGAAGCGCGCTAGAATTGTGCAACGCCTTCCAGATTCATACACATGCCGGCTATAGCGTCCGGGAAGAGCGACAGTTTGAGTCGTGTCAGAGCAGCGTAGCTGAAATTGGCTCTCTAGAGACCGTCGGAAGCGCGCTAGAATTATGCAACGCCTTCCGGATTCGTACACATGCCGGCTATAGCGGCCGCGAAGAGCGATAGTTGATTCGTGTCAGAGCAGTGCAGCTGAAATTTGCCCTCCCGAGACCGTCGGAAGCGCGCTAGAAATATGCAACGCCTGCCGTATTCGTACACATGCCGGCTATAGCGGCCGGGAAGAGCGATAGTTTGAGTCGTGTCAGAGCAGTGCAGCGGAAATTGGCTCCCCCGAGACCGTCGGAAGCGCGCTAGAATTATGCAACGTCTTCCGTATTCGTACACATGCCGGCTATAGCGGCCGGGAAGAGCGATAGTTTGAGCAGTGTCAGAGCAGTGCAGCTGAAATTGGCTCTCCCGAGACCGTCGGAAGCGCGCTAGAGTTATGCAACGCCTGCCGTATTCGTACACATGCCGGCTATAGCGGCCGGGAAGAGCGACAGTTTGAGTCCTGTCAGAGCAGTGCAGCTGAAATTGGCTCTCCCGAGACCGTCGGAAGCGCGCTAGAATTGTGCAACGCCTTCCAGATTCATACACATGCCGGCTATAGCGTCCGGGAAGAGCGACAGTTTGAGTCGTGTCAGAGCAGTGTTGCTGAAATTGGCTCTCTAGAGACCGTCGGAAGCGCGCTAGAATTATGCAACGCCTTCAGGATTCGTACACATGCCGGCTATACCCGCCGGGAAGAGCGATAGTTTGAGTCGTGTCAGAGCAGTGCAGCGGAAATTGGCTCTCCCGAGACCGTCGGAAGCGCGCTAGAATTATGCAACGCCTGCCGTATTCGTACACATGCCGGCTATAGCGGCCGGGAAGAGCGATAGTTTGAGTCGTGTCAGAGCAGTGCAGCGGAAATTGGCTCTCCCGAGACCGTCGGAAGCGCGCTAGAATTATGCAACGTCTTCCGTATTCGTACACATGCCGGCTATAGCGGCCGGGAAGAGCGACAGTTTGAGCAGTGTCAGAGCAGTGCAGCTGAAATTGGCTCTCCCGAGACCGTCGGAAGCGCGCTAGAGTTATGCAACGCCTGCCGTATTCGTACACATGCCGGATATAGCGGCCGGGAAGAGCGATAGTTTGAGTCGTGTCAGAGCAGTGCAGTTGAAATTGGCTCTCCCGATACCGTCGGAAGCGCGCTAGAATTATGCAACGCCTGCCGTATTCGTAGACATGCCGGCTGTAGCGGCCGGGAAGAGCGATAGTTTGAGTCGTGTCAGAGCAGTTCGGCTGAAATTGGCTCTCCCGAGACCGTGGGAAGCGCGCTAGAATTATGCAACGCCTTCCGGATTCGTACGCATGCCGGCTATAGCGGCCGGGAAGAGCGACAGTTTGAGTCCTGTCAGAGCAGTGCAGCTGAAATTGGCTCTCCCGAGACCGTCGGAAGCGCGCTAGAATTGTGCAACGCCTTCCAGATTCATACACATGCCGGCTATAGCGTCCGGGAAGAGCGACAGTTTGAGTCGTGTCAGAGCAGTGTAGCTGAAATTGGCTCTCTACAGGCCGTCGGAAGCGCGCTAGAATTATGCAACGCCTTCAGGATTCGTACACATGCCGGCTAAACCGGCCGGGAAGAGCGATAGTTTGAGTCGTGTCAGAGCAGTGCAGCGGAAATTGGCTCTCCCGAGACCGTCGGAAGCGCGCTAGAATTATGCAACGCCTTCCGTATTCGTACACATGCCGGCTATAGCGGCCGGGAAGAGCGATAGTTTGAGTCGTGTCAGAGCAGTGCAGCTCAAATTGGCTCTCCCGAGACCATCGGAAGCGCGCTAGAATTATGCAACGCCTGCCGTATTCGTAGACATGCCGGCTGTAGCGGCCGGGAAGAGCGATATTTTGAGTCGTGTCAGAGCAGTTCAGCTGAAATTGGCTCTCAGTGACCTTGGGAAGCGCGCTAGACGTATGCAACGCCTTCCGGATTCGTACGCATGCCGGCTATAGCGGCCGGAAAGAGCGACAGTTTGAGTCCTGTCAGAGCTGTGCAGCTGAAATTGGCTCTCCCGAGACCGTCGGAAGCGCGCTAGAATTATGCAACGCCTGCCGTATTCGTACACATACCGGCTATAGCGGCCGGGAAGAGCGATAGTTTGAGTCGTGTCAGAGCAGTGCAGCTGAAATTGGCTCTCCCGAGACCGTCGGAAGCGCGCTATAATTATGCAACGCCTGCCGTGTTCGTACACATGCCGGCTATAGCGGCCGGTAAGAGCGATAGTTTAGTCGTGTCAGAGCAGTGCAGCTGAAATTGGCTCTCCCGAGACCGTGGGAAGCGCACTAGAATTATGCAACGCCTTCCGGATTCGTACGCATGCCGGCTATAGCGGCCGGGAAGAGCGACAGTTTGAGTCGTGTCAGAGCAGTGCAGCTGAAATTGGCTCTCCCGAGACCGTCGGAAGCGCGCTAGAATTATGCGTCTGCCGTATTCGTACACATGCCGGCTATAGCGGCCGGGAAGAGCGGTAGTTTGAGTCGTGTCAGAGCAGTGCAGCTGAAATTGGCTCTCCCGAGACCGTCGGAAGCGCGCTAGAATTATGCAACGCCTGCCGTATTCGTACACATACCGACTATAGCGGCCGGCAAGAGCGATAGTTTGAGTCGTGTCAGAGCAGTGCAGCTGAAATTGGCTCTCCCGAGACCGTCGGAAGCGCGCTAAAATTATGCAACGCCTTCCGGATTCGTACACATGCTGGCTATAGCTGCCGGGAAAAGCGACAGTTTGAGTCGTGTCAGAGCAGTGTAGCTGAAATTGGCTCTCCTGAGACCGTCAGAAGCGCGCTAGAATTATGCAACGCCTTCCGGATTCGTACACATGCCGGCTATAGCGGCCGGGAAGAACGACAGTTTGAGTCGTGTCAGAGCAGTGTAGCTGAAATTGGCTCTCCCGAGACCGTCGGAAGCGAGCTAGAATTATGCAACGCCTTCCGGATTCGTACACATGCCGGCTATAGCGGCCGGGAAGAGCGATAGTTTGAGTCGTGTGAGAGCAGTGCAGCTGAAATTGGCTCTCCCGAGACCCTCGGAAGCGCGCTAAAATTATGCAATGCCTTCTGGATTCGTACACATGCCGGCTATAGGGGCCGGGAAGAGCGATAGTTTGATTCGTGTCAGAGCAGTGCAGCTGAAATTTGCTCTCAAGAGACCGTCGGAAGCGCGCTAGAATTATGCAATGCCTTCCGGATTCGTACACATGCCGGTTATAGCGGCCGGGAAGAGCGATAATTTGAGTCGTGTCAGAGCAGTTCAGCTGAAATTGGCTCTCCCGAGACCGTGGGAAGCGCACTAGAATTATGCAACGCCTTCCGGATTCGTACGCATGCCGGCTATAGCGGCCGGGAAGAGCGACAGTTTGAGTCGTGTCAGAGCAGTGCAGCTGAAATTGGCTCTCCCGAGACCGTCGGAAGCGCGCTAGAATTATGCAACGCCTGCCGTATTCGTACACATGCCGGCTATAGCGGCCGGGAAGAACGATAGTTTGAGTCGTGTCAGAGCAGTGCAGCTGAAATTCCCTCTCCCGAAACCGTCGGAAGCGCGCTAGAATTATGCAACGCCTGCCGTATTCGTACACATGCCGGCTATAGCGGCCGGGAAGATAGATAGTTTGAGTCGTGTCAGAGCAGTGCAGCTGAAATTGGCTCTCCTGAGACCGTCGGAAGCGCGCTATAATTATGCAATGCCTGCCGTATTCGTACACACGCCGGCTATAGCGGCCGGGAAGAGCGATAGTTTGAGTCGTGTCAGAGCAGTTCAGTTGAAATTGGCTCTGCCGAGACCGTCGGAAGCGCGCTAGAATTATGCAACGCTTCAGGATTCGTACGCATGCCGGCTATAGCGGCCAGGAAGAGCGATAGTTTGAGTCGTGTCAGAGCAGTGCAGCTGAAATTGGCTCTCCCGAGACCGTCGGAAGCGCGCTAGAATTATGCAACGCCTTCCGGATTCGTACACATGCCGGCTATAGCAGCCGGAAAGAGCGATAGTTTGAGTCGTGTCAGCAGTGCAGCTGAAATTGGCTCTCCCGAGACCGTCGGAAGCGCGCTAGAATTGTGCAACGCCTTCCAGATTCATACACATGCCGGCTATAGCGTCCGGGAAGAGCGACAGTTTGAGTCGTGTCAGAGCAGCGTAGCTGAAATTGGCTCTCTAGAGACCGTCGGAGGCGCGCTAGAATTATGCAACGCCTTCCGGATTCGTACACATGCCGGCTGTAGCGGCCGGGAAGAGCGATAGTTTGAGTCGTGTCAGAGCAGTTCAGCTGAAATTGGCTCTCCCGAGACCTTGGGAAGCGCGCTAGACGTATGCAACGCCTTCCGGATTCGTACGCATGCCGGCTATAGCGGCCGGGAAGAGCGACAGTTTGAGTCCTGTCAGAGCAGTGCAGCTGAAATTGGCTCTCCCGAGACCGTCGGAAGCGCGCTAGAATTATGCAACGCCTGCCGTATTCGTACACATGTCGGCTATAGCGGCCGGGAAGAGCGATAGTTTGAGTCGTGTCAGAGCAGTGCAGCTGAAATTGGCTCTCCCGAGACCGTCGGAAGCGCGCTATAATTATGCAACGCCTGCCGTGTTCGTACATATGCCGGCTATAGCGGCCGGTAAGAGCGATAGTTTCGTCGTGTCCGAGCAGTGCAGCTGAAATTGGCTCTCCCGAGACCGTGGGAAGCGCACTAGAATTATGCAACGCCTTCCGGATTCGTACGCATGCCAGCTATAGCGGCCGGGAAGAGCGACAGTTTGAGTCGTGTCAGAGCAGTGCAGCAGAAATTGGCTCTCTAGAGACCGTCGGAGGCGCGCTAGAATTATGCAACGCCTTCCGGATTCGTACACATGCCGGCTATAGCGGCCGCGAAGAGCGATAGTTGATTCGTGTCAGAGCAGTTCAGCTGAAATTCGCTCTCCCGAGACCGTGGGAAGCGCGCTAGAATTATGCAACGCCTTCCAGATTCATACGCATGCCGGCTATAGCGGCCGGGAAGAGCGACAGTTTGAATCCTGTCAGAGCAGTGCAGCTGAAATAGGCTCTCTAGAGACCGTCGGAAGCGCGCTAGAATTATGCAACGCCTTCAGGATTTGTACACATGCCGGCTATACCGGCCGGGAAGAGCGATAGTTTGAGTCGTGTCAGAGCAGTGCAGCGGAAATTGGCTCTCCCGAGACCGTCGGAAGCGCGCTAGAATTATGCAACGCCTTCCGTATTCGTACACATGCGGGCTAAAGCGGCCGGGAAGAGCGATAGTTTGAGTCGTGTCAGAGCAGTGCAGCGGAAATTGGCTCTCCCGAGACCGTCGGAAGCGCGCTAGAATTATGCAACGCCTTCCGTATTCGTAGACATGCGGGCTATAGCGGCCGGGAAGAGCGATAGTTTGAGTCATGTCAGAGCAGTGCAGCTGAAATTGGCTCTCCCGATACCGTCGGAAGCGCGCTAGAATTATGCAACGCCTGCCGTATTCGTAGACATGCCGGCTGTAGCGGCCGGGAAGAGCGATAGTTTGAGTCGTGTCAGAGCAGTTCAGCTGAAATTGGCTCTCCCGAGACCTTGGGAAGCGCGCTAGACGTATGCAACGCCTTCCGGATTCGTACGCATGCCGGCTATAGCGGCCGGGAAGAGCGACAGTTTGAGTCCTGTCAGAGCAGTGCAGCTGAAATTGGCTCTCCCGAGACCGTCGGAAGCGCGCTAGAATTATGCAACGCCTGCCGTATTCGTACACATGTCGGCTATAGCGGCCGGGAAGAGCGATAGTTTGAGTCGTGTCAGAGCAGTGCAGCTGAAATTGGCTCTCCCGAGACCGTCGGAAGCGCGCTATAATTATGCAACGCCTGCCGTGTTCGTACATATGCCGGCTATAGCGGCCGGTAAGAGCGATAGTTTCGTCGTGTCCGAGCAGTGCAGCTGAAATTGGCTCTCCCGAGACCGTGGGAAGCGCACTAGAATTATGCAACGCCTTCCGGATTCGTACGCATGCCAGCTATAGCGGCCGGGAAGAGCGACAGTTTGAGTCGTGTCAGAGCAGTGCAGCAGAAATTGGCTCTCCCGAGACCGTCGGAAGCGCGCTAGAATTATGCAACGTCTGCCGTATTCGTACACATGCCGACTATAGCGGCCGGAATGAGCAATAGTTTGAGTCGTGTCAGAGCAGTGCACGTGAAATTCGCTCTCCTGAGACCGTCGGAAGCGCGCTATAATTATGCAACGCCTGCCGTATTCGTACACACGCCGGCAATAGCGGCCGGTAAGAGCGATAGTTTAGTCGTGTCAGAGCAGTGCAGCTGAAATTGGCTCTCCCGAGACCGTGGGAAGCGCACTAGAATTATGCAAAACCTTCCGGATTCGTACGCATGCCGGCTATAGCGGCCAGGAAGAGCGACAGTTTGAGTCGTGTCAGAGCAGTGGAGCTGAAATTGGCTCTACCGAAACCGTCGGAAGCGCGCTAGAATTATGCAACGCCTGCCTTATTCGTACACATGCCGGCTATAGCGGCCGGGAAGAGCGATAGTTTGAGTCGTGTCAGAGCAGTGCAGCGGAAATTGGCTCTCCCGAGACCGTCGGAAGCCCGCTAGGATTATGCAACGCCTTCCGTATTCGTACACATGCCGGCTATAGCGGCCGGGAAGAGCGATAGTTTGAGTCGTGTCAGAGCAGTGCAGCTGAAATTGGCTCTCCCGAGACCGTCGGAAGCGCGCTAGAATTATGCAGCGCCTGCCGTATTCGTACACATACCGACTATAGCGGCCGGGATGAGCGATAGTTTGAGTCGTGTCAGAGCAGTGCAGCTTAAATTGGCTCTCCCGAGACCGTCGCAAGCGCGCTAAAATTATGACACGCCTTCCGGATTCGTACACATGCTGGCTATAGCTGCCGGCAAAAGCGACAGTTTGAGTCGTGTCAGAGCAGTGTAGCTGAAATTGGCTCTCCTGAGACCGTCAGAAGCGCGCTAGAATTATGCAACGCCTTCCGGATTCGTACACATGCCGGCTATAGCGGCCGGGAAGAGCGACAGTTTGAGTCGTGTCAGAGCAGTGTAGCTGAAATTGGCTCTCCGGAGACCGTCGGAAGCGCGCTAGAATTATGCAACGCCTTCCGGATTCGTACACATGCCGGCTATAGCGGCCGGGAAGAGCGATAGTTTGAGTCGTGTCAAAGCAGTGCAGCTGAAATTGGCTCTCCCGAGACCGTCGGAAGCGCGCTAGAATTATGCAACGCCTTCTGGATTCGTACACATGCCGGCTATAGGGGCCGGGAAGAGCGATAGTTTGATTCGTGTCAGAGCAGTGCAGCTGAAATTTGCTCTCCCGAGACCGTCGGAAGTGCGCTAGAATTATGCAATGCCTTCCGGATTCGTACACATGCCGGTTATAGCGGCCGGGAAGAGCGATAATTTGAGTCGTGTCAGAGCAGTTCAGCTGAAATTGGCTCTCCCGAGACCGTGGGAAGCGCACTAGAATTATGCAACGCCTTCCGGATTCGTACGCATGCCGGCTATAGCGGCCGGGAAGAGCGACAGTTTGAGTCGTGTCAGAGCAGTGCAGCTGAAATTGGCTCTCCCGAGACCGTCGGAAGCGCGCTAGAATTATGCAACGCCTGCCGTATTCGTACACATGCCGGCTATAGCGGCCGGGAAGAACGATAGTTTGAGTCGTGTCAGAGCAGTGCAGCTGAAATTCGCTCTCCCGAGACCGTCGGAAGCGCGCTAGAATTATGCAACGCCTGCCGTATTCGTACACATGCCGGCTATAGCGGCCGGGAAGATAGATAGTTTGAGTCGTGTCAGAGCAGTGCAGCTGAAATTGGCTCTCCCGAGACCGTCGGAAGCGCGCTATAATTATGCAACGCCTGCCGTATTCGTACACACGCCGGCTATAGCGGCCGGGAAGAGCGATAGTTTGGGTCGTGTCAGAGCAGTTCAGTTGAAATTGGCTCTGCCGAGACCGTCGGAAGCGCGCTAGAATTATGC
Organism: Amblyomma americanum; assembly: GCA_030143305.2. Classification (NCBI taxonomy): domain Eukaryota; kingdom Metazoa; phylum Arthropoda; class Arachnida; order Ixodida; family Ixodidae; genus Amblyomma; species Amblyomma americanum. The sequence continues at coordinate 55,631 of JARKHS020036759.1, read as the reverse complement.
AACGCCTTCAGGATTCGTACGCATGCCGGCTATAGCGGCCAGGAAGAGCGATAGTTTGAGTCGTGTCAGAGCAGTGCAGCTGAAATTGGCTCTCCCGAGACCGTCGGAAGCGCGCTAGAATTATGCAACGCCTTCCGGATTCGTACACATGCCGGCTATAGCAGCCGGAAAGAGCGATAGTTTGAGTCGTGTCAGCAGTGCAGCTGAAATTGGTTCTCCCGAGACCGTCGGAAGCGCGCTAGAATTGTGCAACGCCTTCCAGATTCATACACATGCCGGCTATAGCGTCCGGGAATAGCGACAGTTTGAGTCGTGTCAGAGCAGCGTAGCTGAAATTGGCTCTCTAGAGACCGTCGGAAGCGCGCTAGAATTATGCAACGCCTTCCGGATTCGTACACATGCCGGCTATAGCGGCCGCAAAGAGCGATAGTTGATTCGTGTCAGAGCAGTGCAGCTGAAATTTGCCCTCCCGAGACCGTCGGAAGCGCGCTAGAATTATGCAACGCCTGCCGTATTCGTACACATGCCGGCTATAGCGGCCGGGAAGAGCGATAGTTTGAGTCGTGTCAGAGCAGTGGAGCGGAAATTGGCTCTCCCGAGACCGTCGGAAGCGCGCTAGAATTATGCAACGTCTTCCGTATTCGTACACATGCCGGCTATAGCGGCCGGGAAGAGCGATAGTTTGAGCAGTGTCAGAGCAGTGCAGCTGAAATTGGCTCTCCCGAGACCGTCGGAAGCGCGCTAGAGTTATGCAACGCCTGCCGTATTCGTACACATGCCGGCTATAGCGGCCGGGAAGAGCGATAGTTTGAGTCGTGTCAGAGCAGTGCAGTTGAAATTGGCTCTCCCGATACCTTCGGAAGCGCGCTAGAATTATGCAACGCCTGCCGTATTCGTAGACATGCCGGCTGTAGCGGCCGGGAAGAGCGATAGTTTGAGTCGTGTCAGAGCAGTTCGGCTGAAATTGGCTCTCCCGAGACCGTGGGAAGCGCGCTAGAATTATGCAACGCCTTCCGGATTCGTACACATGCCGGCTATAGCAGCCGGAAAAAGCGATAGTTTGAGTCGTGTCAGCAGTGCAGCTGAAATTGGTTCTCCCGAGACCGTCGGAAGCGCGCTAGAATTGTGCAACGCCTTCCAGATTCATACACATGCCGGCTATAGCGTCCGGGAAGAGCGACAGTTTGAGTCGTGTCAGAGCAGCGTAGCTGAAATTGGCTCACTAGAGACCGTCGGAAGCGCGCTAGAATTATGCAACGCCTTCCGGATTCGTACACATGCCGGCTATAGCGGCCGCGAAGAGCGATAGTTGATTCGTGTCAGAGCAGTGCAGCTGAAATTTGCCCTCCCGAGACCGTCGGAAGCGCGCTAGAATTATGCAACGCCTGCCGTATTCCTACACATGCCGGCTATAGCGGCCGGGAAGAGCGATAGTTTGAGCAGTGTCAGAGCAGTGCAGCTGAAATTGGCTCTCCCGAGACCGTCGGAAGCGCGCTAGAGTTATGCAACGCCTGCCGTATTCGTACACATGCCGGCTATAGCGGCCGGGAAGAGCGATAGTTTGAGTCGTGTCAGAGCAGTGCAGTTGAAATTGGCTCTCCCGATACCTTCGGAAGCGCGCTAGAATTATGCAACGCCTGCCGTATTCGTAGACAAGCCGGCTGTAGCGGCCGGGAAGAGCGATAGTTTGAGTCGTGTCAGAGCAGTTCGGCTGAAATTGGCTCTCCCGAGACCGTGGGAAGCGCGCTAGAATTATGCAACGCCTTCCGGATTCGTACACATGCCGGCTATAGCAGCCGGAAAGAGCGATAGTTTGAGTCGTGTCAGCAGTGCAGTTGAAATTGGTTCTCCCGAGACCGTCGGAAGCGCGCTAGAATTGTGGAACGCCTTCCAGATTCATACACATGCCGGCTATAGCGTCCGGGAAGAGCGACAGTTTGAGTCGTGTCAGAGCAGCGTAGCTGAAATTGGCTCTCTAGAGACCGTCGGAAGCGCGCTAGAATTATGCAACGCCTTCCGGATTCGTACACATGCCGGCTATAGCGGCCGCGAAGAGCGATAGTTGATTCGTATCAGAGCAGTGCAGCTGAAATTTGCCCTCCCGAGACCGTCGGAAGCGCGCTAGAATTATGCAACGCCTGCCGTATTCGTACACATGCCGGCTATAGCGGCCGGGAAGAGCGATAGTTTGAGTCGTGTCAGAGCAGTGCAGCGGAAATTGGCTCTCCCGAGACCGTCGGAAGCGCGCTAGAATTATGCAACGTCTTCCGTATTCGTACACATGCCGGCTATAGCGGCCGGGAAGAGCGATAGTTTGAGCAGTGTCAGAGCAGTGCAGCTGAAATTTGCTCTCCCGAGACCGTCGGAAGCGCGCTAGAGTTATGCAACGCCTGCCGTATTCGTACACATGCCGGCTATAGCGGCAGGGAAGGGCGACAGTTTGAGTCCTGTCAGAGCAGTGCAGCTGAAATTGGCTCTCCCGAGACCGTCGGAAGCGCGCTAGAATTGTGCAACGCCTTCCAGATTCATACACATGCCGGCTATAGCGTCCGGGAAGAGCGACAGTTTGAGTCGTGTCAGAGCAGTGTAGCTGAAATTGGCTCTCTAGAGACCGTCGGAAGCGCGCTAGAATTATGCAACGCCTTCAGGATTCGTACACATGCCGGCTATACCGGCCGGGAAGAGCGATAGTTTGAGTCGTGTCAGAGCAGTGCAGCGGAAATTGGCTCTCCCGAGACCGTCGGAAGCGCGCTAGAATTATGCAACGCCTTCCGTATTCGTACACATGCCGGCTATAGCGGCCGGGAAGAGCGATAGTTTGAGTCGTGTCAGAGCAGCGTAGCTGAAATTGGCTCTCTAGAGACCGTCGGAAGCGCGCTAGAATTATGCAACGCCTTCCGTATTCGTACACATGCCGGCTATAGCGGCCGCGAAGAGCGATAGTTGATTCGTGTCAGAGCAGTGCAGCTGAAATTGGCTCTCCCGAGACCGTCGGAAGCGCGCTATAATTATGCAACGCCTGCCGTATTCGTACACACGCCGGCTATAGCGGCCGGGAAGAGCGATAGTTTGGGTCGTGTCAGAGCAGTTCAGTTGAAATTGGCTCTGCCGAGACCGTCGGAAGCGCGCTAGAATTATGCAACGCCTTCAGGATTCGTACGCATGCCGGCTATAGCGGCCAGGAAGAGCGATAGTTTGAGTCGTGTCAGAGCAGTGCAGCTGAAATTGGCCCTCCCGAGACCGTCGGAAGCGCGCTAGAATTATGCAACGCCTTCCGGATTCGTACACATGCCGGCTATAGCAGCCGGAAAGAGCGATAGTTTGAGTCGTGTCAGCAGTGCAGCTGAAATTGGTTCTCCCGAGACCGTCGGAAGCGCGCTAGAATTGTGCAACGCCTTCCAGATTCATACACATGCCGGCTATAGCGTCCGGGAATAGCGACAGTTTGAGTCGTGTCAGAGCAGCGTAGCTGAAATTGGCTCTCTAGAGACCGTCGGAAGCGCGCTAGAATTATGCAACGCCTTCCGG